>CM021317.1:13214326-13264292 GCA_010645155.1 Tigriopus japonicus
TTTCATTCCTTACTGTGTTCATTCTCGAATCGGGAGTTAGTTCATTCCATTGGGCTTTTCCCCTTACGAACCTCGTCGACTCTTCCCCAGTTCGGACTCTGGAATGCGTTGGGAGACCGGGCGTTCGACGAGCAATGGGCCGTTTGGATTTTCCATCCTATCTCTCGGACGACCTTCCCAACAAATTTGATCCGCAGTTGAGTGTGAAATCCCGTGCAAAGCACTACTTTATAGGCTTGTGAATAGGCACATGAGCTAGTTATCCCGGAGTGAATACAAAAAAAGACTCAGAGAAAGGAGAATTAAATTTGATAGTTGTAGCGCTGTTGACAAAGACCTGTTTGTTGAACAATTTTGAATCGTTTGATCGGTCCTACTTTGACAGTGGTGAAGCTGGGGAGTGTTAGTCTCCGAGCGTGTTCGATTTGACTCGTGACTTGAGAAAAAGTGTTTCGTGTTACGGTGGAGCACGAGTTGTTTTGACTTTCTGCTAGCCTGAAATGAGACTTTATTGATTTAACCTCAATTCCCTTCAAAAGTGCCCTTGGAATATGTAGGCTGCGACCATGGAAATTACATGCTAGGTAAGCTTATTAGCCCTTGAAATGCTCCAGAACCATATTTTGAGCAAGTGATGAAAAGAAAAGATATGTTTAGGGCTAAGACCCCAAGAAGACCGATAACTCTCGACTGATGGTGAAATCGAAATGATGAGCTGAACCAGAATTGGAATGTTAATCTCACCTCGATGTGTCGGTTAGATTGGCACTTTGAATGCGCCTCTTGGTAGCTTAATGGTATAGTATGCAAAACCCTTGGGTTTTATCTCTATTTGGCTTGAAATGCTTTTAGTGGCCGTTCAAAGTCCAGTAAACACGAAACTAGTTTCCATCCTGCAAAACCAAACCAAGCGCGTTTAAACTCCTACTACTCCTGCTTTGCTCATTCGTCTGAGAACCTCAGATGAGAAAAGTGGTTGATTTCTCCTCAAGTGGCCAGTGCCACTGAACTCCATTTCAAACTCTGTTTAAGTACCGAGGAGCTCCACATTCTGGGCAGTCAGTCAGTTAACGGTGACGGTTGGTCATGCTGCCCGCCTTCTTGGGAGTCTGTCTCATAATTTCGATTCTACGGCCTCACTTCAAACCTCCAAAATGAATGATAAGACAAGCAAAATCTGAAAACTACTCAATGCACTTGCTTGCCAATAAGGATGCTTCGGGCTCCTCCATGGTAGTCCATAGAAGTGGTTGTTCTGGGCCTCGAGGAAGGGCCATACACATTCATCGTTGGGCCAAAATCTCTAGTTCCAGGCGGCGGTCAGAACTCCAATGGATCAAGATACGGCCTTAATTGGGTTAGAAGTTTGCAGATAAAACAAACAGACCGTAAAAATGATGCATTCATAAATTAAACGACTGCCCATCAGGGTGAGAACGAACCTCATTGCGAGGCGAGTTAGGGGAGAACTTCAAAGCTTACTTACCCCTCTGGTTAGTGCTTGTTTTTTAATGATCATGCACAACACATTTAGATTAAGGTGAAGCATTAAAATGCCTAGGATGGCTACAAGAAAATGAGCTTCTAGGTTCTGACGGAAGCAGTGTACATTGGTGATCCAGCCATCGTTCAGAATTTTGAATCGTTCTTGGTTAATTCAAGAGACTTCAACATTCAGGGCGAATCCTTCTCATACAAAAATAAGTGTGTGGTTTACATGGTGGGATGTGCCTGCGTCTTGAAAAACTATGTAATGTCCGTGCGTACTAAGGGTACATGTGAGTGTGAGAGACAACCCCTGTCGAGCAAAGTTTTTTTTTCATTGAGATGCGTATCCGTTGGAAAAGTTCTTGGACCATTCTGTTTGGTTCCATTCAAAGAAGCGATTTGAATAAAAAAAAGACCGAGCAAATCTCCTTAAAATCTGGGTTCCTCTTCAAGTATTTCTTGGCTTTTGGTGCTTTTCCTTGGGTGTCTGGGAAGTTTTTGGGCTTTAAATGACTCTGTATGTAAGTTACACACTACCATGTCCTACTCATTCACTCTTTCTCCGACTGGCCGACTGACTAACGATAATTCAGTACCCTCCCAAAAGTTGGTTTCTTTCACCATTTGTTTATTCTTTGACTAAACATAGGCCACCACATTCTTACTTAATGATTCCCTTTCAAGTTTATGTGCGCAGTCTCTCGGATTCAATTTCGTCCCGACCTGACTACCTGCCTGACTGCCTGATCTTGGCCGATCAATTAGGATTGGGCGTATTTTTCAATATCGTTCCGAGGACAATAAATCATGGATCAATTGCAAAGATCTTTACCGAGACATGTTTCTACCCCATACAAACCTCTCATGATAGGCTGTTGTTCTAGCGCCGGAAACTTCACTGAACTCAGGACTCAAGCTGTTTGCGTCTTGCTCAAATGGAATTGATTAATTGATTCAACCAATGAAATAATGAGCCCTTATTTGTCAAGGTGTCTTATCTCTGAGCTTCCAAGGCGTTGGAAACTTGAAGCCATGGCATTGAATTGAACTGAACGATAGTACGTGCCGTTGCTGCTGATTCCTTTGGCTGCTGTTAAAGGACGCGAATTGGTCGCAAATAAACGGACAACCGGACTCAAACAAATGGATCTCGAGACATACACTTTCGGAGTTCCTTAAATTGGCCGTATTGATGCGTATCCCTATTTATAACCCAGCCACAGAACTGAAGGGAGTGTTCCTCCTTTTTTTTCAATTAGATTTGTATCGTCTGTCTGTTCAATTTGAGGACCTGCATTCAAAGCAGGTTTGACCTTCAATATATGTTTCATTGTTAATGTGGGCAATAAAAAAACACCCGAAAGGGTTTTCTTTTCAATAGGACATGTATTTGATGTCAAACTTGCACGAAGGCGGAGAAGGAGAAGGCGATTGCCCCATTTTGGAGATTCCCAAGGTGTCTGGACACCCAAATACCAATAGTGCATGAGTGTTTGTAAAAAGAGACATTACCTGAATAGTCTACGTTCTTCTCTTCAATTCAAATGAATGTCCTAGTAATAAAAAGGGCAGACCAGACGTTCACTTGTCCGACTACTTTGTCTTTTTCCTCGACTTCAATGACGACATCCCAGCATCTCAGACCAAAAGAATTCTTTAAGAACATTCGTGTGACAAGACAGAAGTTTTACTTGTTGTTGTCTGCTCTTAAAAAGTTAAGAGCACCAAGATGTTTGTGTTTACGACCGATTTTTCCCTGTCAAGGCCTAAAGCTCTCAGCTCACTTTGAATTTCCTCAAACACTTGAGGAGCTGACCCTCTTGAACCGGTGAAACTGCAAATACTGAAGAAGAAAACCTATCCATGTCCCAGACAGGCGAAGGGATGCATTCAAAAAAGGGGCAACCAAGTTTTGGAAATCATCTTTGTCCCACTGCCAAGTCTTGATGCAAGTTTAAGCAGATTTTTCCCCCTGTCTTGTGAATCTCCTCGTGTGCCAAAAGGTGACATGAGCTCACGGTAAGGCCAAATTGACTCATTAAATCACAGCCCAACTCAGGCCAACACCAATCCTATTGAGTCCCCAATGATTTATCAGGCACATTTTCATTGAACGTCTTCTCTCTTCTGCATGGTTGCTTGCCATGTACACACGTAGAGAACTCTCATGTTTGAAATTGGCAAGTTTGGAGTCCATTATTTACTCGTGGCATCCATCTCATTCTCAACATCGTCCCTCCACCCAGGAATACTGAACGCTGAAATTTCACAATGTTCGATATCCCATGTATTGTTACACTACAAAATAGGTCTCGGCTTAATATTTAATGACACACACACCATGATATCAACATGGTGTCAGACATAATCCGATAACGAGAAAACAAAGAGAGAAAGGCGGCTGATATTGGTGCCTCTGCCTTATGGAAGACTAGCCAGACTGAACAAAAAAGATAATACCTCAAAGGTTGGCTGAGTACCTCTACCGAGAGTCCGGTAAGTATATCTAATGAAATTACCTCTGAATTTCCGCTGACGTTGTTTATTTGGCCATCCCTCCACATCCTACACTTGTTTAGTCTTCCTTCAATCAATTCACGGCATGCGGTGTTACTCTCGAGTCTAGCGCACAATGCATGTTTTTTCGTGATTGAAATTCTTTCCTTTTTTTCAACGTCGATCAACCTAATAAGTTCATGGTTAAGATTTGGTCTCGCTCGACCAAAGCAGGGTGGACCCGCTTGGGAAACTAGCGTGTCGTGTTTGTTTGCTGGTTTGAATGATTGGTTACCTATTTGGTTGGAATGAGTCGAAGTGCCGATCTTGGGCACAGACACGATATCGCGAAATGGGCCCATATGCCTTCCTAGCTCAGCTTGTCTCCCCTCAATAAACGGTTAGGCCAACCAACGGTGCTGAGCCAACCACTCGTCCGAATGGAGGTATGAAGTTCGGGCAAGAAAAACGACATGATCCAGATTAACTTCGTGCAAACTCATTGAGCCCTCTATGATCCTGTGATTGATAGGGACAAGACCATGAGATCATGGCTTGATGATGAGGCATTTATAAAACCATCATCTACTCTTCGCGGTCCGTCGATCGATTGACTGACTGACTCTCGGATAAGTCGTCAAGAACCTCTTTTTTGCTTTTCAATGAGTAGGTCGGGTTCTGCATTGAAATTATCCTACATTGTGGTACTCGCTTTAGAACGAGGGCTTGGACCTGATCTTAGGTTACTGATACGTATCGGAGAAATTGGATCGACTAAGTTTCGGCTGGTATTTCGAGCCGAGTCGACTGTTATGTAGAGGGTTCCTCATCGACGAACAAGAAGCGAACGGGTTCAGAACGCCTCATTTGAAATGACTTCTTGACATACCACAAGCAAACTCCTTTACCATTTCAAAACTTTTGCGCATTCTCGGCCTCTTAATGGTATTGAATCATCGTCGAATTCAGATCAGCGTCCAGGAAAAAGGTAGTCACTGCATGCCGAACTATTCAATTTCACTCATAGAAGAAGATCGAGAGTTCAAGTTTATTTCCGCAACCATTCATTTTGTTCCTTTTGACAAACCTACCCATATTTGCAATCGCCAAGTGCATGAAGGGGAAAGTAGCCGAGGGACTTTTTATTTGAAGCCATTTGCAAGTGGACTTGTCATCGTGTGGTCAAACTTTAATTGAGGCCTGAAAAAATGTAAGGGATCATTTCAACTGACAAAAACAATGGCAAGTTGTTTGTCGGTCCGCCATTGTTCGTTGTTTTATAATGGCGTTCGTCAAGGGCCTTCTTTCCCTTGACCTTTGACTTGAGTTTTTTTAGGAGCTCGAAGGTACTTGGGATATGAAACTCACTTGAGACGACATTGTCATTGTATTAATTCAAAGGAGCTCAAGTAATATACCATGAAATACTCCTTGACATGCTTGGAATTGCACAAAATATCCGGAAATTGCAAACAATTACGGTGAAAGGAAAGGGCCCAAATAGGTATTGATATTGTTGGTTGCAAAAGATGAACCACCACTCTAGTTCCTCGACAATAATGGTTTGACTTCATGCAATTGTAAGATCGAAATGGATTTAAACATTTGACTTTTCCATTACCTCCATCCAAGGTCAGCTTGGACAAAAATCACCCATACGGTCCTTCTATCAAACTAATTTTGACATCTAAGTAGGTTTGGTTGTTCCAAGCGACAGAATTTGTAGAAACGCCAGTGCTTTGAGAGTTGCCGAACGCATTAGTGCTCAAATAAGGTCGTTTCCTCAAGAAACAAACGACTGGACCCTCACTTGGTTGGTTAAGAAGCTCTTATCATTGCGCTTTGATTGATTGACGAGTGGTACTATCTCTTTCGCGAAGGTGAGCAAGCCAAGGGTGCACTTAAGGCGACGAAACATGGCGTAACCCTGTTGTCTTTGGGCTGAATCTCAATAGGAAAAGTTCCCTATCAAAACACTAGTTGGCTGAGCTTTGGATAACCAACCGCTGGAAATCAGGAAGAAAGAGATTCAAATCCAAGCAGTTGGCGGGGAAGGCGTGCAAATAATAAATCTTCAGACTGGTTCTTTTAAAATGTAGTATAAGTTGTCTTGGAGTAGAAAGTGTTGGCAGTAATCATGACATCTAAAGTACTTGCCGTCGCCATGGGAAGTTGGACAATCGAGATCTTGACCAATGCTTATCCTCTGATTAAAGTACCCAACCATGAGCACCAATCTTAACCTGTTTTGAATTTTCGAGGAACTTCTGCGGCCAGATTAGAGGGATATTTTGACACTGCCACAACAGATTATCTAGCCTGTCACTCGCTGCACACAGAGACCTGTCCAAAGGACAACAACTTTAAAAGATTAGCGTGTCCACAAAGGCCAATTCAATTCCTCCACGAATCGTTTGCCTTCTAAATAAGAGCTTTCTGCAAATTTAGACTAGTAAGAAATCTATGTTCCAAGTTTGATCCGGTGTTCAAACAAACGATTTTAATATAACACGCATAATAATTATTGATCATAAATTGAATCATTATTACCAGGTATAGCTTAAAATTAAGGCTTAAATTCTCCTGAAACTAAAACTTTGATTTGAAAGCAAGTGTGGCCACTATAGGATGGATATCGAATATCACGTTTAAAGTTTGGCTGTCGAGTTTGACGAACTGCTATTGACGGCGAGTGCCCCAGAAACCAAGTTACATTGGTAAGGACCCTTTTACGACCGATTGGAGCACCAACTACCAAGAAATAGTTTTGTGAGGATCAACAAACCAAAGCCCACAGAAGACATGTTTCAGGAAGGGGCCCATCCACACAGCCAATGACGAATCCTTGAACAGAGCCATGTTTTTGGCCAAACTGAAGCTAAAATGTCTTGCCAAAAAGGACCTTAAGAACTTTCTTCCAAGTCTTTATGAAAACATATTTTTGTTGAATGATATGAAGATGATTGCGTGGTTAGAATGTTAGCTATCTCGTATTGTTAACAAAAAACAGTCATTTTGACCATTCCAGAAATTGTATTTCTTGGATTAGCCCGAACACGCGATTACCTTTGAAATTATTATTATTATTATTATTATTATAGAATGAGTTAAGCCGGTTTGGCTTCTTGTATGTTTGTACATGTATAGTAAAAGAAGAAGAATGTTCTTTGACAATTTGGTGGCATGAATCAGGGAATTCAAATGCCTATTGTATACTCAGGGGTCAATCTTCAAGAGAGTTGATTCACAATGGGACCATGATTTATCACAGAAAACATGCTTTCAAACGATCTTTAAATATGGCAATAAAACCTAATTGAAAGGCGATATCATCTAGTGGGCATCTCGTGGTCAGCTTTGACGAGGCACGTTTTCAAGGTGCATCTCCTATGTATGAAAACGCCAGAAATTGACCATTCATGCAGAACTGTCAGATGCAATCAATGAAGCAATTAGTTAAGCTTCTGCTGCTGCCTTTTCTTTGGCAACCCAAGGGCCCTCTTGAAATTAGTAGTTGTTGGCTGCACTTGCCACAATGAGAAATGACAGGAATATTCGCATAAAACACATTGGTCACAGGCATTCCACTTTGAAAATAAATGTCCCGTCTAAGCCGTTTATCATGGCCTCTCAAGTAATTTGATCAGGGCTCCGTGCTTGATTCACGGCCTAGTCATCTCAACTTAGCTTCTCTGCGTGATCATGCAGAAAGAAAAGAAAAGATAAACAAACAAACTATCATACGTGCGTTTCAATTGAGGGTTACTTCCACTCCAAACCATTTATTTGTTGCCATTGATGTGGTTGGAAATTGAGATTCAAAGGAGAGATCCAATAAGACGTTTTGATCAAATGAAATGAATCCTGTGTAAAACCCAGAACGCCCACTTCACCAACAATCAGATTCAAACCATACAATCAAACCATATTATAGTAAAATAGAATTCATGTTGTTTCTTGCGTACGACATTTTCTGTACCAAAGAAAGTGGCAAATAAATTACAAATTCGATGTGATTTCACCCAAACAAGGTTGCTAATTGATATTGCCGAGGGGGCATATTCAAATAAATTGTTTCTGGATTGGCTTAGGTCTATTGACCAATTTACCTATTGGTCTATTGATTTATAGGGGATTTTGTCCCTTGTTGTGACATTCTTAATCCGCTTTAAAAGCCCTCGGACATTCCAAAGACAACAACATCACTATTTGATTTGATGGACAAAAGCTGAGTTCCAATCAATCGAGACAGACTAAATTTGATCTGACGAAACTAAAACCGTCATTTCGATCAAAGAAAAAGGTGTCTTGGCCGATGAATGGATGCATGTTAATCTCAATTTCACAACAGAGCTCTTGCCGTTGTGCATCGACATTGAGGAGGCCCTTTAAAATTTCTCTTCATTTTATCTTCATCGTAGATCAATCTCATCAAAAAGTAAAAAAAACACCGAACCAGGCACACGATAAATTGAGCGAGGGACATTCGGTGGCCTGCCTGAAACGACGGCGTGACCAAAACGAGGTTTGCCTTCTCGCCTAGTTAGCAAATACAAAAGCCCAGACGCATTTTATGACCAAGCAATGTAGAGGCTTCTCTCATTTACAAATTCAAAATTCATTCCCCAACATTTACGAGCTTGAGGAGGGACATGACATACTACTAGCTTTGGGTAGAAACCTTGGGAAATGAAGAAATTCTTGCTCCCCTCTCTCTCTGTCTTCGCTTCCTTGAACGAAACTAGGACTTGGAGTGGATAGAATGATTCTGCGATGACGCTTTCATGTCAAGTTATGTCGGCGTATTCAGAGCCAAGTGAGTACTACAGAAGTATCATCCTACTAATGTCTGGTCAAGTCTAATTCTTACTTAGCCCATCCTACGTACTCCCAACTGCCCGTTCCAGCCCAGAGGGGAAAGATTTGGCGACAGCCTGAAATGACGAACAAAGAATTTTAATGGAGACCCTCTCCTTGACCATCAAGGATGGGATCGGCCAACCCAACAAGATCGTCTAAAAAGCTTCTAAAATGTCCATCCGTCTACCCTTCTTCCCCCTTTCAGTGTAAGGCAAAAATGGAAGAAAAAAATCCTCCCAGGCTTCCTCTCAACGATTGAGCCGAACGTGGGATTTTTTATTCTTCTTGTTGTGAAGCCAAGGCGTTACGGATTTCCATTAAATGGACGTCTTCATTCCTTCATTCATCCGGACATTCGCCCACCTTCTACTTGAAAGGCAAAATCAATTTCCTCATGGGCCCGTTGACTTCATTTGTATTAGGGAATTAAGTCGGATTCCGCGGTTGGCACGCTTCAAGGTTCCCCGTGTGGACACTCGTCGACCTAATTAATGCCATTGAACGTGCCAGAAAATTTCTGAGCGACGGAACGAAACACCTCTTTCCATCCCAAGGAACAAACAACAAGCACTCTCAATCACTCGAAGATATCGCTTCCAGTCCATTGAGTCGAGAGGTTCTTCAACCACACTCGAGGGCTCTGAAAAAGACCTGAAGAGTTCTTGAATCACCAACGATTTTTGACGTGGAACAAAGCAAATAGAGCCCCTTGTGAACGAATATTCGACGAGAGGCATTTTCGATAGACCTGGCTTTGTTAGCGTCAATCATCAAACTCAGATATGGTTTGTCTAGGTCAGTATGTGATGAGGTTCAAAGTGGGCCCTGAACCTTAAAGTGTTGAAAATTGTTGCCATTTGGGTACAAAAGCTCACATCTTTTACAACAAAAGAACAGGAATTCTCCATAGCATGGTACATCTTTATTGATAAAAACGATGTTAGGTAGTTCCTCTGTTTGATTAAACACGTTGTTTTTGTAGTTCCGGTCCAGATCGGACCCGGAGATCCTATTTAGAAAGACATAAATCAAATCACGTAAGAATCCAATTTACAATCATATTCGGGTATCTTTCATCACTCTCGTCCTAGAATAAGCCTATGTACAAACAACTACTTGAATTGATATTCTAGTAGTTTGTGAATATCCAATTGGAAGCGAATCTCATTATAAAGATCAGATAAAAAAAACATGTGTCACCTCTATTCTTGGTCGAGGAAGTCCAATGGAATTATATTTGGAATTCTACAGTGTGCTCAGATGGAAGTGTTTCTCAAATTTCCTATACAGGAACACGTATTTTATTTAATAAGAACTCGGACATTACTGAAACCCAGGAATGATTAGATACATTTTCCTCAAATTTGCTAATAATTTGGCTTGGAAGATGGAGGGCAAATGACAATGGACTAAAGAATCACAATTCGTTATATGTTGAGCACCAACCAAGTTGAAAAAAATGTGTGATACATTTAAGTAAGCTGCATAAAACCTATTGCTTGTTGATACTTTCCTCTTCTTTCTTTTTTCTCTGCAATAACGGTTGAATTGATATTTTGAAACGAAGCTAAACTGATTAATTCGCTGATTAAACAATCAACGTTTTAGAATATCTTACAAAGCAAGTGAAAGCGTGATCTCTACTAGGTAGTTGTCAGAAAAATATGTTCAAATGCGTCCCAGAAGATTGGTCCTATTTTAATCCTGTCGTGGTTGGAAACCAGAAACCAAACATAAATGTGTCATGGTACTCTCGTGTTTGGGTCTTAAAGGGGACGTTGGCCGGGAACCAACTACCAAGACTTGGTTTGTGGAATCTGGTCCAATTAATTTCGTTTATGAACCTCATCCAAGGAAAAAGAAAACCCAGAGGAGTGCACAAGAGAGTGAGAGAAATGCAGACACAAAAATCTACCTGACTATGATGCCCTAAACACACACATTGGTTCGCATCTCCTCAACGTTCGTAGTGGTGCATTCTCCTCATTGCATCCTCGGAATTCCATGACCGAGAAATGCTCCCGGTCAAATTGAATGAAATGGTGATTGAAACGCGTACATAGTGCTCCTGGACTCGTTCAACGGGTTTCAAATGGATGGAGTGTCAACTTGTCCAGAGTGTCATATTCAAACTAAGTAGTGATAACTTTAACAGGTTACTTAAACATATTGTAAACACGAATGTGCGAAGACGGTCAAAATGTGCTAATAAAAATGGTTGAATTGACAAATGTGCGCAAATATACTATGTAAGGAAAAAAACTACAATCGTAAGTAAATGAGCAGCTTACAGGCAACGCTTTCCTTGCCACGGAAGTAAAAAATCCGGAACCAAAAAAGGAAGTAGTATTTTCTAAAGAAATAACTAACCCGTTGCAAAGAATTGGACAGGTTGTTCTGCAGTTTTGAATGCATTGAGGATGACTAAAACCTAACTAAACTAAAAAATACATTGAATTGGTCATAGCAAATCTACTGACAAAAACCAAAAAGTGATAAAAAATCGATAAAAGAGGACTTTTAAACTGAACTCAAAAATACATTTTCATTCCAGTTCGACCTTTGCCAAACAAAAGGAAAAAACAACAAAAAAAATTCTAAAACCTTTTTTCTTTATAATCTTGGACTTTTCATGATCAAAAAATACATTAGAATATTATGATTTTGAAGTTGTGAAAAAAGGTGTGACTAAAGGTCTAAAAAAGTGGAATATCTTTACAACATATTGTTTACATCTCTACTTGCGATGTATATTCGTAGTGTGTTCTTCCGGGAAATCGTGATGTGAGCAAATGAAGGACGTAAATCATGTCTTGCCATTGTTCGTCGCAACCGGCCTTTTTGCCTTTCTTCAGTTCAGATTGTGCGAAAAGAACCATATTTTATCCTAGGTAGAAATCTCCGTTTCAGATAAGAAGATTCCAAGCAAGCAAGCTAGCAAGCTAGTAAGCATGGCTTTGAGCTGGCAAGGGTTGCTTGCACTCTCTTCCATTTCGTTTTCTACTTTTCTTGGCTAACATGACGCCTTCGATTTATGGAGCTTGAGCTCAATCTCAAGCCTCTATTGAGAGAGAAAGAGAACCATGTGATCGGACACTAACACCCATAACAACAACAGCAAAGACAACAATGAGAGTATCCTCCAGATGAGCCCATGTGAAATATTGCTCCGTTTCTTGTGTTCCATATTGAAATGAGATACTTGGCACCCTCAAACCGACTATGAGTGTCGTCTCTATTCCGTGCTCCTTTGTTAGGAATCTAGTCTCGTTGTTGTGTTGTTGATGGCACATTTAGTACTTGAGCTTGCATGAAAATGTGTCTATTTATGGCGTCAAAATTGCTCATGCCTCCCTCGTTTACATTCTCCTGCTTAGGAATCGAGGTTTGAGAAACAAAGTTTGAGAGAAACGCGGCTAGATTTAATCCCCATGTAGTACATACTGTAGGATCTCATACCACTCTTGATGACGACTTGTTCAGAGATGAAGCCACGAACGAGAATTGGGGCATAAAAGTAGCGTAAAAGCTAGCCATTTACTAGAAGAGCATTCGATGTGTTTGACGATTTCACCCGTGTTCAGTTAGCATTAGGTCGAACAAAATATGCCCATTCACGACGACCGCCCTTTTCCCAAGGGTGCTCAGATTTAGCTTGTAGGATGTCTTTTGTGCAATCTTCTAGAACCAAATTTTCTTCGAATCTTCTGGTAATAAGTACAAAGTGAATTCAGATCTGAGAATATCTCTTCAGAAATGGCGCCTAAAAGCCATTTAAAATGAAAATAACTACACGAGTGCCCTCCATCTCATGGTATTCAGCGTCTTTACGTGCCATTAAAGGCAGGGGTGAACATCTCGTTTGCACATTGAATCTTGTCCGATTTTGATTCCAAGAAGAAACAAATCAAGGACACCGCCGACGTAATGACAACGACTTGCCCACAAAATCGTAGCGAGGAGACCTTTTAAGCACTACCCTAAGCAATTATAATAAATTCTTCGACTTCCAAATGCAAAAGGTCCCATCTTGTGGTCTCCTTGAGCCGCGCAAAAAATGTTCTTGATTTCCACGAATACTTAACTCCCACAGATGCCAATTTAGATAGAGTAACTGGATCCAGGTTCTACAGTTCTTTAAATGCTAATTTTTAACCCACCCACCCAAAGTCTGCACTACATTGGGCACATGTTAAATGATTAGCTTGCAAATTGAACACTGCACCTAATTAGTAATAGAATCGAGTATCCATGTTCACGTTTGATTCACGTTGAAAGTGCAAAGAAGTTGGAGATTTCTGGGAATAAAAGAATTCAACTTGTTTCTATGCATAAATTACTTCACCCGTGGTTTGCTCTTTTGCAATGTGGAATAATCATGTTCCTGGATTGCCAAAAGGCACCCACTTTTGAGAATGTGATCCTTCGGAATTGGTGGTGAATTCACTTTAAGCAAATGACTTCATTCTCGACACTTGTCAAGGTGAATGCAAATTCTCCTCGATCTTCTTTAGCGGCTTGAGTAAGAAGTAGGGAGGCCATGGTACCTATTCCTAAAAGACCATCAAGCCATTTTCAATGGGCTATCATTCGACATACCATGAGGATATCAAAAGCTGACTTGGGCAGATGAACTTTGGTCCGGACGAGGCGCTCAGAGAAAAATCGTGATTTTTGAATAAAGTCAATCAAGAGGACCTCCCCAGTTGAGAAGACATCATTTCCGATCAATATCATCAACATAGCGAATTATAATCGTCCTATTGGGCTCTACCTCAAGAGTTCAAGAGTCACGTCCGATGCTCGGTTGAGAAAACCCGGTGTCATGCCTGGAAGTGGGCATAACTCCTTTCATGGAGAACTCGAGTCGTGACTTTTGCCGAGATTTGCGTGACGCATTTTACTGCGCATTGTCATTCGTAAATTGAAGGCTCGAAATGCAGTCCTTCGAGAAGTTCTTGCCGGACAGGTATTTCAATCACCTGTGAGGGCTAATAATATGTCCACGGCCCATTCTTTTGTGTGGGGCAATATCGAATTATTATAATTGGTCAAACATGAAAGCCTGTTGTTGTGGCTTGGCGTTCTCTAGTATCCAAAGGAAGATGCTTGGTGAATGCCAAGTCCACGCGTGATGAGTTTGAAAATGCGAGTCATTTATTAACAGATTTGACTAACAAGGCAGGTGGGAAACAAAAACGACCGCCACTCTGACTGCAATAATTGAGACATTGATGAAGGGTATGTTGTGTGGAAGTATTTGATTAATGGACCAGTGTGCATTCAAATCAGCGTCTCACCTGGACTTGTCGAGTGGCGAATTTTTGGACGTGAGCCTAATACCAATTATCCTAATAAATCACGGCTCACTCTCCTAATCAACACTTCTCCAATCGGTCTGGACCGGAACTTTCATCTTCATCTGTCTCAAAAGAAGGAACAGAAGAAGACCTTGCTTGGGCCCGATGTTCAACATAAGAACACGACCAAAGAACAACGTGGGCTCGTTTGTTTTTTGTCCCTTAGCACAATGGGAGAGCAGCCGACGTACAGTACGAACAAACGAACGAACGAACTAAAGAACGTTGGCAAATCATGAGCGGGATGATGGAAGAAGGAACAATTGGGACGGTTGGGCAAAGGCAACGAGAGACGTTGCGGGTTTTTGCAAACTCTCCAAGTGATTTTTCGTGCAACATGCATCCCACCGAGCATTTAATGAACCTCCTGCTGTCAAGAGTGTGGCCAAATCTGAGAAAAGAAAATCTTCATTACAACTAACTCGAGGAAAGAGCAAGCAAGGAACCTCACACTAAGTGAAATGTTAAGTGCTCATGGATGTTTCTAGTCTAAAACAAACTATAAGCAGAGTTCTTAGTAAAAGCCTATCCAATGTTTAGGGAGGGGCTTGAGCCACTTCATTTCTTAATTGTCTCTGGAAGGATTTCCAAAACAAGGAGCAAATCTGAAAGAAAATGAAGACACCCCTACTGGTCCAAACGACCTTGTCCATGATGAGGTTGACTCAGCTTTGACAACCGCAGGGTGCATAATCTATCAATTTACCATTGATGAAGTAAAGAAGCATCATCCTCTTTCTTCTAGAGTCTTGGCTAACAACTTGAGCAACCACACTCAGAGGCTTCTTCCATTATGCAAACTCAAAGTTCCCACTTTCGAAAGGGTTGTCGAAAGTCAAAAGTAATTATTTTTGTTCCAAAACTGAGTTTTGGGAAAAAAATTAACGCACTTCACGTATCCTGGCTTTTGTACTCGAAGTTACCTATTTAGTATGATCGTTCCAACTTAAACATAAGACTGATTGCAGTGAAAACGTTGTGGGCGCCAATGGCTCCTCTCTTGATGTCTGGTTAGGACGTAACTAACCATCCGTCGAATGGAAAACAGACCTTGTCCCTGGACAATTCAATCTAGGTCTTATCTTTTGTTGCATATCTTAATAAGTGGGAGTATTAGAACCCTAACGAGCTAGATTATTCTAAAAATAGCCATTCGTCCAAGCATACGCCATGAAAAGCAAAACAAATGGCCAGCTATGTGGAGGTGCTTAATTTATTCCTTAGTTATATATTTTTCTCCCAATATTGCAGTTCATGAGTTTTGCGAAGAGGTGCAAAATTAAAACTTTGGATCTTTAGCAAGATGTTCAAGAGGTATTCTTGACAATGAGACACTCAATCAACAAATGCGTCTACTAGAAAAACTTCAGACTTTGGTCCCCAATGAAGCAGAAAAGCATCTTGGTCTTGAGGGGATCTACTAGAACTTGAGAGGCCAAGAGGCCGTCTACTGCGGTTGTTGCTCGCTGCTGGTGTTGTTGAGGATTTAGATAAGGGTGAAAATTAACACTCGGTTCATTAAAAAATAAGGATGAGGGAAGCAAATGGCTTTTAAATTACTCGTTCAAAGTGGCTCAGTGTACTCCAAATACTGTCGCTTCAAAGTCATGATGAGGCGGTCATTTCCAATTCAGATGCCCATTAGGTCATAGAGACTTGTTTCCACACAGAGAAACTCAATGTGACAAGAAAGTCCTTCTTTCAATCATGTCTTTTGTCTCAGGGTAGATTGCTTACAACGTGATTTCAAAGACCTGAGAGTCAGAGGACTCATCACAAGGGTTTCGTGAAAAAAGTCATCTGTAGGTTTCTCATTTTTGGCTGCCTACTAAAAAGACACTTGTTTAAACGAAGATTTTCAGACTCCAGTCAAGAGTTCTCAAAAGTGTGAATGAAACTGGTCTCGATTAGAATGGCTTTGGATGTTCCATTAATTTTGTCCTTTTGAATTACGAGCAACTAGACTCGTTTTAGATCCGCCCATGAATTCAGTCCAACCTACGTTAATGTGCCAGATATTCTGGGTCGCAAGTGGACGGAATTTATCGCCAGCCATTTGTTGACAGCATGATTAGTTTTCAGCTGTAAACGGTAAATTGAATTGTGTTTGCTCTTTCTATGCAATCAGGTTTGCAAATCTCTTCGGAACACTTGATCTTCTACTTTCAATCAACCACATGTTAATCACCTCTGGCATTGTTCCTTTGATAGGTAAATTAAGGCGCAAAAATGCAACAGTCAAGAAATGTTGAATGTGCCATTTTTTAAACTTTTTTTAGGAAAATCGAGTGAAAGAAGGCATTGAAAAGTTGGTTGAGCGGCATTTACACTATTTTGTGCCAAGTTTTAGCATTGATATTGATCGGGTTCATCCTCGAAATAGGGATATATAAAGTGCATCTGCGAGTACCGTTTGGTGCGATGGTATTCTTGCAATAAAGATAATCAGATTACTGGCTTCAAACGGAGGTTCAAAGAGAGACTGCCATAAAATCTATCCATCCAATATGTCCGCCCCGAAAGATTATGAAATCCCAATTATGTGGGTAGTGGGATGACTGGATGGCTGCCACAGATTAATGGTTCATCCAATTTCATCTCATCTCGAACATCACGCAACGTATCAAATTGGGTTTGGGTTCAATTTTCCAATCCTTTTCAATTCATGGACTGAATATTCGGTCGATTTTACAAGGCCTTTTTCGGAGTGTGCAAGTCAAAAGAAAGAAACTCAAATAAGACCCCCTCTTTTACTGTCTATTTCAGGTTGGCTGATTTCCTCAGGAATATGGAGCATCGAGGCAGGAGAGAAAGAGACAGAGTGTTCAGATTACGTAAATCGTAGGTTCAATCTGGCAAATTGAAACGCATCCACTCGCGTGTCTTTTTGAATGTCTAACATTTTCTTAAGCGATTCTGAGCTTCAAAACGTAGTCACTGTAGCTCCAAAAACGCAAGCCTTTGTCTCCATGGGAAAAGGAGTCTATTCTACTGCCAAGTCCTGGCCGACATGATACTTAATCTTGGTGCCTTCGCTCACAATCACCTTCCAAAATCATCCAAATCCTTTGGTTTCTCCGCGTCATATGTGAGGATTCCGACCTAACCATTCTCCTGTCGTTCCATCATCTCCTCGTGGGGACCAAAGGATCTGAGGATCTGTGTCATTAAAGAGCATTATGACCACCTTGCTGGCCTCAAGGCCTCCCGTATTTCTGGGCAGACAGACTCAACAGCAGCCTCGAGGACGGCCTTTGGTTCAATGCCTGTGTACCCATGTTCCGATCCCGATGAGCTCCACGAACCATTTACTGGAACAAGTCAAGCAGCATGGTTCCAACAAGATTTCCATTGACGAAGATTTCCCTTCTTTGGAGTCGCTCTCATCTGGTGGGGCCGTGAATGGTGGTCAGGATGGTTCCAGGTTGAGGCGTTCACGGTCCCTTCCCCAAGACGAATTCCGAGCGTTGATCCAAAAGCTAAAGGAGCTGGAACGAACGGATAGCTTCGTGGGTGGACGGTAAGTACAATCAGGGACAACTGAAACACTGGAGAAAATTTCATATTTTGAGAAAAAGTTGGTCGAGGCTCAATTTCTTTTAGTCCAAGTAAATAACAGTTGTTTTTGGAAGTCTTCAATTTTTGAGTGGGTCTGAGCGATGTCTGAGCGTTAGCACGTGTATTATAGAGCAAGAAGCAAGATACTGTAGGTATGAATGAATGAAGGGACTTGGCTTAGAATGGGTTATCATCATCAGGAGAGTCATGGGTCGGTGAGCCCTCAAAGAATATTATGACCGTTCTTGGTCAAGAAGAGAGAAGCCCTCTAAGGGGATCTTCTGAGTGAAAACTCTTCAATAACCCACTACGCACAAATACAACGAGATGAATCTGTAGAGTTATCGTATTTGCTTGGTGGCTTTGCTATACATTGACCTCTTCATTCTCTCTTTAGGCTACACGGGAAAATGCATTGCATGTACTTAATGGGCATTGCCAAAAGTGAAATGTCATGTCCATGTTATCGACTCCTGTCATTAAAGCCATCATCAGATTTCTTTTATCCATCGATCATCATGGTCGACATCATTATCGCCCCTCCCCTACAGTATTCCCATCGCCGTTTCGAATTGCTCTCAACCTTTTGACATGAGGTGCTTTCAATTCTGATGCGATAGATTGGTGGTAGAACGTTGGTTGCTTGGATGGACGGATGGATGGATGGAAGGAAAGAAAGAAGGAAGATTGCTTCGTTGACTGGCCAATGCTTGAAAGGACCACTTACCATTTATCTTTGGGCAACATGTTCTAAAAACACTTGCTAATAGGCGAGCGAGAACGTACTTAATTCCTACCTACCCGTGTGCATCTATGTGTTCGGGTTCTTTGGAATTGAACTCCAAATACTTGTACAGAGGTGGTAGAAGTGTAGTAAGATCTGATTGCTGGGATTAATTAAACGACAAGGAAGAATTGGCACCCGCTGGAGGTGATGTGACAAAAGTCCCCCAGCCAAGCCTCACATTACTCGGGGTGTTGAAATGAGATATGTGGATCATCAAATCGAAATGATAGCCAAAGGCCAAACTGGATTTCAAGGTGGTTCTAAATGTCATTTATGCATCGAATCTTTTCAGGGCCCAAGACTCGGGGTTCAATAGCGAGCAACTGAGTGGAATTCTCGGCAGTGAACATCCGAGTCAAGGCGCCAGTGACGCTCCCAGCGCCATCTTTGGTGACGATCTGCACAGTGGATATCTGGAACATTATGGTCTGGATGGTCCATTAGCGCCCCCGGTTCCCATTGCGGAACAAAACCATCAGAGCCAGACTCCCGCACTGCCTATTCCTCTTGAGCAACTCATTGCCATTCCGTCAGCCACCTCGACCAACACAAGGAAAAAGAAAAAAGAGGAATTGAAACAATCCACAATTAGACAGCATTACTACCCCGAAGGTATGACTCGTTTTGTGTGTTTGGGGAAGGGAAACATGGGGATGACTGATGATCAATCAATCAATCAATCAATCGACCAACCAGCTAAGCAATCAATCAATCAATCAATCGACTAATCCTTTTACAATTGAATTTTATTGTACAGTGAACAGTTTAAACGTCATTGTTATCATTAGTCAAAATAAGAGCAATTTTTTACATGGAGCACTCGATGATTATTCAGAATACCCTTACCAAAGAACGTTTGACAAAGCAAAGAAGAACGTTTGTTTTACAGAAAGTTTAGTTTTCTCCTGTTTCGGAGATGCCCCGATGAAAGAAGAAATTGGGCAATATGGAGGCTCGTGTCGTAAACTATTTTTACCAGTCCTACTTCACAAGATGAAGATCTTATGTGCAATGGGGCTGTTTCAGTTATTGCAGGAGAAATATGGCATTCACGTAAAGTAGAATCATTTGCTTAATCTAGCAGAAAAACAACTATGGCATTGTTAAAGATAGATTTTCTGGAAAGTATCTTTTCGTAGAAAGTGCCTTTTAAGCTTGAAACCCCCGCCATAGAGATAATAAACACTTCTGTACATGAATTCTGCTTTAAAGAGCACGGTATTTTGCCACATTTTCCGTGTCAGAAATAGTTTTTGATACGATGACACCAGTTGCAAATTTTAGGTACCCAAAACTTAACCCTGAGTGTTTTCATTTTTTGTAGGGAGTTCTCAACAGGAAAAGAGTGTTTTTGCGGATTTGGAAAAATAACGACATTGTATCGGATTAATCTATTTCAGGAGGATGGGGTTATGTCATAGTATTCGTAGCTTTCATCGTTCAAATGATCAGCCACGGGCTGCACATGTCTTTTGGAATCCTGTTCATTGTCATACTAAAACGATGGGGAGAAGACAAGGAGGTGGAATCGGGTAAGTTTCGAGTACTTGACGAACATATTTGTATTGCTATCATTTAACGTTCTTAACACTGTCTTTTGACACGACTACCTAGATGACACGTCTAAGCGTTTCTGAATTCCAGGTATTAAAAGTGCAAGTGTGGTTCACTTCCAGTGTTATTTTCCTCTTCGGTTTACTCTCTCTCACTCACTCACTGAGTTATTGCTCCTGTCAATACGAGTTCTCGAATTTTAGTTTTTCAAGTGTTCATCATTCTCTAGTTTACTTTTGTACGCTCTTGTGCGCCTCAGAATAAGGGTAGTTGGAATGGAGTTAGAGGGCCACATTAGGGGAAGTGCATTTGAAGTGTCAGGAAACTCATGTAAGAAGAGCTTTTGAATGATACACAAGGATTTTTTATTTGATTCAATTCATTTTAATTCAATTTCTATTCATTCTTTTTGGGGCTTTGGGCTCCCCACAATATCTTGAAAGCTTATGCTGTACGTCATAATGCAATATGTAATACGAATTTATGTTTCTATACAACCATCCGACAAACTGCTTTGTATAATTGTAACCTGGTGGCCTGATAATACTGTAAGTACGTTTCTATATCAAATTCCCTGACAGCTTTTCTCACGAATCTAAGGATGCTTGGCATAGTGGCTAATACTGATGCAATATATCACTGTACAGTCGGTTTTCAGGATGTAGAACTCTCAAATGGCACAGAAGGCAAAGTAGCGCTAGGTGATTGGGAACGGCGAGGAAATGGAAATAGCGCTTAAGTGTTCATTAATATTCGTGTCGACAGAAATGGAACAAAGATCAAGTCAGACGTCCATGCTCACTGACTGGCTTGACGTTGAGCATCTCAATTCTGAAGTAGTAAGTTGACTTCAAGACTTCAAGTGAACAAGCTGTCGGCCCTCAATTCAAAAGCAACGGCAATCCCCAAAACAACAAACGAATGGATCATCCGGGATTGAGGAAACAAATGTCCATTGTGGACTTAACCCGAACTTCTGTTGCTTTGTGTGTGTTTCCGATCCAGGTCCCGATTTTTTCGGCAAAAAAGGCAAATCGGAAAGAAATTCCAGTCAGGATATTTGTTTGGTCTGGTGGAAACGAATCCAGATCCAGGTTTGATCCACCTCTGATTCATGGATCGGTCGATGAAAGGATGCCTTGTTTCCTGAACTTGTTCTACTTTTTATATCAATATGAGTGCCCCAAATCCTGAATGAGATGCCATAAAATTAAAAGGACTGAAACTTATTTCCCAAGGCGTTTCAAATGACTTTTAGGTTTAGATCGAAAAACCCAAAGACAACTTGGCATTTTTGGACCCACAATTCAATGAGGAGCAATTTTATTCTTATTGTGTTACATATGTTTAGATCCAGGGTAGTAACAATAAGCGTTAAGTTGTTCCTCATATAGTTGTGGGTTCAAAAACTGGCAAGACGTCTTCGGGCATTACGATCCAATCGTAAAAAGCCATTCGAAACACTGCGTTCACTTAGTGATCCGTCCCCCATCAAAAACTTTACAAGCACTCTTTAGGTAACTTCGAACGTACATCTCCCTATTTTCTTGAAGTGGCAAAAAACCATCCACTTTTTACCTCCTTGAGGTTAGAAATCCGTTTCCTTGCCACGCACTAGAATCCATAGATATATCTATTTTTCTAAAATCAACCGGGGAGGCTTAGTTCCACTAGCATGCCCCATCATCAAATTTTGGCACTCTTTTAAAAGCAGTAGGTACAGTTGATCCCCTAGAAGCTGTCCAGGATCTAGCATTGTTTTTGAATCTGTGATTTCCTGGCAAAATCGTATTTGACAACCTATTTGTCAGATGGAGCGTTGCCACGTTCACGTATTCGTGTTAGCTCTTCATGTTGAGCCAAGCCAAGATTGAGATCAGATCAAATTTGGCTTCCGATGCATCGCAGGGAATCCTGCGAGACTTTTAGCCATCACTCTTGTGAATCTACAGCACTTCAGATGCATCAAGCCGGCTCTTCAAATTCCGGTTCCGAAAAAGGTTAACTAAATTGGAGGGTTTTTATTGTTCTTGTTTACGCTCTAAGTGAAGTTTACAGGAGTCTCTAAATAAGTGGAGAAATGGCGGCTTGTTTTCTGAAGTCGATTTATAAGGTGCGAACCTTTTTGAGACCGCTTACATTTTTGACAATCGATAAAAAAGAGCCACTCTCGGGGCCATAAAGAACCGGAGAAAGATCTCAAATTTGGTCATATTCGTTACTCTTAAACGTCCTGAAGGTGCCGGAAATGCTTGGAAATGGCGATTTTTATGAGTGTCAAAACAAGGGAAAATGCATGTTTTTCAGACTTCTTTTTACTACCCCCACTTTAAATCCTCTTAATGTGCCTACATGTTGCACTTCTGAAACTGCTTAACATATTATTTTCTCAAGTAGCCATCAATTGGACTAGAAGCAAAGCATTCCGATATGATTGAGGTTATTTTTTGCGAATGATCAGCAATAATAAATTGCTTACTTTTCCCCAAAACATACCGAAAGTAGCTTAGAAGTCATGGACCTAAGGCTAATCTTCTCCCATGAAACCTTTTAGGCACAGATCATTAAATTGATCATGGCTTTTTTACGGGGCTAATTTTTAAAGAATCTCACTCGCGGTGATTGTGTGTTGTAAACTTGCGAAAATCAGAGGTCTTCCCGGGACAACTTGTAACCCACGAACAAAGACAGGACAATCACTCGAACTGTCGCCATAAATTCACATGATTGCCATTTACAGAGACATGCACGAATGTCATACATTACACGTAACAAAAGAGGCCCGTACCAACAACACAAGATTTAAGCAAAGCTTGACGACTACGTGCGTATGCACATTTACGAATCACACTCAAAAACTTGCCAAGCTTGTTGAGCAATTTAACACCACCACCACCACCACCACCACCACCATCATCGACATCATCATGGGGATGGTTCCTCACTTGAATTTCAATTTAATTACTCGAGTCGACTCCTAAATCTGAAGGGGATATGATTCATACCCCTGGATAATCTGCGAAGCTAAGTTTTGAGTTTGGGAAGATTTGGATCATCGTGGCATGAACGATTGAGAGTTACTTTATTCGTTTATCGAAGGATGATCGCTATAGGAAACCACGAAACGATGAGGCTTGAAGGTGAAAGTGTTGTGTCATCCCACCAAAATCTACAGGCTTTTTTCATGAATATTAAAACTTGGTGTTCCGTAGGTTCTCGCACAAACGCCCGGCAAATCATTGAGAAAGGTCATCATCCTATTCAACATCCCAAGTCTGAGGCAGGGTGAAGGAAAAATAAATATTTTCGTTTTCGCTTCCTTGGATATCTTCTCTGAATGAGCGGCTCTCACTTCGCCTAAAGTACTTGAACGACTGACAAGGGCATGATTTTAATCAAAGAAATGAGTCGCCTTCTGTCAGCCAGACATACGACCATGAAGATGATATTTTGACGCCAATCGAGTAAAGACAACAGAGCCTCACTTCAGTGCACACACACAATCGCATTTTCGAGACGAGGCACACGCATCCACGCTGCCAGGATGGGGGAGATATGACTTGTGTTTTTTACGCTCATGCATTTGTTGCACTACAAGGGTAATTATGAGGGATGATATCCATCATCACTGTGAAAGAATGAGGTTAATTGCCATTGCAATTCGGGGAAAACCAGCTTCCAGATCATCGCATCGCAATGGTTGAAGTGAAAATTGTTCAGTCTGCAAATTCATCGCCAGTGGAAAAATGATAATCACTCCATAATTTGACTAGAACGGGTTTGCTCCGGGATAAAATCCCGAATAAATTTCTCGAGCCCTTTTCCCACCTTTTGGGCCTTTGTTTTCCATTATTCCTTTTTTTCCGCCCAATAGACAAGCATCCGTCTTAATCGCTCCGTCTGACGATAAACACTTGGCCCGAGTTTGAAAATAGGCATTGTACTCGTACTTTCACATTGGGTGTGGAAAACGACGATGATGTGTCGAAGTCATTAGAGCTAGCCAAGCATAACCAGAACAATTGCCCGCTTCTTAAGAACTATAATAGAATGGTCTCACACATACTTAAGATTCTGTTTTCGAGGCCCAGACTTGGTTTGCTCGAGGTGCAAAGGATCGGTCGGTCTACTTTGGAAAGATAAGATGAGATCGAGCCCTCAAAGACAGATTTCTTGCTTGTTTTAAGGATATTGACCCGGTGCGTCAATGGTGTAGATTCTCGTCTCGGACACCTCAAATATGGGTCGATAATTGTCAAAGCCTTGGCAGACTCTTTGTGAATGTATGTGTTGGCTGTAAGTCTCGAATATTTCCTCGTCATCACGTAGTCTTGGCCTTCCATCCAAAGGAAATCAATCTCAAGAAGATACTATTCAGGCTTGTCGCATCTTACAAGCACAAAAGATTCCCTTTCGATGGTTGCTGCCTCCATCAACACTCAGCAGTACAATAGCAGGCTTTGGCAAGAATCAGGCAAAATTACAATGGTTCATCATCAGGCTCATCAAAGGGGTCAGGAAGTTCAAAAGGAGCCGTGAATTGACGGGCCATAAAGATGAGTATGTGTGATTTGAATAAAGGCACTTTGGCCAGACCACACGAGATGTAACGGGTTAAGTTTGATGGTTGTCCCATTATCACACCACGTTTTAAAAACACCATCGAAGATTACCACATTGGTCGAAGCATTACTTCATGGACTGTTCTGATTTGGGACCAGTAGTAGGAACGTAGAATCTAGTTCATCTTAAAGGCACAAAAGAAAGTTTTTATTGGCCTCTTCGGAACAGGGGTCGTTTTCATTAGTAGACAGGGGTTAAAAGGTTTCCTGTTGTTCATGGTCGACCTCAAGGTCCAGAGAATCTTTTGAAATATTGTTCTCAATAAAAGGTCATCTCGCTTGAGAAAGGCTTCACTCACACCGAGCCTTACGGACAAGAAAAGAAAGAGAACCCTTAAAGGTCAATATTAGAGGAGCTAGAAGCGAGGCTTGGAAATTTCAGACCGTGGCGAAGGTCAACCAAACTCAAAATTGGAAATGGGTCGCATATATCAAAGCCTTTCTCGACCCTTTTCCTCCCCCTCCTCTTTCCAAACTCTTAGTCAATCTCAACATCGATTGGGTTCTCAGGGCCACGGGGTCCTATCTATCTATTTGTAGCTTTGAAATAGGAGCCAACTTGGTCCAGATCGAGCCCCACGCAGAACTTTGATCATTATGGAACATAATGTCATTGGATCCTTTATCAACATTGGTTGGCTTTTCGATCGACCGAGAGAATGTTCAATATGGAATGATAAACGACGTCTTGAATTGCCTTTCAGCTTTCTTGGGAACCTTGTCCGTGTCCATGGCCTTATTTTGGTCGCCCTTGACGATTGGCATTTGCCTGAGGAAATCCACTCGCTTAACTGCTGTCATTGGGGGATTGGTAACTGCTTTGGGCTGTCTCTTCTCTTCCTTTGCCAGTCAGTATCACCAACTCTTTTTGAGCTTTGGATTGCTTCTAGGTAAGAAAAAAAGAAAGAGAGAGAAAGAGTGGGTTCTCATCGTGCCTTCAAATGCTAATGAGACGCTTCTTGGTAGTCACATGGTTGATCAATCATTTTGTCTTTAGGAATTGGTGTGGGCATGACTCGAGATGCAGCTAACCTCATGGTTGGCCAGTATTTCAAACGCAAGCGCGAACTGGTTGAGATTGTTTTCGTGTCTGGGTCAGGATTGGGAATCTTGGTCATGTCCTTGTTTATTAGCGACACTACCTCGTAAGAACCCTTCCCGCAACCTTTAACAGATGTATAATGGGTAATAACAATGGAATCTCTCTCTTTGATTTAGAACCTTTGGTTGGCGTTTGGGACTTCAAAGTCTTTCGGGGATTTCTTTCGTTCTGTTCTTTTTGGGCACGTTCTACCGCTCAGCCTCCTTGTACCATCCGCAACGAAGAGCTATCCTTCACTTGAAAACCCAGAAGAGGAAGATAAAGAACAAGGACAAAGAGAAAAACAAAATACAAGATGATCGATTGCCATTCTTTGACTTCACCACTCTGAAAAGCCGAACAATACAGATCATTCTTTCCTCCATCTTTGTGGCCTTCCTCGGTCTCAACGCCCCCTTATTCCTGCTTGTAAGGGCGATATCACAACACTTGCAAAACGTAACAAATGTGACAGTTTAAGAAAATCCTAATCTTTACAGCCCAAATTAGCTTTGGACCAAGGCCTCGATCGCTCCAGTATTATGCAGTTGCCAATTCACTTGGGCGGAGCTTGGATACTCGGCGTGTTCGCCTTTGGAATGGTGATCGTGAACAATTCCTCGGAATGTCGAATTGCTCGCCAATATTTGTGCCAAGCAGCCTTAGTTATGGTGGGCCTGGCCTCTCTAAGCCTCAAAGGAGTGGAAGGGTCCAGTGGATTCATATTGTTTGCTTGGCTCTATGGAATTGGTCTGGGTGGTTACGTCTACTCCTTGCGGATGTATTTATTTGAAAAGGTTCGAGCCCGGAATTTTGCTCGAGCCTGGGGCTTTGCCCAATGTGCCATGGCTTTGCCCAACTTGATTGGCATGCCAATTACCAGTGAGTAGAGTCGATTTGATGGATTCCTTCATAAATGACATAATCATCATTCTCACGAGGTATCATTTTCTTCCAGTATTGATCAACCGACTGGGGGATCCTAGCTATGGTCAATATTTTTGCGCTGCAGCAGTATTATCGAGTGCATTTCTCTTGGTTTTGGTTGATGTTCACAAGAAGAACCTTCGACGGAAGAAACGCCAACTACATCACACCAAGTCGATAGGTTCTACAGCCACTGGCATGTCGTCCTCGTCGTGTCCATCGCATCCATATGGCAACGGGAACAGTCTCGTCCTCTTGGGAAACAGTGCCTCGGGTGGAGGAGCCATGGGATCAGTCAACGGACAGATCATCGTTAACATTCCTTCCACTCATTCGATGGGTCCAGCCGACCTTAGTGATGGAGGAATGGGAGTACTATCCACGGCTTCCACGGGCAGCCGAAAGTCAGAGCGAATTCGTCAAAAGTATGAGGACGGGGTTCTGTTCCCAATGGGTGTGAATGAGAATGGCGACAATCAGGAGCTCGTACTTCTACGACCGAAGCCCGAGCTCACTTTAATTTCCGAGGAAGAGGGCATCGCCGATATGGATATTCCGGAAAATTACTTCTTAGGAGAAGAGCTCGATTTCTTGGAGAACATCACTTCTTGCAACAAAGTTGAAAATTGTGTCATATTGAGTGAATTTGAGCAAAACTTGTACAAAGAGAGCGAGGGCGATGACACTAGCCCGATCCGATCAGCTCGGCCTGGTCCCAAAAATGTTCCTCACAAATTCCCGAGGAAATCTCGCTTTGGAAGGATATTTTCGGCAAGTTCAAGGACTAAGAGGCCGATCACAACGATCGAAGAAAATTCAGTATAAAGAAGATCCTAAACTTTGCCGCCTATTTCGTTGTTTATTGTACAAAAACGATCGCATTTTCTCGGCTTGATGTGCCTTTATACTTCATTATTCAGCGGCATAGATTTGATAATGCGGAGAAATGTCCTAAAATTTGTGGTAACCAACGCCAAAGAACCCAAAAGCTGTGATGACTTGTTCAAATTTGATCCTTATATGGATAAGTGGCATCTTTTTTCTAATCATGCCGCCCAATAAGGTTACATCATGAAATGTGAATATACAGTATATTATTTATATATTGCCCATATGAAATATAATCATGAATGAAAGTCCTCTTACGTACCGCTTCTTTCCCCCAAACTCACATACAGTAGGCAAGCAAGTTAACCTTCAATATTTTGACTTGGAGAATTATTTTACTTGGTCTTGTTTTTAGTTGTTTGAAGGGGATATTAGCAAGTAAATGGCGTAAATTTTATTTTTATGATTTGATTTATAACTGGAGACTAGATTTAAAATTTAATTTCTTCAAATTTAATTGCTCAATTTTTCCCCAGCTTTTATCCAAAACAAATTTCAGGTATTTTTGACGACAAATCAATTTTTGGAGGTAATGTGATTGACTTTTACAGCAAAAACTTGTTCAAGTATTTTACAAACTATTCATTCTATTGAACTTATTCATACTTTTTTTAAACATTGAAATGATTTATTTTATCAATTATCAATTATATTTTATTTTTCATGTGTCGAGGCATCTTTTTAGGTTTTAGAAACTTGAGCAAAACTTTTTACATGTAGATGGCCAAATGTTTTTTGAAGTGTAAGTCTTTGGTCGTCTGGTTTTTGGAATCACAAGATGACTTCATCAAAAATGTATCAAAATAATGCCTTTGGACTTTGATGGTCAGCAAAATGTTGTTGTTGCTAACCGAGGTCGTCGTCTCCTCCATAGTCACAGGAAAGTGTCCGCGCTTGACGTGTCGAAAAGGTGGAGGGTGACGTGTGGACTGGCCTCCACAAGTAGGACAAGTGTTGTTTTGGGCTCAGTAGGTCTACGGGTGTTGTTGGTGCACATTGCATAACCCGGTTAAAAAAATAAAAAGTGGCCAACAAAATCAAAAGCCGTTACGTTTTTAATTTCTTGAAGCTTTCCTGTTCACCATGTAAATATGTACATGGTGCCCATTTCCTTACTTCTTGCTAATTTGGATGCGATCCTCTTAACTGGAATGACCTTGAAAGCACCCAAGAGTGTGGAATTCTAGCAAAACAGAAGGCTAATGAAAGTTTTCTAAAAAAAGGCTTTGGAAATGGTCCCAAGTTGGGCGAAATTCAATGTCTTTTTTTCAATTTTTTACTCTTTTTGATTCGCTTTTTTAATTTTTGGTCAACATTTTTCAATTTAAAAAAGGTTTTGAGTCAAAAAATATCAATTTCAAATCCGGTCTCTATTTATAACATTCCTGTCTCACAGACGTTACAAAAATTGAAACAAAATATGTTCTACCAATAATTATTAAACCTTTTCCACTACGAGGGTTGAAGTGGCGACGTGATTAGCGCTGTTTTCTGCCAAGAGAGGTTAATGGTTCGAGTCTCCTTCTGGCCTTTCTCGAAAGGATGAATTTAGACGCAAAATAAAGACAAAAGACAGCCTTGCTTCAAAAATTTCGTTTTAGTCCCTAAAATATACTCTAACGGCTCAAAATATAGCACAAATATATACTCCAAAACCACAGATATGCTTAAAACTGCTGGAAATATGCTCAAAGATACGCTTAAGAACCAAAAATCTACTCTAAAACTCAAAATATACTCTTTGATAGCAATATTGATTGAGAGAGACAAGATTTGTTTAATCGGACAACTTAGTTTTGGGGACTGCTATTCAATCTCAATGAGGTCCAAAAAACTATTAATCAAAAAGAAAGGCATCATCAGGAAGACCCCAAATTGTTAAAATCAAAATCCCTTGTCTTCCAATAAGTTGCAGCAATAATAAAAATCATGTTTACAAAAAGCAAAAAACAAAAGTTACAAAAATCGTCATCAGCCATTTACTTATTATTAGGGCTGAATATTTTAGGTTAACTTTTTGGGCAAATTATGACATAATTAGGTTGCCCAAAACTACGTTTTAGGTTTTTTTTTAGGTTGAATAGATTACACCTTTTACAGTGGCTTTTCAGACCAAATTTTGCCTTTTATCTATTGTTTTTCAGCACTTTACTCTTGGCAAGAGTAAAAGCAGTTGAGCAGAGACAAAGGCAATGAAAATTTTATTTGGCAGTGGGGGAAAATGCCAGTATAGAAAAGTTTGTGCCAGTGAAATTTGTTAAGCGGTAGAATATGGCAGAAAGTGGCAAAAATGCGACCAAAAAACCCAGATCAAAAATTGTCGACCCAAAAAAGGAGATCGGCAATTTTTGACCTAAAATGAGACCGAAAATTATCGACCTAAACACGGAGATCGGAATTTTTTGATCTTAAAACGAGTTCAGAAATTTTTGACCTTAAAACGAGTTCTGAAATATTTTACCTTAAAACGAGTTCAGAAAATTTTGACCTTAAAACGAGTTCAGAAATTTTTGACCTAAAAACGAGTTTAAAAAATTTTCGATTTAAAAAAAGAAATTGAAAATTTGCGCCCTAAAAACGAGATGAAATGACTGAAAACGAGACGAGAGAAAAATATGACTTCAAAAAATGACAGTTAGCGCCCTTAATTGGCAGTATGTCGGCCTGAAATCACCTGATAAAGCTAATTCGGTATGTTGATGAGATGAAAAACATTGTGGCTCCCACTCTTCTACTTTCTTCCCTTTTTTTTGTTTTAAAGACACTGGGGTAATTTTTAAGTGGGCGTAGTCAAATGACTTTAGGGTGAGAAAAAAGTTAATTTTAGGTTGAAAACTTAGTTTTAGGTAAAAATTTCCCGAAAAATGCGAGAAAAAAGTTAACTTTAGGTTGGAAACTTATTTTTAGGTAAAAATTGCCCAAAAAAGGCGTTTTAGGTTAAAACCTAGGTTTTTATGTAAAACCTAAAATATTCAGCCCTACTTATTATTGATACATATAGCTAAAACTTGATGTGCAACAAATTTATGATGGCAGATCAAAAATGTGCGTGTGAAGAAACAGAAGTTTCGGACAAAAGTGAATAAGTGAGATATTTTGTGCTGATGAAAGTAATTTATATTTATGGTAAAACACATTTTAAAAATTCTAAAAATAGCAAGGAAATGTTGCTTACATACTTATGAACGTATGTATGTCCATCTTAGTAAATTTGAAGGAATATCGTCTAAAACATAATGCTTGGTTTCTTACAAACCTTAAATTATTCAAGAAAATAACTTTTTATAATTGTTATAAAAAATAAATGCTGCATGGCTTGCAAATTTTTGTTTTCCCTTTATGATTTATTTCAAGGCACAGTTTTTAGCTAGTTGGGGCAAGTAGTAGAAAAATATATTTTATGTCAATTTCAGCAAAATTAAAGTCAAAATATATAGATTCAAATATTCACTAATGGGCATAATAGCCGCTGCAGTCCCTTTTTTGTATTCGAAAAAGTAGCATTTTTCTAGCATTTTCCAATCAGCATTTTTCTAGCATTGATTTGACTTTAGCTGGCATCGTCGCTTCAAAAAAACTTGGCCACCCTGTTATCGGACCCGCCATAATTAACAGTCTATTTTCACCTGTTCAATCATAAGGTTGGTCAAGGAGGGGTTGGTAAACACTACGTTCATCACACAAGTTCCCCTCAAAGGGGCAATCACTTATGCTGTTTATTACTGATGGATTTCGAGTTCGTATTTTGCCATACTTTTGCCATATTGGTCCTTAAGGGTCAAAAAGCTTAACACTACAGAACTTTTCAAATGACAAGATACCTAATTTCCGAGTAAAATATGCCAGCACTGAACTCGAAATCCATTATTATAACTACCGATGGAACTCGAACTCGATTTAGTTCGAGTGTTGCCATATTGGTCCTTGCTTAGGTCTTTTGTCAAAAAGTTAATACAACCCACCTTTTTAACAGCAATTACACTTCGAGTAAAAAAAGGCAACACTCCCAACTCGAAGTTCGAACCCCATCACTAGGGTTTATGCCAAAGGTCTGGAACTTTCCTTTAAGCTTGGTGTGCACCAACTAAGAATAATGGGCTTCTTTAGCCGCTACTACAAGGATGGCTCCAATTTAGTTATTGTTTGGAGCATGAGCTTCAGGTGTGATTGGTATTAAAATCTTATTGCTCTTTTGCTTCGTGCCACGCTAATTTTTCTTGCATATAAACTACTACCTCAAGTGTAGTTTCTGAGATCACACACACGTACCACCATGCCCTTTTCATAATTCAAAAGTCATTTTTCAAAGCTATGCATGGTTATTGTTTCTGTTTTTGTGTTGATATTTTGTACTAGGTGGGGTGAAAAGTAACCTCCTTGACCGACAAAATGCAATGCTATTGCAAAATATGCTTATAGTGCCTTGTAGTTCATTCATATTTAGGCATTCATTTCAAATTTCAATGGATTATTGCCCTTCATTTTGTTTTGACAGCTCATTGATGTTGACGTGTTTGGCATCATGCTGAAAATGAACCTGATGATTTTACGGATGAAAACGTCAAAAAAGTTCATGAAATGGAGCTGGCTGACCGGAAAGTGAAGGTGCGTGAGCTGGTAGCTAACATGAAGACTTGGCTGAACTTTTTTTTATTTTCATCAGTAATTGTTCCCGAGGGCCTTCGACAACGTCTTCGATCGGTAGTGAAGTTTTGGAGACCACAAAAGTGGCAAAACTAATATTTAATGGTATGATCTGACGGAGCATTTATCTCATTACATTTATTAAACTTTTCTTTTGCTGCCTTCGCCATTTTGCTTGGCAAAAAATATTGTTTTAAGACAAAACGAAAACTGTATTGATCCATTTTCGACATGATGTCAAACACGGCAGCATCAATGAGCTGTCAAAACAAAATGAAGGGCAATAATCCATTGAAATTTGAAAAGTTTGCCTAAAATGAACGGACTACAAAGCACTGTAAGCATATTATGCAGTAGCATTACATTTTGTCGGTCAAGGAGGTTTCTTTTCACCCCACCCAGTATCTGTAACATCAGATTCTTTTGGAGGTGTAGTACGGATGTGTCCTTCCGCAACCTAACTCAAGTGGATATCTCAACCTCGATTTATTTTAACCGTTTTCTTTAGCACCAGACCAAATCGGGCAACTTTTTAATCATTAGGAGACAGATTATAACTTGACTTTTGGTCAAAAGAGTCAATAAAATAGATGAAAATGCCAAAATATCCAGGAAAAGGGTTCAAATATTTAGAACCCTTTTTTGTGTCTGCACAGAGAATGGCACTTCCCCTCAAAATTGGCGTTTTGTGGCAAATTGTAAATCGAACTTCCACGAATGAAAAACGAAAGTTTTAAACGTTTGATGTGATTTCCAATTCTTTCGACACTTTAAATCAAACTTTACAAGCAAAATTACGATAAAACAAGGTAAAAACACTTTGAAAAGTGAAACGCGTGTGCTTGGGAGATAATTGTCGCTTTGGGGGCCTATTTTCATTGAGTGAACCTCTCCATTTAGTTAACAAAACCCGGCTACAACCGTTTTCACGCAATCAACTGTACAAGGAAATTTGGGCGCAAAACAAGGTCAAGAAATTGGCTCAATACGCCACATTCTTCCAAACAACAGATATTGAATTTTCAAATTGAATCTCTGTCCCTTGCATAATTTCTTCTCGTTTTGACGCCTCATTATAAGAGACACTGAAGAATTTTACTTTACAATGGAAAAAAATGGATTTTGGGAACTGATAAATAGCCGATGTCTTTAACGAACCAAAACAAAACTCAGAGTTCGCTTTAACATTCCAAAGAAATGCGGACAGAAATTCTTCGGGATTATACTGAGGCATGAGCATTTTGTCTTGAGGTTATTTCTTCAAGGGAGGGAACAATTTTCTAAAACGTGAACCTCAGTCCACACGTCTTTTGAGCTGGAATTGGAAACAGCAAAAGCGATGTTAACAAAAATCCGCACATCAGCTGCACACGTTCAAAGCTTGTCAAGAAATCTCAAAAACTGTTCCTGCATAACGTGTGAGTTGTCTTTAAGTACAAAATGGCTTGTATGAATCCAAACCAAGTAACAAATGTTAATAATAACAGAACACCGGTCCTTGAAATCAAATGCCCAAAAATAGTCATGATAGAGAAATCTCTGTAGATTACTAAATGATGTGGTTCCTAAAACTATCAAAATAACTTTTAGATCAAAATACAAACGTGCGTACGTTCGTAATATTCAAATATTCGTTGTTATGTTTTTGCTTTATTTCAAATTAATTTTCAACCTTCATGGTGCTGATATTATTTGAAGCTTAAACTTAAAATTAAAATCTCAATGTCGCAGTGCACATTTTCCTAAGTTAGTTGTCCATCTAAGGAATCGTAGTTAACGTTCTTTTTAGCTATGTAATTTCAACTAGGCATCTTACATGTCAAATTTAACATGATTTCATGTTCAAATGAATTTAGAATTGGTCTTTATTGAAGGTTTATATAAAAGATGTGCCACTAACTTTTAATGAATTTCACATTTATTATCTGCTGCTGTTTGTTCCTCTTCAATGGATGAGTGTAATCGAACGAAATCAGCTGGGGATTCTGGGGCCAAAATGGCTAGGGATGCGTAGGAGTCAAGACTCACCCTCCATAAAATTTAATCAAAATTCGTGAGCCCAACTCGTCTTCTTCATTTTGACAATCAATTAAAATAAGAATTTTTTCCTCACGTAACAAACTAAACTATGAAATTTCCGAACCTAGTTCTGACCCATCCCTAGTCATTTTGGCCCCAGAATCCCCAGCTGAATTTGTTCGATTACACTCGTCCATTGTTCTCAAACCACATGTTATCACGTAATAACATCACACCTTAGCATCTTCATTTTATGGATACACATTGTCAAGTGAAACATTGAAGTCAATTGCAGTTATTGTCACGAACTTATTATTTGAAGATTTTTATTTTGTATGAATTTTAGTCTTTTTTATTGAGAGAGAATCATTACGCGATTGTTGACGATTAAAAGGTACTAAAATCATATGTTGCAAACTATGGAAAATGAAGCAACAATTTGTTAAAAGTCATCCTTGCAAATTACCTACGAACGTTAAAATCGCAATTACAGCCACTGACGCCATATTTAGATTAATAAATCTTTATTGCAAGATTTCAGTCTCATCGGAAAAAATTTGCAATGGTGTTTTGCACATAATATATTGGTGTATGCTGGTGGCAATTTCCGCATATTCTTGGTTCAAAGTAACGCCCGTTCGAGGCAAGCATCCACTAGACTAGGGATTGGAGGGGAATAGTCTGGGATTGAACCGATTAAACCTATGAACCCGAGGGTTGTACGGTCGCGCATTGACCAACTGCGCTATAACCATCTCTCCATTAGAGCGTCGCCAAACCTAGGATGTACTCTCCTTCATTCGAAAGTTCTTCAATGCTACCATTACCCTCCAGAGTTCAAAATTTATACTTAACTTCCCCGACTACATTTTCGTGTCCCCCTGCTCATTTGCCATACATTACAAGTCTGCATTTCCATGTGTACTGGCCATTCATTAGTATCCGCGCCCTACAGCATAACATTGGCATGAGTGAAACTGAGACTGCTGTGGGTTTGGCTCAGAGTTAGAGAAATCCCATCCCTTGGGATGAAATTCCTTCTAGGATTGACTTGGCCCTACATTTGAGATCCGTCGTCTCTGGTGCTTGGAGCAACTTCTCTAAAAACCTTGCTTTAAATAAATTAAAGTGTACCTGCAAAGGTGAAAAATTAAAGATCAAAAAAGCTAAATAGTAACGACTTTTTTAAAACAAAAAAGTGACAAAATTCTTTTTGATTTTCAAAATTCTCGGAATCTTACATTTGGACTTGGTTTGAAATTTGGCTACCCTAAAGCAGAGACCACTTAATCTCATGCTTGTTTGAACCTTCGTCCCTTCATCCACAATATATTTTTCCCATTAATATTATACATTGTACAAATCCTACGACTTGGATGTTTTTGTGGCCTCTAGTGGGACTCAAATTTAATACCATTGGCTCCTTTAAACACCACATAATTGGAAAAATTACTGCGTGTTACTTATTCAATAAATGTTCCAAAAATTACAATTTTTATTTAAAAAATTTTTTGAGCGTTTTTATTTTTTTATACTCATCACTTCATCATAGCCATCTCCTTCGGCTACACTGCTTACAGTTACGAGGTCTTTACGAACCAATAGGTATAACTGAGCAAAATAAAGTAATGGGTATTTGCTTTAAAAATATTAGGATTAAAATTCAATATTCACTTTTATACCAGAAAAAAACCATTGATTCACATAAAAAATCGTGAAACATCTTGTAAATTCTTGAACGTTGTTTCAGTGATTGTTTCAACTAACAAGTCTTGAAGATCAACCTCGTCACTAATTCTAATTATCAGCCAAGCTTTTTGTTGCGTTCCATGAAATTGTCAGTTCATTTCACCATCTTGAACCGATTGCATAGTCAAGTTTCTCGTATTACAACTTCGTTCTGTTGTCTTATGTTTTTAATATTAATAGAAATTGTGTTCAATGACCATCTTTACTACGTACACGCGCATGAAAGCAATTGGAGGCTTTCACCCGTTGTTACAAGAATTTATCACGTTTGATGTTGGTGGTAAATTACTAAAACATTAGCTTATGTTTCAAGCTAGTGTTGTACGTATTGTTACGATCCCATTTTCGACAAAACACTCAATACTCTGTTTTGACAACCAACTTTTCAAACAAATGAACAATGGATTACGATGATCTTCTTGACTTTGCAATGTTTTTGAAGGGTTTCTTTCAAACTAGGGCCAAACAGATCTAAGCCGAAACGAAACTTGGATTGTGCAGGGAAAACAAACATTAAATAGACTTGCTGAATAAGTTTCGTACTACTGGGTTGACCTCCAGTATTTGTTGTGTTTTTTATCTTTTATTTTTCCAAGACTTTTACTGAAGATCACCGGTAAGATCACCGGGATTGTTGTCTCATGACTAGATATTCTATTGACGTGTTGGTGTGGTTTATTTACCTCCATTTCCATAACTCGAATCAATCACTAGATTGGAAATGTTTTGGGACAATGAACCTCTAATTAGATTCGACGTAAATTTTGAAGCATTGCTTGGATTGGTCTCGCACTTAATTCAGATTGACAATCCCTGTACTAATTTATGGCTGACTACTCTTGAAAGGCAATCCTTGGGATATTTTCTTAAATTCGGGGTAGCCTCAGTTGTGAACTCTTCCCGTTTTTTTTTTGTTTTAATGTGGTGCACAGTAAGCGTAAACTTTTATCCAAACGTAATACCAGAGAGTCTAGCAGAGGTGATTAAAACTACACCTACCGCCTCTACATCCTTTGAGAAATCCATTACTTGGAAATGGTGTTTTACTAACGGATTTGTAAGGCCGGTTTGCATTTTCAGAACCGGTAGGCAATGAGCTTTTTCAATGACAACAAAATGCGTAGATAAAATTTTGCCTTTGGGGTCAAAAATGACCGACCTTTATGGCATCTATATCATAAATCACCTTTATCAGCTTTAGGGGTGAGCTATGGCATTATGTGTTCTGCGTGCGTTTGCGTATCATGTGGTAAACACTTACATCTGAACCCTATTTTAATGCAAACAACCACCGCTATGCCTATACCATTGGCAACCAAAAGGCGCAAGGAGTTTAATACAACATGAAATTTACATAATTTCTTGAACTATCATAGATTTGATGTCTTTTCAAGTGCAGACAAGTGCAAGGTAAACTACTCTTCCCTTCAAAGTCTCTCAACGTTCAATACGTACTGTAGAGAGACAAATCAGTTCCAAAACGTCTGGTGCGATCCTGGTTCCCCTTCGTGGACTAAATATTTTAACACCCATACACCAAAGTTGTGAAACAAGCCCCAGAGCCGAGTGAAAAGCTGTCTCGTCCATCTAGCGGTTTATGGCCAAGTCGGCGACAACTTCATCAAATGCAATTAGATTTCCGATCACTTTACTTAGTTTCGTCCTCTCAATTGGCCCTATTTGAGGCACAAGTCTCAATGAGAAATGCTAATGCTTTAAGTAAAGAGTTAACAGTTTTCTAACATGGTGTTCAGAATATATTTCTCTGCCTGACTAAAAATATTTTTTTCATCCAATCAAAAAATTGTATCTGGGGCTTGAGTGCTAATATTCATTTTGAAAGCTTAAATTGTAAAACTTAATCAGCCAAGCCTTTCAAAAGGAAAACGCATACTTGAAAAGTACCACTTGTAAAAATTAACTTGTACACCGGCATTTAAGTTCAAATGTACTTGATCGATGTATCAATCCCTCCTACATCAGTACATTTAGGGTAATCTCATTTAAGCTTTCAAGTAAGCTCCCCAAAACTACAGTTCTATATACAGAGAACTGAACCCAAAACCAGCATGAAAGTTAAATATGACGGCTTCGAGTAATTTCTTGCCGTATTGGTTGGGGGTCACATGGGTTGGGTTTCAAAGACTTGACACATCGTCTTCAGTGAAGTTCTCAGTTCAACGGACATTCAGGAGCATTATGATGTGTACGTATGACTAGATCAATTAGTTTGAGCATAGATATGAATATTCTTGAAGAGAGTTTTTAATTCATTTTATAATCAAAGGAAATTGGCCACATTTCTAAATTCATTCAAAGTCAGGGAGCCAAAATGTCAGCATATTATCAAAGGAAAATGGAGTGGGACAGATTTGATTGAAAATTGTTTCTCTCTTTTCAACAGAGTAATAACTCAAGACCAATTGGAAAGGTCTCAAGACGCAAAACTCATTTTTTGACTCATATGCAAAAAAAAACCTCATTGCACCTCAATTCTCTCTCTCTGAGTTGAAAATTCTTTCAAATGGATGTATTCAGAAATGTGTAAAGAAGTTCAAAAATTCTGCATGAAAGGAAAATGACCTCCTGGATAATATAGCTTATTTTGTAGAAGATAGCCATGCTAGAACTTTTATCTCGAATGTAACGAATGTTTGGTTGATAAGTTTGACTGCAGAGGCCTCAGGCCCAAAGAACGAGGATTGATCTTCATCATATGTTGCTCCAATTGTTCTTCATTACTGGGATGCGGCTTTATCGTCAGCATTTCGATGGAATGGTTCCAATCAGAAAAAAGTTATGCCCTTCAGCAATTTTTCTCGTATACCAACTTGATAGACCATTCATAGGGATCTTGTTGGAAAAAGAAATACTTATGTTGACAAAACACACACAACACGTCTAAACATCATCTAAAAAAGGAAAACAACCGGTCATATCTTTAGAAATGACTTTCCGTGAAAATATGGTCCAGTTTCACTAACTCAATCGGGAAAAGCTGCAATCAAGGTATCATTAGTCAAGTGTAAAGACAATGGTGTCTCAATCGTAAAGCCAAGTCATTGACTCTCTGTTGCGTGTTCCAATAATCTAGGCATCAGCGTACAGTATGAATTACAAGGCACATTTGGACGATGACAGTTTGGCCGCATTGGTTCCTTCCAAGACGCCCAGCTCGACCTTGGAAAGTCCTTCCACTTCTCTCTTTGCTGCTGTGAACCAAACTGACTTAACCTTGAAGGCAGTCCAGGGGAGAATTTCGGCCAAAAGATAGAAAGCCTTACGCCAAAGGAAAGGTCCTGCAAGTCAGAGATGAGTACAAGCAAATGGTTTACAATTTGAAGATAATACGATATACTTAATCAAATGCTCTCAGTGCACCCTTATAAATGCTAAAGCTGACTTGATCAATAAATCAATGAATTAAAGGACCGCTGTGCCCTACGTTTTTCAGATCCAATTGACTGGCTACATTTCGTTTAAAACAATTCTCCTTGAAAATCATGTTGGAGAGGAGGAGGTCAATATTCAATAATGTTGTAATTTGAAAATCTCAATGTATTTCTCATCAACTTAGAAATATGATTGTTTAAGGTAAAAGGAAGGTATTCAGAAAATGAGCACTGGGTATCAATGCATATGAAGAAATAACAATCAAAATTTGAAGCAGAAATGAATTTTCAAGGATTTGAAAAATTGGCACTAGTACTTAGCTGCCGGGAAAACCACAATTTGTTGCAATATTCTGCACCCTCGTTGGTTTTTGTATTGGATCAATGCCTGATGTAAAAAATAAATACAAATTGGTTTGTGGTATTTTTTCGAAGGGCAAGTGAAACAAATGTTTTATTATAGTTTAGTTGATGTGCTGTACTTACAAGTAATTAAAAGGCTGTCATTTTTACTTGTAATTTTTATAATTCTAATAAAAAATAATTCTACACCCTGTAAATGAAAATCAAATCCCTTTTTTGTTTGCAGTGGTGGTCAGAATTCGAAAAACATAATGCATTGATGATAAAGAACCGCCAAGATAGTGGAATATCACAATAGATTATCAATTTTATTGATCATTGAAGTTTGATGACAGTTTGAGAAAAAGTCGAAATTGGGAAAATTCTTAGTACAGCCGCAACAAGACTTAAATTCCGGCATTTTCCACAGATTTCGTGATTTTCAAAACAGCCACTAATTTACGAATGAATTTGTTCAAGCTCTAGTCAGCAATCAGGGTAATCGTCAAATTCATCATTCAAAACAAATTTCAATGTACGGCATTCCACTTTCAAAAGACACACGGACCATTGTTCCCAGTTAAATGACATATCTTAAGAAAACCTGTGAAGCGGATGAATACTTCGGGGCCCAAGGCAACAATTTTTGGCCTTCCTACCCATTGAAATGGAGTAGATTTGGGTTTACGAATTTCTTTTTGACCGCAAGCCCAGCAAATGGAAATCAATCATCGGAGGGGGCTACTAGAAAAAGTCCTAATCCCTCCCCTAATGTTTGCTTGGCTCTTCGCAACAGAGATGATAATCGTGTTTCAAAAGAGAGTGAATGAAAAATGCGGGAACGAAGGTGATCATTTTAACCTTCTAGGCAAGCATTATTCTAAATTGTCAACTTCTTTGGCCCCATTTTACGTCAGACAATGCCCAGGCTATAAAGGAGTATGTTGCTACAAAAAGATTTCGAAAAGACACGAAAATGCTGTTTTTAAACGTCTATTTTCACTTTGACAGGCCACAACTTAGCCTTGCACTTTTTCAAAGATTTATTATGCTTAATTAACCCTTCAAATAGAGAAAGTTAGAGTCGATGGACGTCAATTTGGGCAGAACAAACTCTTCAAATCACCAAGTCGACGAGAACATCACACTCACCTTGGATATTGGCCGTGGTTTTGTGACCTTACAGAGGAACAAAGTGTACGCTAGTATGAGAAAATTGATGATTTAATGGTCGTAGCCGTTGGAGCGCTTGAAGCTCTGCGCCTAATAGCTATCAAAATGACCTGAGATTTTGGTATGGTTGCACTGTATTTTTCTCCTCTGCAACGAAAATGCAGACAAACGCGAAAAAGAGAAGGAGCACCAAGCTCAGACGCGAGCCAGGCAATTTCGAACTGGTCGATCTGGTTTAGAACAGATGTGTCAGCAGTTGTAGCTCCGGTCTGATTTTTTTGAACGAAAATGTCAACTACGGAAAAGCAAAATGCCATCCCCAAATCGCACCAGGATCTCAACCACGGGAACTTAGGTTCTTCAAACAATCTGGGTGTGGGTAACAACCCCTTTTAATATTCCTGTTAATGCAATCTAAAATATGAATAAAGAACTACTACTCCTTTCAGTTGCTATCTTCTGTTCATGAAAGGAGGGGCAAGGTTTGGAAGCTGGGAATAAATCAAAGGCGATCCAAGCGCCATACCTTAACCTCATTCCAGTGGGACTTTCTCTCCACCCATCCCTTCTTCCTTCACGCATCCAACATCATCCAACTCTCATACCTGGACAATGAGAGCACAAAATTTTACCTTTTAAAGCCAGACCATGTGCTAGACTGAGCTAAAATGGCAGGAAAAACACTCGCCACAACCCCTTGCTTCTCAAACCAACTGAAGGGTTTCTCATTTCCGTTCTTTGAAATGCAGTCATTCATTGGTGACTGAGGCAAGAAAGCCTTTGAAGATTCCTTTCCACTTTCATCAGCCTAAACTCTCGTCCTGAGAAGTTCAACAAGGTCCTGGGCAATGGCTACAGAAACATCTTTGTTCAAAATTTCTGTACGTTGCTTCGAACTTGCAGACAAAAAAAGTTGCAACAATTGCCCTTTGACTGCGTGTGCGAAACCGCGAATTCCAAGTCAATAGCACATGTTTGGGGATGGGAAGAGAAGGTTGAATTCAGGGCCGACCTGGCTCACAAACAGACTCCGAGTTTGGCCATGCCCTTTGGTCTCAGGTCTGTCAGTAGCAAGCACCCTTGCCTCAATAGGCCTTCCTCAATACTCGGGAGTGACGTTCATTTTGCTCTCGGCACAACATCACCATCAGTCTCAGGCTCAGCAGGCTCGGCTCTTTGGCCAACATGGCATGCCATGCCTATTTTGTTGTATTCCCAACGACGGCAGGACCAACTACTGAAGCCGTGAGTGCCTGCTCATGAGCAAAGATCAGGGGACTGTGCTGTGTTTTGACTGTGAGTATGTTCGTTCTAGCCTCAGTGGTATGTGGAAGTGTACTACGTAGTACTGTTTTCCGTACGTATGTAGCAGAGCACGAATAAACTTGGTGCTCGTCTGACAGTGGACAAGAACGGCTATTTGGTCGGTAATCACGGATACAGAGGTCTTCTTGTTCTTCCTCCTCGTCCTCCTGAACCTGTTCGTAAGAGCTGACGAGTGGGAACGGAGGAGCAAATCGAGGCCTCCATCTTTCTCTGCTTGTGAGTCAAATGTGGAGGAGGACGACTTGCTGGCGTGTTCTCATACATTTCCTCTAGAGCCATGCCGTTCATGAAGAGGGGAGGTAGAAGTTGTGTGGGGAACGTGGATCCGCTCTCCATTGGACTTGTAGCAGCCGTGGCGGAGGAAAGACAGTGACCGTAGTGGGTGAAGTGGAGTAACGACGTGTGACGCCTTCAGAATCGGCTTACTTGCCAGTCAGTGTGCGTAAGACATTGATTTAGTCTCTTTGAGGGAAGAATTACTACGTAGGTCTCGTTTTGTTTTATATTTACTGTGGAGTTTGGTCTAAAAGAGATGTGAAAACAAGTTCCTCTATTCTGTGAAATCCAAATCGAAGTAATGGAAGTTTGTACGTTTGTGGGACCTTGTCAGAGTACTATTGATGAGAGGTTTAAAAGCATGTTCATCACGTTCCTGGCGAGTGCACTCGCCAATCATTCCTTGCACATTCAGCGGAATTATACAATGTGAAATTGCCACCAAGGAGACGTGCTAAAACAAAATCGTGAAATCAGAGACCCAAAAATGAGGAACAGTTCTTTTGATGCCCGGGCTGGCAAACCCAAATCTGGAGTCCGACCAATGTCTCCATCACCGTCCAAAACCACTCCTCCTATTTCTCCTCCTCGTTCTCGAGCATCACCTAAAGGCTCCTCCAAGGCCAGCTCTGGCTCAAGTTCCAGTTCAAGTGCCACTGGGGCCATCAGCAAGGAAAGGACCATTTGCACTGTTTGCGAGATTGAATCAGACAACCATCATGTTCATTATGGTGCACTGGCGTGCTTCAGTTGTCGGGCCTTCTTTCGTCGAGCTCACAATAAAGGTGATGGAATCCCTGGATATGTTTGCAAGAAAGAGGGAAAGTGTAATGTTACGGCCAAGAATCGGAAAAAATGTCAACGCTGTCGTTATGATAAGTGCGTTGAAATGGGTATGAATCCCAGTCTGGTTCTCACTGACGAGCAAAAAAAGGTCAGATTCAGAAAGATGCTTGAGAAGAAAGGCTCTTTAGGGTTTCCAAGGAAACGAGCCAATAATCAGCCATCTTCGAGTGATGAGGACAGTGGAGATGAGGACGAAAAGGGATCTTCAGGCCAGAAAAAGCAAGAAACGAGAGAAAAGAAGATCTCCAAGGAAGAAAAACCAGGCTCTTCTAATGTCTATCAAGGATATCCATTTCCAGACTTGGGCTTTGTTGGGTCAAGCGACTTTGCAGGGGCTGGCCCATCATTCGGAAAATTGGAACCCATGATGCATTTTGGGAAACCTGGCTTTAGTGGATCGCATGGCCACCAGGCAAATTTCTTCCCCTTTGGCGGCCCTGTTTCCACCAATCAAAATATGTGTGTAGATGACTTTCCCTCAGAAACAGACATCAAACAAGAAATCATGTCAGAATGTATCAATGGATGGCCGCAGCAACATTTTCCTGTAGCAGGAGACATATTACCCCCGTTACAACATAGCCAACAACCCCTACACTCTTCACAATTATTCCATCCATCTCAACTGAATGACATCAGCAACGTAAGCTTCGATAACACCATGCAGTCTTTACGTGCTCTTTTAGATGTTTCCAGTTCCACTGACACCACTTCACAACCCTTTCATAGCAACAATCTGTTAGAGACATCACCTGAAGACCTGGATGCACTTTTCACCCGGGCCAATTCTGTTCCAAGTGAGCATTTTCAATCCAACCCTGAGCCGGTGTCAAAGCAACCAGATCCTGTTTGTATTGATTATGAGGTCTTTGGCATGATGATTCGAAGTTTTGCCACCGTCATGAACTGCATCAGTCTTGAGCCAGATATCCAAGCTCGATTCATTTCTTTTCACCACGGAGATGGAGATCCTATCACCTTTGAAGATATTAAAAAAGTTGCCGCTTGTTTTAAGGAGCGATTCAGTCAGTTTGCTCACTACTTCCCACATTTTCGCAATCTAGCTCTTGATGACCAACGTCAACTTTTGGAACACAACAGTCCTCTATTTGTGCAATACATTTTGGCTCGATATTTTGGGTCCCAAACCGGATCCGAACAACTATCCTGGTTACTGGGAGAAAACATTCCTGATCTCATGCCCACAATCCCTCTGTCGAAGATATCATTGGCATTAATCAATAGAATTATTGGCCTCTTTGAAAAAAAGAATGATATGGTCTCATATGAAAACTTAGTGGAACAACTAGGATCGCTTGGTTTGGGACTGATCCATAACTCCATTGTAGCGATTGTCATCCTCTTCACACAGACAGAAGAAATGAACCTGGTTAACGCCATCAAAGTGCAAGAAATTTTGGACAGCATGGTTGATTTTGCATCCAAAGCAGAGAACCTAGGTGCACCGTTAGCTCCTATTTCCAAAGACAAGCTCGAAAAACTAGTTGATGTCCTCATTGTTATTTCTAAATTTTATTCGAAAAGCATCAGTGACATGCCAAAAACAAGTGAACAAATCAACGAAGCTCATGGCTCCAATCGTGGGACAAAACCAACAAATGTTGCCTTGCCAATCAAAACTGAAAATGTTTCTCCTGCTGAATTGGAAATGCCTTATACAATGGAAGAAGAAGCATGGCTCAAAAATCAGCTGCAAATGTTTCAAACTGCTTACAGTGAAGTGTCACTTGGTGATGATTTGGTGAACGAGTTTGTTATGTTTACCTATGACGTACCTCTGTCCAAGCGGTTTGTTCCGGCGGAGCTTGCGACATTCATGGAGAGAACCCGAAGAATCTTGAAGTTCCATCCTGAGTTTGATTCGTTGACTACAAGTGAACAAAATAACTTATTAAAACACAATTGCAACAAAGTGATTGCCTTGTGCTCTGTTAAATCTGAGTCGTTTCCAACGGGATACCAGCAACTTCAATTTTGTTTTGGAAATGTGGATGAGGCCAATTGGAGTCAAAGACTCTCTCCATTGGTTCAGGATCAGGAAATGAAGAAAGTGTTGATCGCGGACTGGAATCGAACCACAAAGGCCATGGATTCCGACGAACTTTTCAACTACCTCAATTCGACCGGTAACCTAGCTTCTAACTTGGGAGATTGTGAGACTTTTAAGATTCTGTCTCTGGTATCTTTGTTCTCGCAAGAATCTCTTGAGGAACACAACCAGACACCAAATGTCAAAATCAGAGCCGTGGAGAAAAAGTATACCACTCTTTTGCAACGTAGAGCAAAGGATTCATACAACCAAGTGAAAAACTGTCTCGAGAATGTCAATGAGCTTGCAAGCATCTTTGAAAAACTTAGGACCTTCTAAATATATCATTCATTTACTACATTTGCCCAATGCAAGGACCTCGATCTGATACGAGAACTACAAAATTCTTAAATTATTTTCAACCGTGTTCCTTCATCTCAGTTTATGTTAGCATTCACAAAAGTTAGTCTCTTTTAGACAGTGCTGTCCAATTGTTGCTCAATGTTTTTTGGACACATTTTAATGTGACCGATGACTTTCCTCATGTCAGAGAAACGCAGCCCAGTGCGTCTTCAATCTAGCTAGTCTCATTTGCTCACATCAGGAGTTTACAAAAAGATTTCTCCCTCTATTCTGATGGGGTCACAAATGAGACCCCTCCTCTCCCCTCTTCTCTACTTTCGATTGAACTCCATTCTGACCTCCATATTGTAACAAATGAGACACCCATAATTGGATGAGCGAATGTGATCTTTGAAATCTTGAAGAAATGTGATAAAAGTATGATGAACCCATCACATAGAAACGCACGCCCTCAATAGTTCACAACACGTTTGAAGTACCCAAATTTAATGTTACATGTTTGTCCCAGTTGTCAATGTGTTATTAATCGAACCTGCTTGTTTAAATTAACAAAGTTGCTCAAAATCACATGTTGAGATCATCTTGAACATGGTATCCACAGGAATTGAACTCTCTACTAAAGGAAACTTTTCATTTAAAGAAAATCGCGTACTGTCTTTTGATCTTTTGGACATACATTCATTTTCTTAATGCACCGATTAATTGTGAACAGATTTGAACTTAAGCAAACAAAATTTAGTTAGCGAATAAAAGTTCCTCAGGATTTTGAGGCAAACAAAGGATGGTAGGAAATTCCCAATTACATTTTGCTGCATCGATTCTGTAAGGACATTGACAATATTACGAATTTTGTTTTGTTTTTGAAACGTATTACTACAATTGGACTAATTCAGTTGGAGAATTTGTGGAGTCAAATGGTTATAGATGGGCTTAATCTCGTGCTTGGGGGTATTTCAAAGTTTAAGTTTGTTTTTCAATTTTAATCAGGTTTGTTACAGGATGAGTTTGGGCTCATATGCACATACCCTAGCCATTTTGGCCTGGTAATCTCGAGCTGCACTTGTTTGATAACATTTATTACAAATTAAAAAAATGAAATGAAACTAGGGTTATTCTCCGGTTTTACAACACGTCCTGTTAGTTGCCTGACTCAAATCCGGGAAGAAATTAGTTTGACAATTATTAAGTCGATGACGAGAAGGGTAAGGATTAGGAGTTGATGCATTGTTCGAATTCAAAATTATTTGTGTATCGAATAACCTGTGATAACCTGGAGAGAAGAAAAAAATATAACTCAATTCCTTTTCGATTGGCGTACTAGAAAACTTTTGATGTGCCATGTACTTGCAAATACCTCAGATACAACAAAAAAGCAGAAACTAATTTTGTTGTTTCATGCTCCTATGAAAACCCTGTTTCATACCATTAATTATGAACCTGAGCAATAGCACGCCCAATTTTTTCAAAGGCAATTTTGCATACCGCCACTTTTCTTCATGAGGTCAAGGATTTAAACTCTTTTCTGCCTGGAAATATGCTTTGTCGATGGCTTCATTGACCGCTTCGTTACTCTATCAGCAAGGAAGATGATCGAATGAGACTGGCCACACATAATGAGCCACATGTTAACGCAGATACTGTTAGATTTATTTAGAGTATATCAAAATCAAGTCAGAATAAAGTTTGTCGAGTACGTACTCGCCCTGGCTGCTGCGTTTCAGGTACGGTAGCTGTGTTCTGAGTATATGTGGTACTTAAGACCTATTAATCTGACTTGATTTTAGTGCACTCTAAAACAAATCTTAAATGATAGAATATGCGGCCTAATGGCTTCTCAATCGAACCCAAATCGTCAAGCAAATCAAAATAATGGAAAACACAATAATCGTTCCAATATGTCTGTTATTTCATAAAAAATTTCTCGTTTTACCCGATCCTCTGCTGTGCGTGTATGTAAACCATATCAAATGTGATCCTTGTCTTATTCTCTTCCCTGTCATCAGATTCACCCTATAGTGAAGGCTTTGAAAAATGTTTATCCAATTCTTTTGGCGTGGATTTCCGTCTTCTAAGAGTTGACGAATATTTTTCAATTGTAACATAAATCAACTTTCGTTTTTTCGGCCAATTTAGACATGCTCTCATCCCCATAATCCCTTCCTAGGCATCCCATTTCTACGATGGGAGTCAGTCCCCTTATCGGTCGAGGACAAATATTGCATTAGCATCAAACCCCGAGATTCACTACGCTTGGTCTAACTGTGGACCGTCGTTAAAAAAGGATAAATATGGTGTCCTGATTGTCGCCGTTAATTACAACATTACTCCAAATTGCAAACTTGATGATGTATTTTTTGTTAGTCAAGAATAAACGTGCTATCTTTTAATAAGTCTCGTGACTCTTAGTGTATTTGCCATATGACAAGGTATACTATATCTCAAAATTACCGTCAACAACTTTCACCCACCGGATTCGTATTGAGCTGGTTTACGGTCATTAAGAATCTTGATGCCTTTATTCAATAATACCTGCATTTAATAAAGTGTTTAAAGCTAGTTTAATATGCACACCTTAACAAAATATCTTCATCATAATACTCTGACACTGAAAAATGATATTCAAAGTCTTGAAACATTTTCATAAAGCAAAGGTAAGCGCTGACATATCAAAGAATATTTAATAATTGACAAAATGAATACTTTGATCACAAATTTCATTAATGATTGAAGATTAACATCCGTTGAAAAAACATGAAAACAGTCAAAAAATGTAATGGTCCTCATTTTTGAAAACTGTCGTCGGCTCGATTGGACAGCTCCTAATGGTCGAAAAATGGTTATAATCTAACGCTATTGTAGGGAAATTTTGCTTCTTGAGTCTCAACACTTGCACCCGTAAGAGATCGTCGTCGCATCTCATGATTTCACTCTATGAGAGGAATAACTAGTAGTGATGGACCGAAAGCGCTTTCGACCGAAATTACGGCCGAAATTTCGGTTTCGGCTTCGGTTATGCCTACCGAAACCGAAAGCAGACAAGCACTATGTAAAATGGAGTTTGACAACAAAATCAAAAAAAGGTCCAAAAACCTCTGAAATTTAAGTTTTCCGATTTTTCAAAATTTGCGACTACCCAACATCGAACACATGAGCATTCTAATTTTTAAGGCAGATTTTGCATTTGAGCAATTTTGTAATCAGCTCCTTTCGGTTTCGGTTTCGGTTAAACCCTCTTTCGACCGAAAACTTTCGGTTTCGGTTATGAGCCCTTTCGGTCCATCACTAATTACTAGTGATGTCATCATTTTTGGCGGGAAAAAGTTCGGAAGTTTTTGAAAAGTTTTTGATGAGCGTGCAAGGTAGCTAAAACGACGATTTAGGTCTGGTAATTGCGACAAGCCCTTTCTCATCTGCACAATTTGAAGTTGGAATAGCAATTCTAGACATTTTTTATGCAAAAATATGTTTTGTTACTTTTATCTACAATTTTGCTACATAAATTGAAAGGGTTCTTCCGAACTTTTGAATCAGGAATGCCCGTCATTGAATGACAAGATGGCCAGAGGAAATTGGTTCCCTGGGCAACTAAACCTAAAAACAAATTATTTGTTTTTTTGAAGGCTTCCAATTTCTCCATTTGTTTTTAAATTACTTTGCAATACTTCTCAATAACATTAACCATGCCACTGCTCTTAAATGAAACATTTTTCAAAAATCTGACCCTTGAAACTGAGACATTTTTTGGCAAGCCTAGACTGCTAACGGTAGCAAGTCTGTAATTTGATACGGTAATGACTAGAGCCCGGGAAAAAATGTTGGAAAAACGTCCAAAAAATGTCATTAAAATGTCAGGAAAAAGGGCAAAAATTTTTGAAATATAGTGCAAAAAGGGCAAAAAATGTTGAAATTTAGAGCAAAAAGAGCAAAAAATGTTAAAAATTAGGGCAAAAAAGTCAACGAAATGTGTGAGACATGGGACTAGATGTGTGGAGGACTTGAGAATTCTCCGTAAGACAGTGTGACCAGACATCTGAAGGCAATAATGCCGTCAAAACTCTAGCTTAAAAAAACGGGAGGTTGCGCTTCACATAGCGGGGTGTTTTTATAAGCTAGACGTCAAAACAGTTTATGTTATAAGTCAGATAGCACATTCAGAACCTTTAAA
>CM021317.1:13280866-13353323 GCA_010645155.1 Tigriopus japonicus
ACACAATTAGAAGAAAAAAAAACATTTTTTTTATTTTGTTCGATTAATCTATCTGAAAAAACGGATTTTTTCCGGAGGTAAGGGGGCCCCGGGCTTCTCAAGAAGCTCTGAGGGGGCCCTGGGTCAAAAAAGTTTAAGAACTCCTGTGTTAGAGGATCAGCTCCTACATATTCCCGACGAAGACTAATGGCCAACAAATTGAACAATGATGGAGCCCGATAAAGAAGAGAGGAGCACTTCATTGCTCGAACTAGCCTTGATTCCTTTGGATTTGGAGGTGCTCTCAGAACGCATGTAAAACCTCTACGATTGCTACAACTGATCTCAAATCCTGGGTTAGGACAGAGCCCATGAACACTCTTGAAAACACACAGTATCAGATACCTTTCATACCTTCTCTGAGTACTGTAGAGCCCTAACTTCTGGAACCTCTCCCAATACGAGAGCTCTCTCATTCTTGTGACGTTCCGAGTGAAAGATCTTTGGACCTGCTCGACCTTTTGCAAACTTGCCGAACTCATTGGAGCCCAAGTGGGGGAAGCATACTCGAAATGAGGCTGAACAATCGACTTGTACTGAGTTAGCCTCGTAATACTATCCCTGGACTTGAAAGTGCGATAGATCAGGGATAACATATATAATAGTATAAATACCCCTTTCAGGGGTTCCTGGATAGATCCAGCCGCACGTTTGAAATGCCTTCCCCACTTTTAACTGGATATGCTCTGATTGATTTATCCCTTGCACTGGAAATATTTCGTCGAAAAAAGGGTTTGTTAGAGTGTATTTTATTTTATCAACTTGTACCAATCTAAAAAATGGAAAATGTTCGCCAATCTTCGGCGGTGTTTTTTATTGGCGAGGAAGAGGCTTTCTTTCACGCTTTACATTTTGAAAATTTTAAGTGGCCGAGTACGGGCTAACCTAAAAGCGTTGATGTGAGTGCTCGGAAACTGATTTGTTAGTGAAATTCGTCTTGCGCGAGTTTCTGGTTTACCCAAATAACCAAATAGGTTCTGTTGAACCTATTCTGTTGAAATCTCATTTGCGTTTGAAATTTCTATTGCCAGAAACACTTGTACCCACTTAAGCAAGCCTCTGCATGTATTTATTGCCAGCTTTTCTTCCTCATCAAAATTGGCAAGGTTTTCGACAACCGCAAATTTCGTTGAAATAAAAATATGACATTATGTTCAAGCTGTAAATGAACTTTCTGCATTTATTGTTTAAAATGTTGTCAGTTCTTGTTAATGTTTTTCGGAATGTTATGTGTTACAGAGTAACACAAGGTTGTTTTGATCCCATTTGACCTCTCGTTGTTCTTGACTAAAATAGTAAACAAAACCATTCTTGTGTTCTCAAATAGACTCAGTTTGGTTGCCAATATAGTTGCCAAGTAAAATGACCATCTCATCCGTATTTTTAGCTCATAGCTAAGAAAGCTCTCTACACTTGCATGAAGACTAATCGAGGGTTTGTTGTGCAACAACGTAGTTCGTGGGATAGCGTGAACAAAATTGCAAGACATTGATTTGGGGACAAACACCTTTTCCGACACTTGGTCTAAACTCATTTCCTCAATTCTCGACAGTTTTCATTACTATTCAGAGTTCCTATGAGCGTTTCCTAACAAAGATATCAGTTCCCCAAAAATACTCATGTTCAAATAATCATATTCCTTCGTTTATATTTCAACAACTTTCAAGTGCTTGTTTTTGCTACCCCATGATACTGGTATTGCAAATAAATGCAAGTTTATGAGCGATCGGATTTGAATTTCACAGAGCAAAGCTGTTAACAATGACGATGAACAAGAGTTGCTCGCATTGGTAATTAATTAATAGATGTTGACATTCTGTTCTTGCAACACCTCCGTTAGCAGGAGTTTTTGGGCTCTACAATTAAAGTGACACTAAAATGCTAGTATAGGTATGGACAACAAGTAAAAAATGGAACACATACATACAATATTGCCACTTGATTCTCCTGTTGGACAGCATTCAAAGGAGATATTATTGACGTTTTTTGGCTCGATATGATGGTATCCATCGGTAAAAGAGGTTGAAAAATTGCATCAATTTTGAAAACTTTTAAGACTACATACAGAAAGCTTTCAAAAACCAAGACTTTCACTTTCAAATTGTTAGTTATCATTCAAATCTATTGGTAAACGCAATGCACTATATGAAGGTTGCAAGTATTGATTGATAGTTAAAATGAAGTGTGAATAGTGAAAATAGAGCCGAGGAGATCAATCATAACAACGAAATTTGTTTTAATGGGCTTCAGTTTTGATAAGTTTTGAGCCAAGAACAGAAGTAAGGAACACTTGCGAATTCATATTTATCAACACCGGTGCTTTTGTGCTAAATTTGGTGTGAAACTGGTAAGATGGAAAGGTAAAAGTGTTTGCCTTTCTTTTTTTTTGGGGGGGGGGGGCGGATTTTTTAATACCGCTACAAGGAATGGGATTCCCTGTAAAGAGAGTTAATCATTATTATAGTTTCAATAATTAATGTTTATATGAAATTTGATCTACCAATGAGTTACTGTTGGCAGACCTATACAACCCTTGAATAGTGGGTTGGTCAGGAATAGTATTCAAAAATTTGTCCAATCCTGCCTTAAATGCTGTTAGAGGATCAGCTCCTACATATTCCCGACGAAGGCAAATAGGCAACAAATTGAACAATGAGGGAGCCCGATAAAGAAGAGAGGAGGACTTCATTGTTCGAATTAGCCTTGATTCCTTTGGATTTGGAGGTGCTCTCAGAGCGCATGAAAAACCTCTACGATCGCTACAACTGATCTCAAATCCTGGGTTAGGACAGAGCCCATGAATGCTCTTGAAAACATACAGTATCAGATACCTTTCATACCTTCTCTGAGTATTGTACAGCCCTAACTTTAGTACTGGATTTGATGATTTGATCGCTGAAATGTTGTTCTTTGCTTTTCTTCAATCTTTACAAATACGAAAATTGTTGTTTTATTCTCGAGTCTGTCATCTTCTCCTTTATGTTTGGTCTATGGTTCGCCAAAAAGAACCAATAGTTCTCTAAATTCTGCGAAATATTGCTCAAATGACTTCAGCATGGCATATAAAATTTCAAAATACCATAGATCTGACGATCAGAAATGAATTTATAAAATTAAGGCATAATCATATTAACTAGGGCCCGGAAAAAATATTTTAAAATATAGGATATTTTAGAAATATGTTTTTCTATTGGAACTTGTAACTTTTCTGCAGATATTCCGGGCCCTAATAATAACCACCTGGTAATGATATTTATTCTCTGTTTCACTCATTTATGCTAAGACGGGTGTTTTTCATTGGATATATTACAGCAATTACCAATAACGTCATCATTTTTGGCGGGAAAAAAAGTTCGGAAGACCTGTGTTTCTGATGAGCGTGTGAGGTAACTAAAACGAAGGTTTAGGCCTGGTGATTGCAACAATGCCTTTCTTATCTGCACAAATTGAAGTTGAAATAGCAATTCTTGACATTGCATTTGCAAAAAAGTATGTTTTGCTGCTTTTATCTAAAATTTCGCTACCGGTGAAAACTGAGATGTTTTTGGCAAGCCTGCACTGCTAACGGCAGTTACAGACGGCAGCAGGTCCGTAAAATGATACGGTAATCACTCCCATTCATTTCATTTTTTTTCCAAAAAGAAAACATTTGCTCTTCACAAAACTAATCAATTAGCAAAAAGAGACAGTGACCAAAAAAGTAAAGAAACCTCAAAAATAACCGACGTAGCAAGTCTGTGTAGTAGATGAAGACTCAACAAAAACAAAAATAAGTTGACAAACCATACAATATGCATGTTTCTTGGTTTCTTGTGTTGAGCAACTATTCGGCTAATGTTATCCGAAAAAATAATGATCATAAGCAAATGATATTTTTAGAGTACACCAAAATCAAGCCAGATTAACTGTCCTTGCGTGTACTCTCAAGTGTTTATTCACGGTACTGAAATAGTTATTTCAAGTTTGTATGGAAATTCCAAAACCATATGAGATAGGTTTCTGACCCAGGAAATCAAGAGGAACAACTTCATTAAGTTTTTCAAAGTCAAGTGTAGATCAAAAGTAAATGCCTAAAAACCTTCTGAAAACGTAGTCATTACGTTTTTAGTGCTTACTAAGTCCCGAATTGAATAGAAATTAATTGAAACTATGTTGATCAGCAGCTGAGGTATACGAGGTTAACTTGTCTGTGTTTAACCCCAAAAAAAAAACGAAAAATCGCTCTGGGCATATGAAAACTCAAATTCACTAACAAATGATAAAGATTTCCGCTCTTATAACACCAAACAAAAGTGTTTTCTGAGGTTCAAAAGATACAAAAGGTTCAGGAACTTGCTTGGGAATTTCTATACTAACTTGATTGTATGGAAAAAAAATCAGAAATGATTTTTTCCATACCGTACATTTCTAACACCAAAAAGCATTCTGGGGACAAACAAACTAATCAGCAGATTTGCTTTTATCTCAATTCACCGGTTCCAGGACAACTCAACCCAACGGACGACCCGACCCAGGACAACTCAACCCAGCGGACAACTCGACCCAGGACAAGTCAACCCAACGGACAACTCGACCCAACGGACAACTCGACCCAGCGGACAAGTCGACCCAACAGACAACTCGATCCAGTGGACAAGTCGACCCAACGAACAACCCGACCCGGGACAACTCGACCCAGTGGACAACTCAACCCAGCGGACAACTCAACCCAGTGGACAACTTGACCTAATGGACAACTCAACCCTGTAGACAACTCAACCCACTACAAAAGTCCAGCTTGTGGAAATCTGAAACAGCACAAAACTCAATCTAGTGGCTCAAAATATTTACTTCAATTCAAAGAATCAAATTTGAGGAAAGAACAATCTGCTTTTGGCAGTTGGAAATTTTAGTAAAATAATATTCAATAGCAAAAATGCCTTTTGATAAATATATAAGGCTCTAAATATTTTACAGGTTTTCTGAAAAATAGGAATTTGCCATGAAATTTTTATTATTAGAAGTTCAATTGACTCGTTTTGTGCCTTTTGAAGTTGTCCACTGAGTTGAGTCTCCACTGGGTCAAGTTGTCTACTGGGTCGAGTTGTCTACTGGGTCGAGTTGTCGGCTGGGTTGAGTTGTCTGCTGGGTCAAGTTGTCCGCTGGGTCGAGTTGTCCACTGGGTTGAGTTATCCTGGGTCGGGTCGTCCGTTGGGTCAAGTTGTCCTGTCACCCAATGCACCAGATCAATAAACAAATTGTCCAATTAAACAAAGTACAAAAAACCTTCATTTCAGGAAAGTTTATTTGCACTTTTATTTGCACATTTTGGTCTTTTTATTTGCGCGAATCGAAAACCTTACTCATAAATCCATATGAATAGTGAAAGTCTTTCAAGAGCTCAAACTAAAATTTTAAAATCGGCATGGGAAAAGTAACCGGTATCGGAAATTCAATGTGTCCCTCATAATCGCTACGTATAAATACGTATACCATAGACATCATTACAATCTATTAATTATCATCTGTTCAACTGGATTAACCACTCCAAATCCAACTAGTATAATTCTATGAGTAACTATTTCGACCTTATTTTCCAGCTGTTACTTGTTATCACGGGGAGAAACCTGGCTTCTCTTTCGATATGACAAGATTCGTCGTAATTCCAAACCAAATTCTCCCTCACGGACCCACTTTGAAACCACCTCAGCATCATGCCATCTCCCTTCACATGAGTGTTGTCCATTGGTTAAGTGCCAAGAGTACTTTCAACCTTGTCTTTTGTGTCTTGAAGAAACTTGATGGGATCTTTCTATCCGTCCATGTGCTTGACGGTCAGAACCAACCAACAACCTCTTCTAGACGGAACGAAGCATCTTCAATCCGCAGTTTCATTTAATTGGGCCCCAAAAGGGCATCGAAACTCGAATCTTGACTCGCGGGGCATTAATTCGGCCAAACTAAAAAGCCTTCGTTTGTTTTGCCAATTCACAGGAACTAGTTTGATTGGTTGGTTCAGAACACAACGCCCCAATTTTTGAAGCTTGTGCTTGTCATTCATGATTCAAGGGACGCTTTTGTTCTCTGTTCACCCAATGAAATTGCCTTCATTTTAACTCTTGCGGATTTTTCTACCGAGATGGATACTTTTGGTTCATCAAATGCCCTAATGTTATTGTCGTAACGTTCCTCCTGAATTCATGTTAGTATTCATTCTTCACTTTCGGGTGGTCATAATGGGCGGTTTAATCATAACTTCATAAGCTATACTGAATGGTTTGTCATTCGTTTCATGTTGTAAACAAATCGATCAATGAGTCCTCTTATCAATAAACCTTCAATGAGTGCTGGTTTGAATACCTTTCTCATTATTCCGCGAGATCAAGCATTAACCAAATCAACTTGGTCAGACAGGATTGCCTGATTGCCAACCAGGATTTAGCGCACAAAAAGAACAAAACCTCGAGAATGAGAGCAAAAATAACCGTGCCAAACCAGACTTCCTAAATCTCCAAGTGTTTTCACCTAGTTATCCGTTCTGTCAGCGAAAAGTACATACCGGGACAAGTGGCTGGAACTTACATCTGGTGTTCAAAGTAATAATCGAGTCGAGAAGTACATTCGAATTTAGATTTTATCGCAATGTTGATCGACGTTCACATGGAACAAATAATGGTTTCTTCATCAATATGTTAAAAATCAGGTCCCTCAGAAGATACATTTTAACATGTACGAGTACAAACATTTCCGGTAATTCACATTGCTTTTGAAGGTTACTTTGGATGAACTTTTAAATATATATAATATGATTTATCAAATATTAAGGCATGACGATGCAATGGCATAGATTTTCTTTGTCGTTACCGTCATCACATAGAATCATAATCGAAGACAAACGTTCGTTCTGTCAGCTGCATGTTTCCCTGCAAGTTTTTGGGGTTGCTTTTGCCAGATGTGGCACAACATGGCACGGACTTGACGTGTAGAGAGATTTGGTCCAGTGCTTAATCGTCTGTAATTATACTTGCTCGAGGCCAGATCGATGTTGTAAATGTTATGAAAGGCTGATGCGTCTATGAGACGTGCCCAGTCATGAAGGTCAAGCCATTTCGTGTCCATGTTTGTTGACCTTGTTCACAGCACACACTCGACGAGGAGAAAAGGGCCAGAATTGGCTCTTGGCCTTTTCTTTCAAGTCCCAAAGGAGAGGCTTGGAGCGAAACTCGGCCGGAAAGACGAGGAGAGAGCAAATAGACCTAAAGAGGTCCTCTAAAACTCAATCCAAGAGCAACAACCCAACATTATACATTCATTTTTTCAGAGGTAGGTGAATAATCGTAGTAGGAATCTTGGATGAAACACTGGGAACGCCCAACCTAGCTCAAGACATTTCCATTGGCTATCACTCCATTGTCGAACTGGGCACTGATCAGAAGCGGCCTCATTTCATGTTCCTCGCCAATATTATTGGGCGTGGGCGTGGTCGTAGCAGCTGCAGGGGCGTGGCCATTGCTGTTCCGTTCAAGTTGATTCGCCACATTTCTTTGATGGTCCAGGCGGCCGTGGAGATTGTTCACCGGATTTGAAGAGGAATTCAATTCGCGGAAAGTTTTTACCCGTTCTTTCACGTTTGAAGCTGAGAGTCTGGCTTCGGCATCCTGGTCCCAGCATTCACATATGGTGGACACCAATTCATTCATCACCGGATTCCGCCTCCAAGACTCGGGAATCGTGGGACGAGTCTTTTTGTTAACCACCAATTCCTGAGGCAACACAGAGTAAAACACTTTCAATCAAATGTTGGTTTTAGAAAGAGACATGAAATGGGTTTAGACAGTGATACCTGCATCTGCTCCAAGGTGGGATGAGGAACTTCCTCCTCAAATGGTGCTTTGTACTCTTTAGGGGTGGTCCCACCCGACATTTGGCATCTCGATGCCAATTCCCAGAGCACCAATCCACAAGCATACATGTCGATGCGGAGAAACGAGTCACGAGAGAAATTAATAGCTCCTTCCAAAACCTCGGGAGCCATATAGCGACGAGTGCCAACCTAATTGATAAAATATTTTTTAATCAAGTCGGGTCACCATAAAACGGACCTGGTGGTTTCAAGTCCTATATGATTTGATCACACTCAAAACTAATTTGTTGGCCATATGACAGAAAACAATATGAATTATTCAAACTTATTAGCCCTCAATCAAACATCGCAGCCAGCACCAGGCTATGGTTGGTTTGATGAGCACAGCTCTAATAAACTGAGCATACTTGGCCATGAGTATCGCCACACGGTTTTCCGGGTTCGAAAATGAGAGCCAAACCGAAATCCCCAATGCAAGCTGTCAGATCGGCCTTGATGAGTACGTTCTTGCTCTTGAAATCTCGATGAGCCACTGCGGGTTTCATGTCCAAGGTACCTCGGGGTGGAAGCTCTTCGTGAAGGTGAGTGAGACCACTGGCCATGGAATGGGCGATCGACGTGAGTTGCTCCCAGGTGACCGTATTGGCTTTTAAGAAGTCGCAGAGCGATCCTAAGGGAGAAAAGAACATGAGAAGGAATCTTTGATGGTCAATTCCAAAGCAAGGCTGTCTTTGTTTGTCAAAAGCTAGAAATTACACATTAACGATCACGAAAAAACACTTTTAGCCAATGGTGTGGTTCTTGATTTAGTATACGAACCTTAATTAATAACGTTTGTGAAGGACTTGACAATATGTATTAACAAATGAACCCGCTGCGGCTTACTTCGTCCGCCATATCCTTCATGAACGGCATGAGCTATAAATTGGGATATGGGGATTCACAATCGTAATGGTGCAAAGTGTTAGCAAACAATTTTTTAATCTACAGAAGATGGATTTATTTGCCCACTATTTCAGAGAATCGCAACATCCATTTTTTCTTATCCAGCTGTAGGGACTTCAAAAATAGGATTTTATCAGAACAAAAAGCGAGAGCTATATGTAGTTTTGAACTCAGGAGGACCTATAGAGACGTGTGAAGAACGGGCACGATTTTTCGAACTTTGTAGGCTAATCAGGCTGCGCCACAATCGTTGCAAAAACTACCATAATCAAAGCTCTTCCAGTCTCTCCAAATCTGTGAAGGCAAAATTACTCGTTATGATAAGAAATTATTCGAAGTTTTTGGTTTCTACGCCTTACGTTCAGCACTCAATTTAAGTTGGCATGGTCGAGTAACTGATGTGCAAAAAAACAGAGCATTGCATTATCTGATATTGCGCTGAAGGGTAGTCGACATCTCAAAAACTGGAAACACCAAAAGCAGATGGCGTCCTAGTGCCGTTCTAGGAAACAGTCCACCTTTCCACGGATCAATTGATTCCACGAGTGATTTTGATGTTTTATATATGTTTATAAACAATAGAGTAACTTAAAATTTGCTTAGGATTGAGCCAAAGGTCTTCCTGAGTTCAAAACTGTTTTGTTTAGGTAAAATCTTAACTTTCAATAGAGTGGCTGTTTTTTAATCTTAACTAAAAATGAGACAAAAACCTTCTGAACCAGAAAGGCGTTCGCAATTCATATGCAAAAAGTATGTCTTTCGGTTTAAAAAGACTTTGTTCACAATTTGCAGTAAATTCAAACGGAAGCTTTAATTGAGCATCACACTTGACTAACAACGAAATATAATAATAGCTAAATATAGTAATATGTAACTATAACAATATATAATATAATAATGTATAAATATAGTAATTTATAAGTATAGTAAAATTTCAATATAGTAATATATTAAAATAAAACCCTTTCCGGTTGGACTTACAGCGCTAAAATAAATTCTTAGCGCTCTATCTAGCCTTACCCTTTTCATGGAATTTGGTCATAAGCCAGAATTCCTGTTGAAGTCCTTCTCCCCGTTTATCCACGCCCATGAACTCCAAGATGTTATCGTGGTTCATCCTGGGCAAATTGTAAATCTCTTGCTCGGCGTGCCAAGAGCTTTGATCGGGCAAGGGAAAGATCTTAACGGCCACCTGGTCATTCCCGCCCATGCGACCTCGCCAAACCGCGCCGAATCGACCGCGAGCCTTGATTTCCAACAACTAAAACGAAATTGAATCCGCCTAAAAACACCATTCTTCTACATCCCTACTTTCGCTTCCCACCTCGACTTCCTGTTGAATGAGTTGGGGCGAAGTTGGAGCATCGTTACGTTGACGCGGATCCGCCGGACTGGACGTGGAAGCGGCGTAAGTGGCCGCCTGACGTTGACGATACACCCACAGAATGGCCAACACGGCCAGCGCAATCACCACCACCACGCCCACCGACACGTAGGCTAACACCGTCCAATCGGGGGTGGGTTCCGCGGCGGGCGCGGCCTCGGCCGTTTCCGCGGTTTCGAGCGGGCGAATCCATTGAAATCCCGAGTTACACATGGATCCGCGACAACAACAGAACAAATGGCCGGCATCATCCGACAAATCCGTGCGATCTTGACACGAATCTTCGGCCAAGCAATCCGTATCGGCGCTCATAAAACACCCCATCATTTTCACCCGGTGACCCGTGGGATGGTGAGTGGGCGGACCCGGGGTGGAGGCGGGCTCATCCGAGGCGGGTGGGGCGTGGCTCCACACCGCGTAACACGTGTGGCGTTTACTACTCGGACAGGTTTGGTTGCCCACGCAGGACGAGATATTGGGGGCGGATCCGGGGATTTGGGTGGGCGTGGCGGCGTGCAGGGCGTGCATCTGATCGATGCACGTTTGATTGTAGAATTCGCACACGGTTTGCTCGGCGAGAATGGCGCTGGACACGCCATCCCACGCCCACAACCCGATAAGCCACACCCACCCCGCGCTCAGTCCCGAGAGGGTCATGGTCAAGTGGGTGTGGAACCAAAATAATAATCTGGGATCAAAGGGAGCGAATCATCGCGGACGAATCAACCCTGAGTGGCTCCGAATGAGGGCGTGAATCGGGAAATACGGGGCATGAGGTGAGTGCACTTTGGGCTGCTGAGGGTGACGATTTGGGCGGAGCCAAACTTGGTTTGATTTCCACGGGTTTCGAGTTCCGATTCGGGTTGGTTTTTATGTGTGAGTGAGTGCATTTCATGGTGGCTTCAGCGAGGCCGAAAAAGAACATCATAAGAAGGTCAGATAGCGTGCGGAAAAGAGTCAGACAACTAGAGAGAGACGGTCAATTCCGTGATGATATTTCGACAAAGATCGGGGTAAAAGCAGTTTCAAGGGGTTTTGATATTGATGGTAGGGTTTAAGAAATATTATTCACAGCGACTAATTTTTGAGTTAGACGACTGGCCAACTCGGGTTGTTTTTGGTCAGCCTGATGTGCAGTTTGTCGGCAGGCTCCGAAGTTCAGGGTGTCGACGAAGAAGTTGCCGAAATTCAGGCATCAGAAATGTTTTGTCGAATGTTTAGGCAGCAAATGTCGCTCATCTTTCAATTTTTTGAAACGTCGAACTTCTTGTAGCTTATCGGGACTCAATAATGAGTGATCGTTTCTCTCAAATGCAGTATCTTGAACTAATGTTTACCTCAATTTATAATTCATTGTAGGTAACATGGACCATTTATGGTCCCTTTTCGTCTACTCGGGTGTCTAGTCGCGATGCACTTTCAGGGACTGGAACTATCAGGGGTGCCATTTCTGCTAATAATTTGAATTGAGGAGAGTTCGCATGAAGAAAAACCAACGCAAACGCCCTTGTTGGAGGAATATCATGTGATTCTGGCTCTTTGGTATCCATTGTGGGCCCTTTTCTTTTCGTTTCATAACAAAAAGCGAATTTCTGGACATGGGTCCCTCTCTAAAAGCGGCAAACTAACCAAAATAGTCTTACTAAATATATATAGAGAGAAACTAGAGAAATGTCACTCCAGTTCAGTCAGTGGAGGTTGGTTTTGAATGCACTTCATCAATCCAGCAGCAAGGGTGCAGTGACTTGATTCACTATGCATTGCTCTTGTTTGAGCAAAGCAGTTGAGTGAGCAATTACATCAATAACTCCCTGAAGACGCAAATTCTGGTTTTGAATCACGGAACTCGTGTGTTCATCTTAAAACCCATTCAAACCCAATGGAATACACAATGCTAGCTGGGCGACTCTCAAGTAATTTCGGACTGTCATTTCTCTGTTAGCCCTCTAGATACAAAGAGACAATCATAGTTTCATTGGAATCTTTTATAACGTTATGCAGTCGATTGAAATTTGAATACGTATATCAAGTCTCTTTCTCAAAGAGATCATGAAACAATATCCCATTCTTCAATTTAGTAACATTGTTGCAATTAGTGATGGGGGGCAAACAAGAGATTGGGCAAGCTGTACTGGCACAGTGCTTGGGCTTGCTGAAGCTTGGCATAGCTTGGGTGTTTGTACAAGTACTTTTCCCAGCTAACAGGTTTGCCAAATTTGCTATGAACGAAGAATAAACTTGCCATCCGAATTTCACTAAACCAGGCTGATTCAGCTAAATAGGGCTCATACCTTTGTAAGGATGTATTTTTAAGAAAATTACACACTTCAATTCTCTCACATGGGGAAATGCAAAATATTTCGAGAATACTAAAAAAAGATTTGGCATTTTACTTTTTCATGCCGGCAACTCTGAGTAAACGAGATTGTTCTGGAAGTGTGACTTTTAAATCTCGGTCTTGATTAGCCTCAAAAGTGCATTCATGTGTGGCCTAGAACTGAAACAAAAAAAACATGGTTTTGCAAATGCTATCCAAATTGAAATATTTTTTTTGTATCACTTCCACTATTTATTGCTAAATTATTCAGGTCAAAAGATCATCGAAAATGCAACTTGACATTTTTTTCTTCTAAGTCACACTGCAAGTATCTTAACTCTTCAAAGAGCAACTGCCGGCAACTGCATCTTCCAATGTTCCTTGAGCTTGGCAAGTGTATTGGTGTATTGCCCAAGTAATGCTTGTCAACATCTTGTTCTTGGGTGTCTGTGATGACTCATTACTTGCCCAAGTCACATCACTAGTTGCAATCCTCAGCAACACTTTTTATTTTATTCATTTCCGTTCCGGCAACCCTTTATTTCATCAAAACAAGTCAAAGCAGGTAAATCGTCTGCCCAAAATGGAATAACTTATCAAGTTTAATTGGCCCAAAATGTCATCAAATCACAAAAGCCATATTTTTATGTTTGTTTTTAGAGGCAACTATTTTTCTATTAAAGCTGCTACCTCACTTTCCTTTTTTTTCCTACCTTGTTTTGTCTCTTTTTGTGAAAACGCAGAGGTGACTGAAACGTCTGCGCTATTATATTCCAGAGCAACGTCTCATCCTCATGTCCATAGTAATTAGTACTTACTCGCCTACATTTTCATATACCTAATCACCACTGCCATATAATTTTTGAAAATAATTTAAAAATATCCCTCAATAAGTTTGGCATTGAATTTTTTGTTTGCATTGGACAACGTTAGTCATATCCTAGTTTTCAGCAAATTGACAGACAGGTCAGGAGTCACCCTGGAATTGGACACATTGGAGTGCCTTCAATTCAGGCCTCAAAGAGCCAAATATCAAAGAATTTCCTTCGACTGTCCAAACTCTCGAGGTTTTATGACCCGTTTGATTTTGATTGCAGCATAAGCGTTTATTTCATATTTGCAATGTCAAGTTTGTAAGTAAACCACATGTCTATTCATATGAAATCCCTTGTTCCGGTTTAAAGTTCGTTTGATGTTAGTTCAACCCTGGTCTTCTCGTAATCTCTTTTCATAACATCAACATTGAACAGCTCAGGAAACGAGAGGTGCAAGCTTTAAGATACTCTGCCTGATCCTAATTAATATATTTTAGTCATGAGTGAGACGTCTTCGTCATGCGCCTCGGATTCGGCGGATAGCACGCCTTGGGTGTTTTATCGGGATCGGCCGGATTGGGCCGATGTGCGGCCTTTACCCCAAGATGACGGACCCGATCCCGTGGTTCGCATCGCTTACTCCGACAAATGTAGGCAAATCCACATCGCATTAAGCAAAGGAACACACAATAGTTGGCATTAGGCGCTCTAGGGAACGAAGAACGTTTTGGTAGGGATTGTTTCATGAAATAAGCTTCATCAGCAAGATTTGCTGACCATTTTCTCAACAAAAATTAGGTTCATGGAAAAGGATGATTGATGAATAACAAATGATGATAGCACTCCCTTGAATTGCGTACTAGGTTTGAGAGTTATGCAAGTTGATCAGTTTGCTTGGCCTTTTAGGACTTTGAGGCGAGAGCATCACGAGTTTCTGGTTAAAATGGCCAAAAAATGGACTTATAAGGCTACTTTGAGTTTGAAAGCATAACAGAAACTATTTCATTTTAAATAATTGATCAGTATTTAAAGTAGTTTTGTCAAACCTTAGACAAAGACTAAGTATTTCATAAAATTATGGAACATTTTTTGCAGCTCCCACTTTTTTATCGAACAACATCAGAAACGAAGTAAGACAATGCAAGTCAAGCCATTTTTTCTTTTTAACTTATTATTATTTATCATTTGCTAGAAACTAGTGTGGATTTTTTTTTCTCTGAATTTTATATACTTTATAAGCCCCAAAATGGTCCAAATATTTGTAACTCCTACATTTTGAATATGTAAATAATTGAAGTAAGACTGTATTCTTAAGGCAGCAAAAGTTATCAAAAGAGACAAACATGGTAACTATTTTTACTCCCTTGTTGGTCCTCAAAGAAAAAAAATTAATAAACCCTGTCCATCAAAATGTCAAACCGTGGCATACGCCACCTTCATGTATTGGGCCAGACTTTATCACCATTTTGTTTAAGGGGCTGCGTGTAATTAACGGTTAAGATAATCTGCTCTTCGTATTTTAGTTCGGGACGTTTACGATTACTTTCGCGCGATCTATGCCTCCAAAGAAGTGAGTCAACGGGCCTTATCTTTGACCATGGATGCTGTGGAACTAAATCCTGCCAACTACACGGCCTGGCACCATCGGCGATTCCTCCTGAAAGAATTAAACGTGGACCTTAACGAAGAGATGGAATATATCCGTTTCGTTATAAACGGAAACCCCAAGAACTACCAAGTGTGGTAGGTTTTGGCAAAAATCTCCGAGTCATGTGGACGATGAGGCTAGAGTTAAAATTACGATTGTTTTGCGAAGACTACGTGTTTTGATTTTTAGCTCATCCATTGGATGAGTGTAATCGAACGAATTCAGCCGGGGATCCTGGGGCCGAAATGACTAGGGATGGGTCAGAACTAGGTTCAGACATTCCATAGTTTTAGTTTGCTACGTGAGGAAAAAATTCTTATTTGAATTGATTGTCAAAATGAAGAAAGCGAGTGGGGCTCACGAATTTTAATTAAATTTTATGGAGGGTGAGTCTCGACTCCGACGCACCCCTAGCCATTTTGGCCCCAGAAACCCCATCTGAATTCGTTCGAATACACTCATCCATTGAATACCTGAGTGAAAAGGTGTGAACTGTTTTGGAGTGAAAGGTTTTGAACTGATGAGGGGATAGTACCGATGAGCTCGCCTTTTGGTCATAAAAAGCTACCAGAAAAAAATTATACTATTATTTATTCATTCTATGAAGGATTGTGCACGTATTGAGAGAGCAAAATCGTGACCCCGATGTTCGAATAAGTTAAGCAGTAAAAGTTAAATTATTCATAACGCAAAAAAGACTAGTTTGATTGATTGAGACAGAAAACGAGAGAGCGCGAACTTAGGTTTAAGTTACAATACCTTAAGGGTGTCCCGAGTTCGCAAAGACACAACACAAAGCCCTAAACCGCTGACTAGACTAAACCACGTCCAAATCTGGTCTAAATAAATTTCAAAAAACGGAACTTTTCAAACTGTTATATCGCACCTTGGACATCTCAGCAAATCAAGCAAGACTGACATGAAAGCTTGCTAATTAAAATGTAACAAATCATGACGATTCTTCACGACTTCCCAATGCCTTGGTAGACCTGATGTTAATTTTTTCAATATCCTACCTCGGAGTTACCTGTTGCATAGACGTCTCGATCAAGAAATCCATGACTATTGCCATGGTGTTTCGAGTTGGTAGTGTTACCACTTTTTGACTCTACGAGTCAAATTATTTCGATATCTTTTGTTCTCTCAAGCGCTACAGTTACAAACAAGCTTGGCTTGCGATTCATGTTCACGGTTTTAGGTCGAAAATTATCGATTTCGTTATTTTTAGGATCGAAATATTTTGGCTGTAGTGCCGCTTTCTGCCACATTCTGTCACTTTAAAGACTTCCCTGCTACTAACTTTTCTATTCTGTCTTTTACTGCCACTTTTCCCCGGCCATTGCCAAACTCATCTTTAATTTTTTTCCTGCCATCTAGTTTTGTATACGCCACTTTTGCGAAAAGTGGTAGCAAAAACTGCCACCTAGCATTGCTGGCTCAAACTCATCTGCTACATAGACAATATTAACTTGAGCATTCCATTGATTCCTTTTCAATATGAAAGTAATCAACAAATGCATAAATATCTAAGGAGCATTCTTGTTTATCCAAGATTGGCATCCCAAATATCATCTGACTCAAATCTGATATTGCAACTGTACGGGATAGATGGAGTGCAGATTTGATTAACAATCATAAGGCTCACGTCGTTAAGTATCATTGGACGGTAAGCCCATAAAACATTGCCCATTGGACAATGTTTTATGGCATCAACTGTGAAAAGCATAGAGAAACTGAAGGTACAGTTCCATGTTGTAAGCACAGGAGATAGATATTGAAATAACTCTGTAGGCAAGGATAGATCACTCCACTCCATTTCATATTCTTTCTACCGATGAAAAAGGCGCCATTTTTTTTACAATCAGGTGGGCTCAGATTAAATCATGTTGAGTACAGGTTCGCATAGCCATCAAAAGGGCAGCCAAAATAGTTCAAGCGTGGGAGAGTCATTAAAACTTACTCTTTAATTTCAAAGGTCAATTTTGAGTGTTCTCCTACGGCTCGCTCGAGAGACAAGTTGGAAAGTTATGAGTAGGTACGGGCAGAAAGTGCAAATAATCTTACCCTTTTAGTTACCAAAAGTTGCAAAAAAATGTGCCCAAAAGTGCAAAACAAAGTGCAGAAAAATGTTGAAAGTGCAAATAAATGTCAAAAAAGAGCAAATAAATGTCAAAAAAGAGCAAATAAATGTCGAAAAAAGAGCAAATAAGTGTCAAAAAGAGCAAATTAATATCAAAAAGAGCAAATTAATGTCAAAAAAGAGCAAATTAATGTCAAAAAATAGCAAATAACTTGCATTTGGACTTAAAACGTCATTCATGGAGTACCCACGGCTCCTAATTGAGTAGGAGAAGTCATTTACAACTTCTAAAGACATTTGAGACTAGTTTGAGGTGAAGAGACAATGCCGCACAAGTAAAAGAGTTCTATTAATTAGGTCACTAGCAAAAAGGATGTAAAGTCATGAAACATACTCTAGTCAACAATCTTCTGAATTTTTCATTCCTAAGGTGGTCTCATGGATGTATGTACCTAAAATATTGTCGAAATATATTCAGCAATTGTTTTATATGGCTTTACATCACTCCGTTTTTGTCCTTCAAGTTGTTCAAAAATAGACATTGAAAATTGAACAGTAAAATACCCACGTGTGCCCAACAATTGCATCAAAGAAAATAGTCATAAATGTGTTTTAAGCATGTTTTTAGTGACATTACTTCAATATTTGGCCCATGGCCTAATTACCAGAACTCAATTTCAAATGTGGCATTCTTTGTCTCATCACATCAAAACTGTTCTCAAATACTTTTGGAACTTAAAAGTAATATCTCCAAGTCAATTAAACAATGTGTACTGCTACATTGATGTATCCTTAGCTAGATGATTTTAAGTTTATAACGGCCTTTTTTAGAAATAGCGATCTTTGTAGGCAGGAAACCTAATTCTGTAATCTATATTGTTTGTAGATCCTTCCATTACCATAACATGAGTTTCTTTAGGTTTGCTATTTGTTGGTTGCATGCAATGAGATTCTTTTGTCTAATCTTTAGTTTAGTAAACAGGATGTTATAGTTAAAGCCAAGATGGTGAATAAAGTGTGAGGTTTGCGTCTGAAATGCACATATTTCTTCAAGGTGCTAAGAATGGTTGATTGCAAATGCAAGCTTTTTCGACAAGTGTAAAATTTGCTCTTGAAACTAAAAATTCTTTCAACAGCCACTACATTTTCTTAACAATTTGTCAATTTTGGCCAAAAACGTAAATAAAAAGTGCAAATAAAGGTAGAAAGTGCAAAAGTGCAAAAAAATGGGTTTATGTTACCAAAAATCTTTTTACACTATTTGCCCGTCCCTAGTTATGAGACACAACCCCAATGTAACATTCTCAAAATGTCAAACAACAACTCTCAATCTTCCGGATTGCTTTTGAATTTGAAGTTAACTCTGCCGTAGAATTAATTCCTCTTGAACCGTGGGTGATGGATAGAAAGCCGAAACTTCGATTAAAGCCTTGGTTTCGGTTACGTTAATCTAGTGAAGGTGAAACTTAACGCAGACATCGACAGGCATCATAAAGAATGGAGTTTGAGAAAAAGTTCGATGCTTTTAAAGCCATAAAACTATTCAATCAAAATATTTTACATCTATGAAAATCAAAAAAATATACTCTATGTTTTCCCTTTGATATCCCTGGAAAAATAAGAGTTTTAACGTAGATTCGTTACCCCATTTGTTTTCATCCGGCCGTTTTCTGTTTCTTTATAAAAAAAAACTTTTTTCTTTATTGCGTGTACGATTGCACATTGGATTTATCACAGAAATTTGTTATGATGAGTTTATTACAATTTAATGTAATTAGATGGGCCCATTCTGGGTTCAAGTTGCGACCAGTTGAACCCAGTTTTCTGTTTCGTTTAGTCCCTCTTGGCCGAATCTTTTGGTTTTGATTAGAGTCTTGGCAAGTCTAAGTGCTTCAATTTCGATGAATGGAAACGTTCACCCACCACCCCACCTGTGCCAGCCCCGAAATGAAACGAATGGTCTGACACTAGAGCTCTATAGAGAAAAATGACGTCGATAGTTGAAATAACTTTACCCTCAAAAGATTCGAAATAGATATGTGTGAAATTATTTTTCTCAATTTAACAAATACCTCTGTTACATGAGAAAAAAAAATCAAAAAAAAAAAATAGTCTCCTCATGGGCCAAAATATCTTGTTTTTATCAGATTTTAGTTGTATTCGTTTTTGTCAATTTGAATGAGATTCTTTTCGTTCATTCATCCGTGTGGTTTTACCCCATAGGCAACACCGGCGAGTTCTTGTGGAATGGTTGAAGGATCCCTCAAAAGAAATGCGCTTCACTGAAATCATTCTGTCCATCGACCCCAAAAACTATCATGTCTGGCAACATCGACAATGGGTTATGACCGCTTTCAAGTAAGTTTCATCGTGTATTCCACTAACTATGCCTTCATTAAGCTGTCCCTTAAATGGCAACCACAACAAGGATTTAGCTTCGTTAATGGATTTTGTGGGTGCCACAGATCTTATGATGACTAGATGTCGCATTGACCCGTTCCGTTCCGTCTAAAGCCTTAATAGTTCCGTCTGCGAGAGAAAAGTGACACCACTTGGCCCAGCTGCGCTAGCTTCGAAATCTCAGGGCGACCGCATGCTCAGAAGTAACAACGCTCTCTCGCGTCAAAAACAAAAAACGTATGGTACGTTGAGTTTGTTCAGGATTTAGCCACGCTGGCAAAATTTTGAAAACTTCGAAATTCCCACCATTTTAAGGTGTAATGTTATGTACTAGCTGATGAAGCAAAGTTGTCCACCTTTTTCTCACACGAAGCGAGGTCTAGCCATTATATGGTCTGTAGTGAGTGCTTTTCCTCGTGGTTTTAAGTATTTGGTTTAAGTATGAGAGATTTGAAAACATTCATTGTTGGTGAAAAGGATTGAACCCTTTTGTTTTGTCTACACTTGTTGGTGAAATTGCTCCACCAAAATATATCGAGTTATCTAGTGACAGATTCTAAAGCTTCCATAAACCCTGGCGCGAAAGTTGTATCCCAATCATACTTTGAACCAAGATATCATAACAATACGTGCCCAGATTGGAACGAACAAATATTGTTTTGTGTGCCAGTGTACCGCCAGTGTGCCTCCCACTAGCCTCTACAATCTGTTTGAACTTGTTGAGGTTGGAATCTATAGCCAAGTAAGTAATGAATCATTGCTGGACGAGCAAGTGTCGCTTCGATAGCAGTTTTTTAGGATTGGTCTTAGGACACCGTCAGCCAAAAAACAACTGAAATTTTACTTCCATCATGATTCAAGAGCACATTGCTCTCAACTGTTCAATAAATATATTGAATATTCAATCAATATTTCATGCAAAAAAATGGCACCTCAAAGAAGCGATCGGCAACCAGCAAGCCCAGACCCACATGTGTGCCCAAGGATGGTCGTTGGTGGGCCCATGAGCTATGGAGTAAGTCCAAAATAGTGAACCCCAAGAGCATCCATAGTACTATTTTTGTGGGCCTATGAACCTACGTTCTAGGATCTGTTTGGAGCGCTCCTGACTTCACAGAATTAAATTTGTTGGGCCTAACCCCAAAAGCTGTTACCGATTCCTGCCTTAAATAATACATTCGATTGCCCACCGCCTATTATTTCCAAGGGAAGGTAGACTTATTGGGGATGGATTAGATGTTAGGCCGTTCATATTAATTCTTAGATCACGAAGATACTTTGATTCAAAATTACGACAGGACTTTCGTGTCAGAGTGTAAAATAATTTCATCTCACGGACATACATTGTTAGTTTGTTTTATTACAAAAATGATATCAAAATTGCAAGGAATCGACTAAAGTTGAAAAGTCCTTATTGGAATATGCTAAGAAAATAATGAATTTTCTTTTCTGGTTGTCGTTATCCAGCCTTTTTGAAGGCGAATTGGAATTTGTGGAAAGATTGTTGGACGAAGATATTCGAAATAACTCGGCTTGGAACCAAAGATTCTTCTTGATTACCCACACCGACTCTCAAAATGGTCAATTTTCTGGAGATGTCCTCAACCGAGAGCTCACTTTCACCATGAATGCCATTAGGAAGGTTCTAGGCAACGAAAGTGCTTGGAACTACTTCAGAGGGTAAGCTAAGCCAAGGCAAACCTGCCATGGAATTGGTCATGTGGTTGCAATCCAATCAGTTGATGCCGAAATTGCCTTTTCCACGTAGATTGATTGATAACACTGCCGAAACTGAACAGGCTGAGACACGAAAGAAATGTTGGCTGTTCTGTCAAGAGCTATTCGAACAATGCGACCGGAAATCCAACTCCTCATCATATCTTCTGGGAGCAATGGTGGATCTGTATTGCGATCAATTAGAGGCCTCCGAGTCCCAAAGTCCAAAAGACGACTTGGTCAAGGCTCAAGAGGTAAGTGAACGAACGCATTTGTAATTTTCGGCCATCAATTCGAATTTGTCGTTCTTGAACGAAAATCATGCATTGAAAACTCGGTATTGGCAAAAAAAGACTTACCATGGACAAACCTTGATAACAGAAGGTGGAGTGTCATTCACTGAACGACATATGAACTATTGTCAAAACTGCGTGAGTGAGTCTGTGAATCTGCAAATCCGAGTTTGGCTATGAACTTGAATTCATGGATGGATCGAATTTTGTTACAGTTGTGTGGAATTCTGGCTAAAGAGGTGGATCCGATTCGAAAACAATATTGGGAATTCATGAGTCGGGATTTGCTGGTGCGATTCGGGTCCAAAAACCAATGAAAACGACGTTTGTCACACGCTTGAATAAACAAATTGAATCATAACATTTGGTATGTTTACTCGACTTGAAGTTTTGTTTTATTGCGGATGTTCGCTTCTCTCGTTTTGGCTGGTTATGAAAGAAGTGCAATTGGCAGTCAGTCCCCAGATACCATGATGCCACCAAGATAATTTTCTTTCTCTTCCGAGGAGCTCGTCAGGTTGGATTGACTCCCGTTACGAGACTTCTCGTTTCAGCTTACTATTACTCAAAACGTCCTGTGGAAATAAATGAAAGTGGTTTTACCGAAAAAGTGAACCAACATCTGACCACACACCCTCTAACCTCTGACGCCTTTCATTTGCCTGGATGGGCGATGCTCATGATGCGACATTATCATCTTTGAAGGAAAGTGAGAGAGAGCACTCTGTCATCGTAGATTTTCATTTCTTCGATCCCTATCGATTCGAATAACTTTGGAAACGGACCAAAATGAAAACAAAGAATGGGAGCTGGTTTGCTCGTCTCGATTTTAAGATTCAACTTGAGGAAACGTCTTAAAATACAATTCACCCCTGAATTGATGGCTTGAAATGAATGTGGTTGTCAAAGTACAAATCGGAAGAATATGGAGAGAGAACCAATTTGGCCGGAGTGTTGTCAAAAGTTAATGGCCCAAATGATTAGTGACAATAGTTTTAGGGAAATACAGTCCAGGCATTGTAAAACTAAAGATAGGTAAATGAACAAATATTTCAGAGAAACAGACAGCAGTTAAACAAGTTTTCAGTAAGTAACCAAAGAGTTTTCTGTTGATTTTGATTTCGTGTGTCAGTTCGAAAAATACAAAGAAGAGCTAGTGTAATATTTATAAATGCTTCAAGTTTGTCCTGAGCAAATGAATAGTCAGAGATGCTTTGTCTAAATTTTTTTAAAGTCGACTGAAATACTCTGTCTAGCTCCTCCAACAATTTTTGAGTGCACAAGTGTTTATTTAACCTACAGACATAACCGTAGTTTTATCCAAGTTTTTGCCAAAACTCAAATTACTTTTAATAAATTATGATCACATTTATCGTGGGTTCAACAGGTCTAGAATTTGTTCTTTGGAACATTCCACATTCTGATTGCAAACCTCATTTTATGAGACCTTCCTGTTCAAAAATTGTTTAATGCACGTTAAAACAAATATTATCAATAATTCTTTGATCAGTTTTCATAGCTTTTGTTGTCTTTTTAATATTGCAGCCTGTTTTGATGAAAAAGTTGAAATAATTTCTGTGATTGACGTCTCGTTTTAGGTTTATCAAAAGCGATTATTCAATCCTAAACTGAAGTGAAGTGGCTACCAGTCATTAAACAATGGAAAAGTAGTACATTCATGATTCTCTTTAAAACTATTACTTCCATTTGATGGAGGATGGTAAATGATTTATTGCAAAAACGGGAACAATTTTTATTTCAAAGGTTCTTGAACTCGAAGAACTTCGAATTTTCTTCAAAACTCCGTTCCTTTTCTTATCAGTGCAAGATTGCTTTCAGTTTCGTTAGGTATGAGTAAACCCGAAATTCTCACCCGAAAGCGCTCTCAGCTCATCACCACAAATCACATTCCAAAAATGAATGACTTTGTCATCGTTAAGAATGCATGAAAATGTGGGTGCTCTTTCAAATATTTGAAAGTAACCACCTACTACATTCATTTCATTTCCACGTACATAACAGAACGTACAGCTTTTTGACTTGATCCACTTTTAACGGCTTCAAATGACATCGAGAGAAATATTGTAATTGGTTCACAATTTAAACGTTTTCGAACGCAATGCTTGAAGTACCCAAAAGTGACTTTGTTCGAAGGCAAATGCCAAAATGGAATGGATCTGACATTTAGAGCTAATCCCTCTTGCACTTTGGGTTTCATCTGAACCAAGACCCACGAGAAAGAATGACCATCAAGTTATGTATCCACACGCACACTACATACCGTTGTGGTAGTGGTCTCTACTTGGCGTACTTAACACACCTTTTTCCTGTAAATGTCATCTGCTCCATCCTTCTTCTTCTTCCAATGATCCTCTCCTCCCGAAATTTTCAGATGTGCAATTGCATCATTTGACCACTAATTTACAATTTCCCGAGCTGTTTTGAAACCTACGTTCGCCAGTATTCTTGTCAAGTTCGAGCAAAGCATGAGAAAGAAAACATTGAGACCATCGGGCTGGTTTCAAACGCCTGGTTCTTTTTGAACCCCAATTTCTACGGAGAAGAGCACCTGGACCATCGATGCGACAATTTACGGTCGATGACAAAGAGTCTTTGGCACTAATTTTTCCTGTCAATTGAAAGTATGTCTCTACTAGTTCTAATTCGAACTTCCGTCGAACTCGGTTTCGTTGAGGAAGCTCTAATTTTCGATCGGTCTTAGATCGTCTCAGCTGGTGAAGAGACCCCTCATCCAAAAAGGAGTCGTGAAGCCATCTTTGTTCTCGTCGAAACGAGCGAAGAGTGCATCTGTCAGATCAGTTTGGGGGATTGGTCGTGGGTAGTAATCGTCTGCTGGATTGTTAAACGCTGGTTGGTATCATTCTTATGTCTTGATAGCGTTTTCTAGTCAATTGTGAAGAAAGTGTCATAGTGCATGCTCTAATGAGAACTCAATAGGCTGGGATCGTTGAGGGAATGAGAGGCAGAGAGACAGAGACATGCATGCACATTGGCGCATATGCTGATGAATTCCGTTTTTTTTCTTTCAACCAGGGACCGACCGAGTCAATCCTGGCCCCCGTTCATCAGGAAACTCCGGATTAACGCAATCTTCTTCCCCACCATGTACGCAAGTAGAGGCGTCATCTGATTTCAGAATTTTCCTCCACACCCGTTGATTGGTTGGCTGGCTGGTTGGTTGGTTGGTTGGTTAGCGGAATGACGCATGCCCGGGTAGTCCAAGAATTGGTTCTGGTCACTCACTTACCGCTACAACGACGGTTATCGTCAAGATGATGATGATCTTCATCACTTATTTCTTGCGGTCCTCGGGTCTTCGTTTTTAGTGCAGGAAAGTCTGTTTAGGCAGTCTCAACATGGTTTTCCAAGAGATTGGACGATCTTAGAATCTAAGTGCAAAGGGTGCGAAAACAGTGCTCGATCAGCTTGCTTCATCCAAAGTGAAGCTTCAACCACTCATAAACAGACTGGACTTGGAAACAACCGAGTAAGGTCGATTGACACAGTAAGAGAGACTTTGAACCATAGTGCAATATCATAGCTGGTTAGGTGCTTTTCAAAATGAAGGTGCTTGGCCTAGTTTCAGTCCTATTTGTCAGTCTTCATTTGTCTCAATCGAAATCCCTGCCAAACGCCGATTCCTCGGCTGAACCCGGTCAAGGCGAAGAATCGCATGACACCGCTTATAACTCCATCATTTCCAAGTATTACACCACCGACCCATTTTTCCTTGAACAATATGACATCGTGGAGGCTGAAGCCGAGCCACTTCACATGGAGTTTGAAAGACTTCCGAGTCCAGATGACTCCGAGAGAGACACTTCACGAGACAATAGTCTGCCATTGGAGGGATTAAACCGTGAGAAACCCAAAGTTCCTACTCGGATTTTGGTTAGTGGAAGCAGCGAGGATGACTTGTCCAAAGAGGCTTTCAAGCCACATGTTCGCGAGAAAAAAGAGATCCACAAGGTGCGAATGCATGTGGCCAAAAAGCCATACAAAAAAGTGATGATCAAGAAAGTGATGAGACCAGTGTCTCATCGCAATGAAGGACTTCAATCGAGTTCCAATGAAGACCGACCTCAAAGACAAGTTTTCTCTCAGCTTGTGCCCGAGAGTGAGGAGAATCAAGAAGAGGACATCCAAAGCCAGAGTCTCCATGGGTTATCTCGAAAGCCAAGTTTAGTCAACACAAAAAGAAGCCGAAAAGTAGAGGCGAGCACGAACAAGGATGAAGATTTCTCCAAAGATTTTGGCCCTAGACAAAAGAAACTGCCAGGTGAGGAACGAGGTGACATTCCAATTCTCCCTTTTATCGAAAACAGTGAGGTAGTAGAAAACGATCCTCAGAATGTGGTTTTTACTGGCACCCCCGGAGGTCCTCCCAGTAAATCCTATTTTGACTTAATGGGCGACTTCTTCGACGAGCCTCAAATCAATATCTATCCCGACGATTTTGTTCCTCCTCCATCCAAAGAATCGGTTCCTTCTCCATCTGGAAGCAATCAGTTCCGTGGGTCCCATTCCGATCTCCCAAAACCCAGTCAGAGGGACTTTGAGGAGTCTGAAGACTCCTCAAAGTACAACGACTTTAAGCGAGAAATTCCTCAGAGTCAACTGAAATTGTCATTTGAACACTCGGGAGAAACGAATTCCCCTCAATTTGAGTCGTTCAGACATTCGCCCAACGACATCAAGTCTAACCATTTGGACAAGGAAAGAGACCACTTTTTCACTCCACCAAAGTATCATCCCTATGCCGAGCCTCTCAATCACCCCAATCCCCTGGATTTGGATCATATTCCCGAGGATGTTCAAATCTATGAGCAACCTATCCCTCACAAAGTGGAGACGCAAAAGCCGAGCAAACCTAGTCTTAATGAAGATCCCAAACTGAGATCAATCAGTGCCCATAATTTTGGCTATCATGCTGACGAATTTACCCCTGACAATGTGGAATTAGATTTCCTAAAGCTCAATGCAGTTCCCGAATATCCAAAATACTCATCTGTCAAGGAGACCCATGCTCCCTCTTCACTAGAGGCTCCAGATTTCTTCAAATATGCTCATGACTTTAAAGAGTCTAAACCGCTGACCAATCCTAGCCACAATCTTGTGGATGATCCCCCAAGGTTCAGAGAAATTGCCGATGTGGTTCCTTCATTCGAAGAGTTTGGCGTGTATCCATTTGACAACTTGGATATTGAAGGTCCCTTGGTTCCAAAGGAGCATCGCTCTTTGCCCATGGATGATTCCCATCCTTCTCTCAAGTTTGCCAACAGTTTCCACCAAGACGAAAAGAAGCCCTTTGGGCCAATTAATCACGCACCGGATTCATCACTTATTCCTGAACACTTTGAAGAAGAACCAACAGGTCACTACAATCCATTTGACCAAAAACAAGAGGAGCCCAAGGAGCAATATCGACCATTTGAATACAAATCGGAGCCAGCAGAATTCGCTCCCGAAGAGGTGAAGGACGAGAGATACAACCCATTCGATTACACACCGGACTTTGAACATGGGCCTGAGCATCACGCTTTTGAAGAGGACTCGTATGACCCGTATGGTTATCATCCAGAGTCAAATCACCTCTCTGAATATCCAAGCAGTCACAAAAATCCTCGTTTCCCATCGTCTACCTTCTCAGAGGAGGAATTCGTGATGCCAAAGCTGCCACCACCACCAGAAATGGAGAAGGCTATGCGTGAAAGCAATTTCGAAATGAGAGTGCCCACTTTAGGCGCCCGTATCACGTTCAATCCATCGATGCCATTGTTTGATTCCTTCCATTCCGGCATCCATAGCAATGACATCCACAGCCACACCAAGAAAGAGATTAACCCTGAGCAACGGAGCATCAATTTCTTCGACAATTTCGACCACAACGCCGCACAATATCAAAATGACAAGGACAACGACCCCTTCAAACCCAATGAAATTGTTGCTGAAGAGCCCAAATTTAGCGATGAAGGCGAGCTTCAGCCTCAAAATCCTGATTTACCCCCGAATTTCTCCGTTGTTGAGCCTGCCGAAGAATTTTCCTCACCTGAAGAGGCCAACTCGCCTCCTTTGGAAGCTACTCTCGATTATTTCTTTCCTCCTGGAGGAGCGAGTCCACCTCAATTAGATGAACCTTTCGACAACGACAACTTTGGCCCAAACCCGTTCAAAAGGTACGAATCCGAAGAAGTTGACTTCGATCAACGGAGATTTGAGGAAGATATTCAAGAGGGTCGAGAGGCTCCATCGTCACCTTTTGGTTTCAATCAAGAACCTCGATTTGACGAGGCTGAATCCTTTCAACTTCCAAGCCCCGAAGATTTCTTCAAAGGTTTAGATCGTCCTGGTCCATTTGGTGATGGTTTTAACAGTTTCAAGACACCTTCCCCTCAACCAGTCCAAGCCGTCCCCGTTCGATTCCCACCCAAAAAAGAATATTCAACCAAACAGAATGCGTTCTTTGACGATTCAAATAGGCCCAAACGTCAAAACACCAAAGCGCCAGTTTACGTTCCCAAGCCAAACACTCTCTATCAACATGAACCCAAAGTAGCGAGCAATCGGAGAATCAGCTCCCCCATGAACGTGGACGAACCTGGGTTCCATCAATTCAGTACCCAATTCCAACGAAGAACTGGAATGCCCATCATTCCCCCTGAAGATCTTTTAGCCGTCGAAGAACGAGGTGAGAAACAGATGATCCAACCTCGAAATATTCATGTACGATCCATCGATGAGGACGCCTCCCCCAAAACGGTGCTTCCATCCCCACGTCTAAATCAAGAGCCTCAAAGTCGAGCGAGTCATGGGCGAGCTCTTTTTGGGGTGTCTTCCGATTTAGAGTTCCACGAGGACGATCGTTCCATTCAAGAGCCACATCAATTCATTAATGTTGAGAACTATGACCAGTTCAAAGCCGGATTCAACCGAGGCAATCCCCACCACCATGTTCAAGATGTCCAGGAGCATCTGGGCCACAACCACAGAGAAGAGGTAAGTTCTCATCCAGTCATTTCCCAAATAGAAATACCAGGATAACGATGGACTTTCTGAGCTAGACCAAGACAACATCTGTGAGTTGGTGTGACGAACCTTTGCATGCATCCGTCCAAATAAAAAGAGAAACTGAAATCGAACCCCAAGCGATGAGAGAATAGGCTCATGGCACAATAGATAATGATCCAAGATTGCTGTGAATTGCATTTGAATTTCGAACAGCGTCATTCTACTACCACAAGGGTTGAGCTCCAAAAATAAGCGTTTCCTCGTGACGACTGATTTTAAAAGTTTTCTGATCTCTCCTTGTCAGGTGTCTCCTTCATTTATGCACGTACATCATGCAAATTATGCAAATCAAATCTTGCCAAATGGATCAAGTCCTTGATTGCTTTGTGTTTGGAGAATTTTACGTCATGGTTGAGAATAAAATCATACTCACAGAAGAGATCATATAGACTGAAACTCTAAATTTATGGAGTGGTCATTTTTCGGAAACCGACCGACATTCGTCCGAAGATGAAAGTGAATCTAGAAGACAGAATGTGTAGAATTTCGAGTTCGTTGAGATGTACTCTCGTTTACGATACAATCGAAACAGAAGGCGATAATTGTCTTCCTGCTCGGGGAAGAAGCGAACGGAAGAATGCCAGAGTCACAGGTGCAAAGCCGACTTCATCGGTTAGATAGAAATTGCCCTCTGTTCTTGAAATGCGTAAAATGACACTTTCAACAGAACTCACAATGGCACCAGAGGCAAGGCGTCCAAATCGATCGAAGTCTCAATGGCATCTTCTCTGATATTAAGCCAAAAAAGGAGGGCGGATTGGATTCGCCCTCAATTAAGAAAAAAACAAAAGCAATGAGCCTCTCCTTGAATTGAGTTTAATCAACACTTGTTTTGGTGGCGCTTGGATCATTTAAAAAGTAACTAACAAACGTTGAAAACGCCCGTGAGAGCTCAAAAACCTCTTGAAAATACTTCAACTCTTGGCTTCAATTAAAAGTACGTGAGATTTTTTTCATCAAATCTCACCACCTTCAAAGATTAGGCCCTGTCCTCCCATCTTGAACTAATCTGAACTCTTAAGCACTTTTCATCAACATCTGCTGCTGAACCAAAGTTAAGATAAGAATGGTCCGGTTCAATTGCACGTTCTGCAGATGGAATGGTCTCAAAACTTATAATCCTTTCGCGAAAAGATGCCACAAAAGGATGGCTTCAAAGCAGTGCAATCCACTTGATTCCCGAAAACCAAGCTCGGTATGTCATAAATAGCCGCAAGGTTAACGTCATGAGAGAATCGACGTGGATGGACCACGTCAGAGGGAAAACCAAATGGTGCTGCACAACTCGGTCTTGTATCACCAATATGAACCGATGTCACAATGGTCCTTGAGCAAACAAATAAGACAGTTACTCATCCGTCGATCTTCCAACTCGACGTGGGTCCAGTTCTCACTTATTTATTTTCTAGAAGCCCTCAAGACCTGAAGAGCTGGTACAAAACACAAGAGCTGCCTGGTTCATCCCTACGTATGCAGTAGACACGTTCGAGTCCTCTTGACAGGATCACTTTGGAGAAATCAAATGTCACGCGTGTTGTGATTGTTTGAAGTGTACAACTACTCGTACATACACCATTGCAGAGAACTAAACCAGTGGAAACTTGCAGGTCCAGGTTTTATTAGGAAAGTAGTTGGAGCCATCCATGATTGATGCCATATGTTAGTGTGTGACCATTTCCTTTTCTTTGGCTGTATCAGTAGCATGAGATAATTGAGAGCGTCGCTTTTTCTTTGAAGCGCACTAATATGATGTATTTATTTTGTACCTTGCAGGTCAGTTGGGCGGATTCTCACTCAGGATACGGAAAGCATTATTATGAATTCAACCATGGAGATCATAAATATAAAATGTACCACCACCAACATGAGTGAAAGTGATGCCATTGAAAGTCTCTAGCCATTGAAACCATACTGTATAGGAACATGTTTTTCAAATTTCAAACCACATCAAATAAAAAATTCTTAACAATTTATCGTTGTGGATGATTCATTTCTACGTAACAAGAGCCTATCTGTTTGCGGCAAGCGGTTAATCTTTTTGTTGTTCTAAGACTGACACACTAGGACAAATCAGTAAGACTGGATCGAGCAAGATTGGGCATTGCCATAGATTTGGCGGGATTACACAACTCTTCCAATACCGTGCACTATGGCAATACTAATGTATGTGTGCATGATTCCAAGTCCAGCATTAGAGTTAGGCATTAAAGTCTAGCATTAAAACATATGTCTAGCATTTTGCCCTCATATGGGTAGTTTTAATGGTGCAAAAGTGGAGAAAAGCTCCACGACCAGCTTGCAGTGTGAATGCAACACGGAAAATTCAATTCAATGTGGCAACAATGTAACCAATTGTAAAATAAAGATAAATAAAAAATGGAGTATTTCATTTTTCTAATAATTCAAAAAAATAATGTAACGGAATCGGATTTTTTGATAATATTCCTAGTGCTTTTCTCATCAACTGAAGTAGAAACTGATCTTTTCCTAACTTTCCTCATCTTCAAGTGATACTTCATAGCTTGGGATAACTGATCAACTAAAAACATGCTCTTACAATTGTAATAAATCCTCTCTGCTTTTTTTAATTTTTATTTTGCCATCCTTATTCCAGATCATTCTGAAGTGGACAAGCAATTTCGCCAGATTTTTTCGAAATATTCTCAATACCTTTTTTTGTTATTACATTGTCATATAATATATAAGTAATATAATAAGTAAGTAATATAAATACTTATAACATAAAAGTTATAATTTATAAGTATCTGGTGGCCCCCAAAGATGAGCTAAATATTTTTTGTTACAATCAGAAGATATAATGTCGGCTTGTTTCCTTAATTTGATTTGGACTGATAAACTAACCCTTTTCCAAAAAAAATTCAACGGATCAAGCATTTCTACCACATTATTTTGAAATTTTCTCCATTTTTGTAATTTTGGACGAAATTTGAATATTTTTGTAATCTACAACCATATGGTGGCCCTGGCCTGTTCATGTAAGGTACTGTCGTAATTACCTAATGAAAAAGCAACTCATTAGTAAAAAACAGGAAGCATTACATTTTATACACAGCATTAATTTAAGTGGCTACACTAAATAAAATTTGAAAAAAATGAATAAATAACATAAGTATCTTGAAAATAGATCTACGCTTTGGAAACGAGTAATCTGATCACAAAAAGCGAGCTAAAAGTTGGTAATGACCCTTTAATTCCTTTAATATTTTGTAGATCACGGCTCTGTCAAAGTTAAATTGCTCGAGTTAAATTTTTGCAAATCCCTCGACTAATCCACAAAAAAATCAAATAGATTTTTTATCTGGATTTGATACAAACTTAGTCTGTTTTTAAACAGGCAAACCGGTTTTTACAGACTAAACTGTCTTCAAAAATTCTGTCTTCAAACCCCTGCTGACAAAGTGTTGCTTTATGTAGGTAGGTTCGATATTTGGAACATGATCAGGAGAGTGCACTTACACTAGAAGAGAAAGAAGGTTTCCTTAACCTGTTTTTTTAGCAAAGCTTGTAGAACACCTACATGTTTTCAGCAGTTTTATTTGGGTTGACAGTAAAGATGTGCATCGGATCCGAAAGGTCCTCCAAATCCAATCCGAACTGAATTTTGATAATCCGAACGAACCCGAATCCGAAAATTTGATGCTCAATCCAAACGAATCCGAATCCGAAAATTTGATGCTCAATCCAAACGAATCCGAATCCGAAAATTTGATGCTCAGTCCAAACGAATCCGAATCCGAAAATTTGATGCTCAATCCAAACGAACCCGAATCCGAAAATTTGATGCTCAATCCGAACGAATCCGAATCCGAAAATTTACCATGCAATCCGAACGAATCCGAATCCGAAAATTTACCATGCAATCCGAACGAATCCGAATCCGAAAATTTACCATGCAATCCGAAAAAATCCGAAAGTTTGCCGTGCAATCCGAAAGAATCCGAAATCCCGAATTCAAAGTATTTTGGAAGAGACATGTTGTTGGAAGTTTAGAGGGGCCATCTTATAACTGAATGGCAGGATTTGCAACTTGAATCAACTCAATTTCTTAATCTGTTAACATTATTATACATGATAATTTGATTGCATTTGATAAAACATGAAACAATTAAATAACTTGCAGAGGAATAAAAAATCCTTGGTTGAAGGTATGGAAATTACATTATAAAATCAAGAAAAAAGTGTTACTAAATAAAAATCTTGAGAATTGAAATTTCAAAAAAATGAACTAAAAAGTTCGGATTATTTTCGGATTATGTCGGATCCGAAAAAATATTTCCAAAATCCGAATCCGACATGCTTTGACGAATCCGAACGAATTCGAATCCGAAAATTCGCACTGAAATCCGAACGAATCCGAAAAGTCGGATTCGATGCACAGCTTAGAGCGCTATAATAAAAGAGTACGCGCATGTGCCATTTTGGTCCCAAGACGTTGGTTCCATTGTACTGTGGTTCTTAGGTTCGACCTGTTTGAGGCAACTTTACCTATGCACTATTTACTACCAAATTGACGCTCATGATCTCAGCTTACCTTTGAAAGCATAATGTTCGACCTTAATAGCCTTTGAAGGCCAAGGCTGGCCAAAACCGTGGGTGCCGGAAGATAACCTACTCGTTCTCCTTAAACCTCGATGCGCGTTCAAGCCCAGTGTTGCTGTGAATTGACTCGGTAATGTCAGCTCTTGATGAATCTCCACCCTGATTTGCATTAAGTTTCTTACTTTTTAGGAAAACTTAATCTAACTAGATACAAAATTGATTGGTGAATATTTAGAACGTCACTTGAAGCCATTAGAGCGTTTTCCTTGCGCACAATTGCATTGTCATGTGAAATGACTTTTTTGTTCAACAACTATCTGGCAGCCCTGGTGAAGTTGCGCATTCGTAGCAGTCGTCAGGCTGACAGTGCTACAGACTGTTATGCCTAACTTTGTAAAAAGTTGATATTTTGTACTCAAAATATATATGACAGAAGCTATTTAAGTAAGTTTTTGCGATTCACCTATCAGTTTTTGACTTTGTCACTAATTATTACACGAAACTAAATATTTGTTCAACCCTTTGTTGTGCGTCTTTCAAATCAGGCATCAAGACTGTTGACTTTTGCTCCCACCTGATATTATTTTAACCTAGAGTCTCTCATTTATTTCTCTTCTCCATCATTTATTCAGGCTCTCCACTTGTCTTTTTTTGGATTTCTTTTCTTCTCACCAATACCCTCTATATATTTTTACAATGTTCTGGGTGGTAAATCAACATAAGAATGACTTTTGATTTGAGAATTTATTGCTGAAGGGAAGTTGATGATATTTTCAATGACATCTGGAAAAAGTTCTTTCCAATAGAAGAGTGTTATCAAACAAATTAAGCTGGGGATTCCGGACTCAAAATGGCTTGGGATGTGTCAGAGTTGAGACCAACCCTTCAAAAACTTAATAAAAAATGATTATAATTCTCAAGCTTTTTTGACAGTCAATCAAAACAAATTTTTCATGTACTACAAAACACCCAAGCCATGTTCTGATCCATTCTTAGCCAGTTTGGACCCCAAATCTCCAGCTAAAATTATCCAAATATGCTTATCCATTCATAAAAGTGAGTATTTCATTTAAGTAATCTCTTTTCATTTAAAAAAAGCAAAACCAGTATGAAGTTCTTTGGTGCAATATTTTTGATGAGTTTGAGATTCAGCAAGACCAAACAAAACTTCTTTGCATCTTTGATTCATAAGTTTGAAACATTTCATGCGAAGAAAGAACCATTTCAATTTGCTTTATACCAAGTCCAATAGTTGAAATGATACTTCTTTCCCATGAGCTTCTTTAGTTTCATGTAATAATTAGTGACAAAGTCAAAACTGATAGGTGAATTGCAAAAACTTACTTAAATAGCTTCTGTCATATATATTTTGAGTACAAAATATCAACTTTTTCAAAGTTAGGCATAACAGTCTGTAGCACTGTCAGCCTGACGACTGCTACGAATGCGCAACTTCACCAGGGCTGCCAGATAGTTGTTGAACAAAAAAGTCATTTCACATGACAATGCAATATTGTGCGCAAGGAAAACGCTCTAATGCTTCAAGTGACGTTCTAAATATTCACCAATCAGTTTTGTATCTAGTTAGATTAAGTTTTCCTAAAAAGTAAGAAACTTAATGCAAATCAGCGTGGAGATTCATCAAGAGCTGACATTACCGAGTCAATTCACAGCAGCACTGGGCTTGAACGCGCATCGAGGTTTAAGGAGAACGAGTAGGTTATCTTCCGGCACCCACGGTTTTGGCCAGCCTTGGCCTTCAAAGGCTATTAAGGTCAAACATTATGCTTTCAAAGGTAAGCTGAGATCATGAGCGTCAATTTGGTAGTAAATAATAGTGCATAGGTAAAGTTGCCTCAAACAGGTCGAACCTAAGAACCACAGTACAATGGAACCAACGTCTTGGGACCAAAATGGCACATGCGCGTACTCTTTTATTATAGCGCTCTAGCACAGCTCTACTTTGCATTGATGTTATCCCTTTTACTATTCGTTGATTATTTTCTACGTTGCCCTCTAAAAATGAAGGAGTTATGCAAGATATGAATTAGACCCATTCGTAGAACATTCATTTCCCTTAAAGCACCGAAACATCAAAAGAGGCGTGGATTTTTAAAACTAGGATTCAATATTCGCTGTGTTTTCTATTTCCACAACTAAATGAAAGGTGAATCCATTTGAAAGTGTCAGGAAGGTGTTAGCATCAGTATTTCATCAAAGCAATCGCAACTGTGGTTTAAAAGGACACATTGGACAAGTATTTGTTGTACTTTTTTGACTGACATTGTTGAATTATTCCTAGAGGAAAATGTATGATACTTTGCATCATAGTACGCACTTCCTCAATGTTACTATCTCGATTGCTGACTGTGTAAGCCCCTCTTCCCCAATTTACTGAGATCGAAGGTCATTTTCTGGGTCTTCTAGTGTTAGCATGTTCGAGATTACTCCTTCCAGTTTTAGTACTAGAGATCGGTGACAAACTAGAAAATCAGCAAGAACACTATGGCGCGACGAGAACAGCGCTATTTGTAAACAAGATGATGATGATTAGGATCATCATAACTATTACCATCATCGTTACGATCGCCACCAATCACTATCTAGTCCCTTGTCGGGTTTGGCCGTGGGGATTGCCTGCCGACTGATTCTGACACTCCTCTAGCCTCAAAGTCAGCATTTCTTTCCTCCTTATCGCGACGTATTGTTACTTGTGTGTGAGCAATAAGTCGGAGAAACCTGACTGAACTTGCTGCCTGTGCATACATGTGTCTAAATCCCAGTCAAACTTGGACATACATATTCCATTAGGAGCATTCCAAGGAGCATTTCCATCCTCGACCTTCATCACCCGGGTGATCATGTCCGCCGTGACCGATTCATGTGCCGTGTGCGGAGATCGGGCCACCAAATTGAGATATAGCCATTATGGGGCCACATCTTGCTTTTCGTGCCGTGCTTTCTATCGAAGGGCCATCGAAAAAGGGTCTTTCCGGAATTATGCTTGCTCTTTGGAAGGGACGTGTGAGATCACGACCAAGACGAGAAAGAAATGTCCTTTCTGTCGGTTTTCCAAGTGCAAACGAGTAGGCATGACTCATTCATCCGAGAAAGGTCAGCGTGGGACGGCATCTAATACGCCCGTTAGTGCGCCACTAAGTCCAGTCAATGGGACAGCAGAGCCGTTGACCGAGGTAGACAATGAGATCAATGGCGTCCTTGCCACATTTTCTGCTTCTACGAGTTTAATGACGCCTTGGGTCGAAGAGTCTCAGAGGGGGTTTTCCTTGGAGGATGAGGCTATGGTGAGGAAATTGGTTCATCTGGATCGGGATCACTCGTTTCATATCGGGGAGTCCCTGTGTGAGGCGTCGTTAACCGCAATCAAGGCCTACATTAACTCGGCGTACTCGCAGACCCCGCTTGACTTTACTGCCATCTGTTGGGCATACACGAAGAGCATTCGAAAGTTGACTCGTTTTGCGCAAAATATTGACGATTTTAATGCTTTGGATGTGAATGATCGAAAGACTCTCCTCCTTGAGAATTTGGATCCCATGTTCAATATTCGAGTGGGACATTTTTTTAGTTGCGATGCTACCACCCTTCTGGACCAATTGGAATGTCTCGCAGTTTTTGATGTGTCAAATTTACAGAGGTAAGCACTTGAGAAGGAAGTCCTGTATTTACGGTAGGCTGGACTCAGGGTTTCAGGGGTTCTCCAAAACAAATGTTTCTCCGTTTCGGGTGAAACTTAAAGTGTGAGAATTTACTCAAAGCTATTGTCAAATTTCAACACACTTTATTGGTCACAACACACTTAATATTGGTCAGAACAGCATTATGGATTACAAAAGAGTCAAAAAATGCTTGAAATAAAAAAATGCCCAAAGTTTTTTTTTCTTCAAAAGAGATGAAAATGGAAAAAGAAACTTGCATCAATCCATACACTTTTTCATACTTTCTCCAGTGATTACCCTTCGAGCTAATGGTTGGCTTCAGGTTGTTGAGCGAGAACTTCATTGCTTTGGCCTCTGGTATCTTAAATTTAATTATTAACATAGATAGTTCTAAATACAAATAAAAAGTTTTTGGCTCAAAGCGTCTTCTGAGCACATTAATTGCCTCCAGGTCTATTTAATGATTTATGCTTCTTATATCGGAAGTTGGTTGGTGAGAAATAGAACTTTACTTATTAGAAAAAAAATGACCTCCTTTTTTGCCACATGTTGTATTTAATCCCTAGCAATGATAAAATGACTTAAAGTAGCCTGTAAAATCGCTCTCTGAATATCATAGAATATCATAATCATGCCCTGTTTTTTACAATATACTTTCATTTGCTGCATTTCAGAAATTTTACCATCCAATTTACAGTTCATAGGCGAAACGAAAACAATATAAGACACGATAACATTAAAGTGACCTTTCTCTTGAAATAAACAACAACACGATAAGTTCACGGGAGTTGGTGTTCAGTGACATAGAACCTCACTGACTTTGATTTCCGCGGAATTTCAACGTCCATACTTATTTTTTCACTATTAACATTAGTTTTAAAGTAAACTACTATTTGAGCCCCGAACCAAACACAAACATTCACACACATGAAACGTCCGCACTTACGTATGTCCACATAACAACACCAACCATAACCTTTTCACAGTCCATTTGAATTTCAGCCATCATGTCTCCATCAAAGTCTTCAAAAAAGATAATGAGCACCTATGGACTCGTTCCTTGATCACTATCAACAGAAAAATAAAATAAAAAGTAGTTATCCCCGACAAACTTTTTAATTGGCCAAACATACATATATCTCTTTGCGATGGAATATTGAGACGAGTGCCAAAAAGCAAAACTTGATATTGAGGACTCTTTTGATTTCTAAGGTCTTCCACTTTGAAAACAGGATCACGTTTTATTCTAGAAACTTGAAAGTTCTCAAGGAAGGTCAGTCATGTGTTTGAGTTGCCGAAGTTTTACCGAATGTATGTATGAGAAACACCTATCTGTGGTTCTGTTGGCCATGAAAATAATGATTCGATCTGAATAGGTTTGGCTATTTACACAACGTCTACTTCTTCAAAAAATTCTGAGGTTGCCTAACGATATTTTTTTTGGTTTATTGGTTTTACCACCCAAATCATCTTAAGTAGATGTATACAGGGTATTAGAGCAAGAGCAAGTAGAACAAATAAAAGAGATTTTGAAAGCTATGAGAACATTTAAATCGAATGGACTATAAAGCATTACAGACGAAACAACAGTTGGGTCGCACGTTAACGTATAAAGTTTTTTTTAGCAAACCAAAAGTCAGATTAATGATCCATAATTGATTAAGTATACTCTCAAGTCATCAGTTGTATTTATAACCCAGGAGCTTGGGAGAGTGTATAATCGAGGACCGCCAATGTGCTTTGATTTTGGTATTCTCTTAAAAACGTCTTTTATGCAGAAAATTGCCGCCTAGTAACGTAGTGATATATGATAAATGTAAGTTCAAATTATGGAAGAAATATTCATTGGGTCTCATTACTATATTCAAGACCCTAAAAGCCCAGATACCTGGTTCGACTTTTATCTCAAAAGCCAAAATTTAGAGTTTAACTCAAGTTAATATATTATTTCGCTTGTCACTGTTTTTTGAATTGCTTTGTTGTACTCGTGTAACCTTAAAGATACTTCTCGCCATGACATTGACATTGTCTTGCAATACCGCGAATCAGGTAAACCGAAACGCATTTCTCATTATTACCCCTTTCAGGGTTTGCCTGAAACTAAAGCCCTAAAAATATGCTTGACGTATCGTTAGACCGATAGGATCCTTAACGAAAACCGACCGTCTTTCAACTAAGGCCCACAAATACTTATGACTAAAAACACATGTCTCACCAATGTCTTGAAAAACTTAGTGCTAAAACATAAGTACATAAAATACGAAAGAAATAAATTTTATTTCAGGCTAGTACTTTTGGCCAAATGAAGTCGGGAGCTTCCCACAATTTTGTCTTTACCTCTGTCTTTGTCACTGATATTGATTTTGGAAGGCATTCTTGAAATTAAAATCAAATTATCACTTAGCCAATCGCTATTTTTAATTGTAAAGTTGATTGTGATACTTTGATATTTCTAATTTGCTTATACTTTTTGTATATTTCAGCTACATCGGTGGATGGGTTCCACAAGTAAAGCCTCTACTATGGAACCAATTTTTCGTGACCCCCTGGGCCAATTCAGTACAACACGAGCGCAAATTTGAAGATTTAATGTCAGATATCAAGAGCTTATCCCTGGATAAGCCCACTGCCACGATCTTAACCGTGGTGGCACTTCTGGACACCGATGGAACCACCCTCAAATTTCCAACGCAAGTGACGGACGTCCAAAATAAGTACATTGGGCTGCTCTATCGGTATCTTTGTCACACAAGGGATCGAATCTGGACCGAAAAAAGGTTCCCCCACTTCCTAAGCATGTTGAACAACCTTAAAGAGATGTCAGATATTATGAAGAACAAGACCATCAAGTGGTCCATGGCCTGGCCACAGATTCAAAACTTTATCGATCTAAACGAGGAAGAGATTGATAAGAACTTCTTTGATCCGCACTAAAAATGATTAAAATAGAAATAACTGCACCTACGATTCGATTTTCATTACCGTTCCCGGGGCTTTAGAATTCATTGGTTCATTAAAGACGAATTATCTATGACATTTACCACTTCCAATTTTGAGAACCGACGACGGATGGCCAAATTATCCTCAGATCAAAGGGGTGAGTGGCTTTGGTTTTCAAGAATTTGGATGAATTTGGATACTACCACTCATGACCATCACGGAGTTCCTGAAGAAACGACACTGCATATACCATGGCACTTTATGCAATTTTGGCAAGTTTTCGCCACTCAATGTATTTCAAGAGGATCGTGTGTAAGAATAGATCAATCTCTCCCTGGAATCTTTTGCATATTGGATTGCTGCCTACAGATCATCATGCCTTTTCCTGCATGGACATAAGATCAACTTCGAAAGAAGATTGTTGCCATAGAAGACAAAAGAATAAGTAAACGTGTGGCCAGTCACGTTGGTTGCACCACCCCAAATTCAGAGATACATAGGTACGTGCTATGAGAGCCCTAATGCAACAACAAAGCAACACCACCAGACATTTCAAATACCATACCAGTGGTGCTGTTGCACGTCTCTTGCTCGGCAACAGGATTTTTATAGATTTGGCAAACCATTGATACTCCCCCCAACCCAAGAATTCTCCCAAGCATGATGGGTTCATAGTATTTCTTTGCCATTGGGCTTTTGTTCTGAAGGTACGATGTGAGAATCAGGTCGTGCCGATGGTTTCCAGTTTGTGCGTCAGTGCCCTTGATGGGAAGCGTATCTCGAGCGATGTGGAGGTTGATGCTGTCGTTGAATTTGGCAGGGTGGGTCGAAGGCAGGCTTTAGGTATAAATAGCAGACGTCCCTCGAAAGTTCTCCATTCACATTGTCCTCACTTGAGCAGCACATTGCTAGAGGTGTCGAAAAGTGTCAATTCATCAACTACATTCTTCAAACATGTTTAAAATTGTAAGTGATCCAATGACAATCAATATTTTAGTTAACTTTTCAAATTTAGTAATGATCGGGAACTTCATTTTTGTGACTCGCTTTTGCAGACCGTCATCGCTTGCGTCATTGCGGCTTGTGCCGCTCAACAGGCTGCTGTCGATCCCAAGGCAGCCAAAATCCTCAAAGAGCAACGTTTTAACGCTGGTGATGGCCGTGCTGGAACTGCCTTTGCCACTGAGGATGGCTTGGTCTTCAGGGAGGAAACTGATGTGGACGGTAACCGCATTGGACAATACTCCTACATTGGCGACAACGGACAGACTTATACCGTGAAGTACTCGGCTGGTACTGATGGATTCAGGATCTTGAGCGGTGACCACATTCGCGCCACCGGTTTGGATGCCGCTCCCTACAACGCCCAGGAAGCTGCTGCCGAGAATTTGGAACAACAAGAGCAAGCCCAATTCCAAGAGCAAGCTCAATTCCAACCTCAACCTCAACCTCAACCCCAGCCTCAACCTCAACCCCTCCAGAGGACTTCCCTGCCTGTTATTCCTCAAGCCCCCGCTCAGCGACAACAGTTTGTGGAAGAGGCTCCCGCCAGCAACCCCTTCATCAACCCTCATGATCCCACTCACCGCAACTTTCAGTTCAACCAGAATGCTGCCAAGTTCGACCCTGAGAACCCCAGCACCCGTCAAGCTAACCTCGTGCCCGAGTGTGCCGACTGCGCCGGAGTCAACCCCTTCATCAACCCCTTTGACGCTAGCCATCAACAGAGCGCCGGTGTGTTGGCCGGTCATTTGGCTGGTCTTGGAGCTGGTGTTCGTGCCGAGGCTCCCCGACGCCCCGCCCCCCGCCCCGCTCCCGTAGCTGCCCTGTCTCCCGTCCAAGCTCTGCCCCAACAATCCCGATTTGAGGCCATCGAGACCACTGTTGCTCCCCGACACATCTTCCCTCCTGGCCAACTCAAGCTTAACCGCTTCGAGAACGGATTCAACTTCGATTTCGAGTCCTAAATACTCAACCTGAAGACCTGAAGTGTGGGTGCATCTGGGATTCACCCTGCCTGCCTGTTGTGATATTTGTTGAATGTGTGTGAATGCCATCATGGTTAAGATGGGAAGGGGGGCTTAAGTGACTTTCTTCCCTCTTTTTCGAATGGCAAACATTAAAGTTATTAAATCTGATGAAAAAATGCAGTATAAACCCTCACCAGGGGGAAAAATAAACGTCAATCTCAAAAACATGTATATCAACCAATGCATTTCCGTCTGAAACAGCCTTATCCTCGAACTCAGTTATCGTGCTCATATTAGGATTGCTAGCTTGAAACAAGTTTTCAGCAAGCAAGAAAAATGAGACAAACTGGCCGTTTCATTCAAGTTAGGGATGTCATCCATTCCAAGCAAGTTACCAAGTCAAGCCCAAGTACGTAGAATTGGCTCCCTCGTAAGTTATCTTCTTTGTCCCGATTCTTATTGATACCTCCGCCCTATTCTAGCGTACCCAGTTCGAGTTTGACCTTGGAAACTTGAAAGTAACGTTACAATAACTCCTCCACGTCAGATTCAGATCAAGTGAGGATGAGTGAATCAAGAACGGCAAATTTCCAAATCCCGATTTTAAGTTGGTTATTTGGTATACATTTGCGTTTTTTGCGACATGTATTGTGAATTCCAATTCAAATCTAGATTGCATTTCTGAAAAAAGTGAAGAGTCTTGGTTGATTTTACGAAGACCTCAGAATTGAAGTTGGAAAAAGTTGGCTTTGTAGCAAATCTTATTTAAAAGTATCTGAGAAGTGGGTGTAGTCAATTATCAGCAGAAACATTTCACTCACAATCTATTTGGGTGAAGGCCATTTAGGTGGTTTGTCTCCTTTCTGTCAATGAACTTCAAAATTCGAATCAAATTGCTCCTTTGAATAAATGAGAAACTTAAAACACTATTGATCCAGCTGTACTTCACATTGCTTTAAAACAATACAAATCACTGTCTTAAGTGCACAACCATCAACCACAAAGACCACTTTTCCTCGCATTATCAGTAGTAAATAAAGCACAACTAGTTTCACTTGATCGCTCGCAAATACCTTGAATAACTTGGATAGAAATATCCAAGCTAACCATCCCCATCCGGTCATTATTCCTCAATTTACCAGAGACATTTCAGGATGACGCAACTTGGCTCTTGCGTCAATAATTTGGTCTCGTGACGTAATCAAAATGGTGATCTTCCTTTTATTCTCCTTGTGTGTGTGTCTCTCTCTTCTGGTTCTGGTTGCCCGCTACACCCATGCACTTCTTTTAGGGGATGAGGTTGAACGACTTTGGTCAGATTCCTCCATCTCCATTTGGTACAATCACTCTGTTTCCTTTGTCTGACAAGAACTTGTTTACGCAACCGACAATCTTGATTGGTGCTATCGCTAGGCTGATGTTGAACACGTAAAGTAGTTCAGCTTTGAGTAAGTTTGTCCGGGTTCATACTATTAATCACTTTACGTTCTGCAGCCAAATGCAAAGAGACTTGAATCGCAAAATATGTGGATGACATTTGTACATTTATTGTTGTGTTGCAGCGAACGCCGTTAGGCAATGGTACAATCGAGAAGACAATGCATTGATCATGAGAAAGGCATTCAAATTTTGACATTACATGCTAATTGAACATTGTTGCTAAAGTCCCATTTGCTCAGTTCATATTATTCGTGAGTAGTATGTTTTTCTTTGTTTTGTCTAAAATGTCTTTTATATATATGAGCGTAATTCGCCGTCATTTGGCAAGCAGGTTTTTTGGCGCAGGGTTCATTTTGAGCTGGATTCAGATGTGGTGTTTAATTATGTGATGAAGCATTTGTCGATGCTAGGTCATGGAATTTCCAAGGCTTTCTACTCATTTTGTACCCCTGCACAAGGGCCACAAATGGGCATGTCGTCCACGGTGTAGAAATTCGATTGGCCTTCAAAAGTTTTCTTGCACTCCTGAAACGACAGTTCGATTGGGCTTGACATTGACCAAACTTATTATGATGATTAGAATTTGGATGAATGCCAAGAGGACAAATAAAACAGATCGACATTTGATTATTCATGCAAATATGACAATGAAAAAAAATGAAACGATTTTTTTGAATTTTAATTTTCCTCCAACTTTTTAAGGTTCACAGGTCTTGCCCAAGTCTATTTTGAATTCGTGGTATATTGTTCCAGCTAATTCATGGTTTCCTCTTATGTCTCTTGTTTGTCACAAAGGTAAATGGTTCCAAACACATTTGTACTTTCAAAAATTTAAGATAAAAGCCACCTGCCTCAGGTTTGCAACAGCATTGCCTTGATCCAAGATTGAACAGTGAAAAGATTAGTACCTTGCAAACGAAGCAGGTCAGATGCCATGTTCCTCCCAAGGCATTCAGGGCTTTGTCCAAGATGGGCTTGGTGCAGCCTTTGCATTTCGGTACGGCCAAATCGATGTAGCAGCCTTCACAGTACGGCTTTTCCTCGTGAATGTGGTAGCCTACCTCCTCGGAGAATCGCTTGTCACAAGTGTAGCAAGAAAAATGATGGGAGTGCCATGTCTTTTCCATGGCCTTGACGCAATTCTGGAAAAGTGAACCAGGGAAAGGGTGGTTTATGTTGGTTATGATTTAATCGAAAGAATTTCGCTAGAAGCTTTTAACGACAACTTTATCATTGACTTGTGAAAATTAGTTACACTAAATTGTGAGAACTTACCCTTGATAGCTCAACATTTGGGACATGAAGTAACTAACATATTGGGTTTCTAGCAACTGTGTGGTTTGAGTTTGTTTCTCATGTATTATTTTGGTCACGAATATGGTCCAAAAAATGTCAGTTTGGTTTTGAACAACAAATTTCGATTGGGGACAGAGTAAAGTTTTTTTTAGCCATTCAACTTTCATGATACTTCTATAGATCGATCAAGTATTTTTGGTACAAATTCGGAACGCTTAAATTCAAATTGTGTGGGTGGAGTAATCCCGTCCAAGAACACCTTTGGTTCTTCATCGTATCAAGGAGGTCAAATTGTCAAGTTGACATTTCCTTCGTATCTGACCACCACTTTCTTAGAGTTTTAAGGTTGTTGTTTTACATAATTACTTCTAGTGTTTAACGAAAGCTCGTGCATCAGCAAGTTCAAGCTTTCGAGCTTGGAAAAAAAATTGCACAAACGTCCGAACGACCTCGAGCTTATGACTAGAAAGCAGGGGTGCTAAAAAAAATCGCCTGAAATTGGAATTTGCGCCGATTTTTTTTCTTCGTTAGTTCACGGGCCATTGCACCATGCATTGAAATCTGTAAGCTTGTAAGCTTCCTGACGCTCATAGACAAGGGGGGAACATCACTGTACAGTAATATGGTTTACGTGTGTGTCTGAACTTGAATTCCGTGAAGGCTCGATGCTCGCGAGCCCAAGCTTGGAACGGTTCGTGCATTGAGAAACATTGAAAGGCCGAACCGTTCACTCGAGCTTCTGCACGAGCTTTCGAGCAAGAAACACTAATTACTTCTTCAGAACACAAACCCCCACTTAAACGCTGCCAGTTTAACACTATTCAAGAGCCTCGTTGGAGGGATAGAAAAGAAAGTTTGAAACGCCATTGGGAGGCCTCTGTTGAGCCTTGCCTTATGATATATATTTTAGGGCTTCAGATTGAATCCTTTATGAAGCAAGTATTTGCAAACGAATTGCAAAGAAGTTAAAATAAAGTCCACAATGAGTTTGAATTGTTCAAACGTTGAGCCTAGATTATGGGGTGAAATTGGAAACTTTTAGAACAAAAATACTCGGCAGAGTAATATTTCTGTTCTAATATGAAGTATTTGCCTTCCCAACTCTAATAGAGAGTCGAAAAAAAGCGACCTCAAGCGGCATTTATAGCATTTCCTGTTATGGAAAGTAGAGAAATTCCAAAAATACGCTCTTCACTTTGCTAAGTTTGAATGCCTCTCGTACATCCCCAGTGATTTGAAAATTGGCAGCAGTTAACAGCAAGTTAAAAAGCGAAAGAAGTTACAACATAGACCGGGTCTCTTAGTACTGTGTACACTCCACGTTTTGAATCGCTAGACTCTGATGAGTATGACATACTGTATATTTTTTTTGTTGTTTGCAGATTTGTTATTACCGTCACAATTATGTATACCACTCAAAGACAATGGAGGTTGGGCTATGGAGCAGGTATCTTCTATACAATCTATACAAGTATCTTTTTATTTTGGGTGTTGTCGTCCAAGATGATGGTACCGTATATGATTTTTTAATAGTTAACACGTAAGGATGTTTTAGTTAGCCACTTTCGGTTTCGGCGAAGCATCCTATCATTTCATCTCCACATGATTTTTAAAAATTTGAAAATATATCTGTAAACTTGGAAATACACTTGGGCATAGTATTTTACACTATGGTTAATGCTGACTTCAACTATTTATATTTAAACAATAGGGGATGAGAGGTGTTTGATCAGATATTTTTTTAACTTGCAGGATGAATTGTATTTATATTCCGAATTTTACACTATTCGTCGTTGTTTGAATCATGGGAGCTTCAAAAATGACTTTACCTTGCCTCATAAGAACAAATCGAAAGAAGGTTACCAAAATTGGGTAGGGGGGAAAACTTATGAAATATCTTAGGCGCCTTTAAAAACATTTCTACCCACGTTTACCAAAATAAAGCCACTGTTTTAGTTAAGGATGAGGTCATTCTGACGTTTCATTCATGAAGGTGACCTTGTTTTGTTTTGACTGGACCCGTTTAACCCGAACCTTCTTTGTCGATAATGGGACTTTGCAAGGCTACGACATGACTATAGGCTGAGCTGCATTCGAGTTCCTAGTACATGTGACATCCTTGATCATGACGCAATCCTGACTGTTGCCAACAAATCTCATTACCACACCTTGCACCAACTTCACCTTGGGATATCCGTGTTATTGGCTTTCTCCGAGATACAAGTAAAAATATGAGTGACATCACAATTTGCTGGCATAAGCATAGCAAAGGAATCAAGTAGGTCTTGGGACAATAGAAGAATTTAAATGCGCTTTCGAAACTTATTTGAATACCTCGCTATTAGATTCAATGAAAAATGCAATCAAAGTTCTGGCCCTTCCTCATTGATTTCTAAAGGGGGCATAATTGGGCTCATTTGTGGGTTATCTGTCTCTCAAAATCACTTTAGGGCCTTCAAGATTGATTTCACTTATCCGCTGAGAAACAAGAAACACTCTCCAAAATTATTAGCCTTTTTCAGTAGAACGAGACAAACTACAAGTTTGAAAGGTAAAAGCTAAAGGGATTCGTTTTCGGACATTGTCGATAAAAATATTTAGAAAAAAGGTTACAAGCACTTAACCTCCCCCGCACCTCTCTACCGTATCTATGTATTATCGACATTTTAATCATGCGAGTTTATGGAATGTTGATTGGTTAAAAAAAAGAAGTTCAAAATATACCTGACCTTCCTTTATGGCACAAGCTTGTGGGAACGACTTTAACTATGAAGAATCATACGTGTTTGCGCTGAACAGACGTTTGATGACAATTTAGTATGTGAGCACTTTCTGACCAAACATTAGCTTCAGCAGTTTGCTTTAGCTTTGTGTTAGCTGTTTCCACTAATGTAAACTAAGTGGATATCCACCTTGGCTGATCTACAATACGCTATTATAAATGGTCAAAACTAAGGGTCCATACCAAGGCTTTTCAATGGATAATCCACACACTCCTGGGAATGGTGGACTTGGTATGGCATATTGAAGTAACCCTAGCTGATCGAGCACACACTTTGCTCGATCGTTTTTTCGGACCACAACATCAATATTTTCAAACTGTTCTTCTTCACCTAACGCCATAATCCAATTTTTAGCCTTTCACCTATTTAGCCTGTTTATGTGTAAATAAATGGTAAACAAAATCTTTCGGAAAAAAAGATTTCTCTTTGACATTTGTCTTTCAAGTATTGACAATTGCTTCATTAAAAGTGTGAAAAGCAATCTTTTCTTGGTGCAGGCATTTCCGACCAAAAACACGAAATTTTCATACACTGACATCAAAGGCTAGTTTTTAGACCCAAAGAACGATCTTAAAATCGTACTTAGTAACCAGCTTACCAAGTCGCAGTAGGATCCTAAGATCGTTCTTTGCTTCTAAAAAAACTAGCCTCAAATTGTCACTGATGTGAAAATCACTCTTTTTGGGCCACGAAAAGCCTGCGCCCTCAAAATGTTCTTTTTCATGCATTCACATTTTACAAAAGCACTTTTCACTCCCTCTATTGCCATTATCCTACATTCAAAAAGAACAAAAGACTCACCAAAACAGTACTTAAAACAACCAAGTTTTCAACGCTAATTTTCAATTTCAAAAATTTTAGGTTTAAGTTGAGGATAGTTTTGAAATCGAGGGACTTTGCCCCTGTTTTGCCTCCATCTCGTGGCGATTTTGGTACTGTAACCTTCGGTTAAACTTCTCAATACATGAATGTCCTTTGAGTTTAACTGTAAAGGTACTTTTTGACTGTTTTTATAACTTGTTCATGTTTGAATGTACTTTTCTTATCCAAGTGAAAGTTCCAAAAATCTTGCTCAAATTCTTTGAACTTGAAAAATACATTTATCAATCAATCCATCCATCTGCAGACTTGACAACAAATTTAATTTATGCATAAATTTGAATCGGCTCATTGTGGAACCAGAAACTTTCTCAATCGACTTACCTCCAAAATGTATTCCATACATTTGGCGCATTTAGGCACGAAATTAGATTTGTAGTCGTGCTCGCAATACAGCTTTCCTTCTTTAGAGTAGACACTTGTTTGACGGAGATCGGTATCACACGTGCAACACACGAAGCAACCCTCTTCGTGGTAAAGGACATCCTTGGCCTTCATGGCCTTACCTTCTATTTCTTTTCCGCATTTGCCACACATGCTGTCATCTGCATCGGCACCCATGGTTTAAGGCTGAAACTAAAGTAGGCCTCGATTGAAATGACATAACAAAACAACTTGGGATAATCAGTTGTTTTGGTTTTATCAAACTGAACAACACCGTTTATTGCGTAAAAAGGGCTTAGCAAAATCGATTGGAACATGCAAGAGGTTGAAGCGACCCTTATGAGATGTCTTAGATTACCTGAGAAGATGTGGAGCGAATAAAAATAAAGAGGCAAGTGTTCAAAGAAGACCTTCCAACTCAGTGACAGAAAACTGATAAAATGTATCTACTTTGTTTGTCCTCGATCAAGAAATTGGATGCGAAAGGAAGGCCGAACTTCGTCAACGACGGACGCCGACATTGAAAGTAGCATGAGGAACACTCATCAAGCACAAACAAGGCGGGGCCCACATTAAGTTTTTCACAGAGAAGTGGCATTCATTTCACTTGCAAGAAGATCGTTCCCATCGGAGGTATAAACAAATCAACACTTAAAAGGCACATCAATCGTTTACATTAGTCCTGAATTGTTTACAATGTTGATTTCCACAACTCTATGTTCAGTTCTATTGAACAAAATCAAAGGCTGTTCTCCGGTGGGAACACAGCTCGAGGAGCGAAAAAGACGAGCGAGGCTTGAAGGCCTGGATCCAAGAAGGCTGATCCTAGGTCGTCCCGAGTGATCGAGCAAGCAGACATGCTTCTTCCTCATCGATGAACTAGACTCGGTCCTTGCCCACGATTTGTCTCAAAGCCAAGGCCAAAAGAAAGTGCGAGTCAAATCTAGAGATCTCAGGGAGAGAACAATCTCACCTATGACAGCTGAGAAAATACATGCAAGGAAAATAGAACATTGAAAATACAGGAGCCTAATAATATCCGAATAAATTTGCAAGTGCACAAAATACTCTATTATAAGCCTTTGAACGTGTTCCTTGAAGTATAATAGGCACAGACGCAAGGTCATTAGGCAAATTTTGAATTTCCAGTCTTGCGCACGAACATTTTATGCCTGACAAAGAGTGAAGTACTTGTTTTAAAAGGAACGATTTCGACAGGACACAAAGTCGAGAGTCGACACTTCGACACTCATCCCGGCTAAAACCCAAAAGTGTGCGTTTGCCAACCTTTTCAAGAAACGAGCGTTCATAAAATGAACCGTAGGGGGTAGAAGAAATAAAAACGACACGTCGTGATCGATAACCTTCAACATTAAATGGAGCAATTTACATGAGAAAATGATTGTATCCTAATTCTTACTCGGTGCAGTAAGATAAGCAGAGAGAAGAAGACAAAAATTGTTAATCACTCATTCATATCTACTGTAAGTTCAAAGTATGCAATTTTTAGAAAAGGGCTGATTTTCGATTTCCAAATTGGAGTGTTCTTCTACATTTTTCAGAACATTCGTGATTTGTCGTGAAAAAATTGCCGCATTTTAAGGGAAAATCATAAATTTGGTTACAAGAGTGGGACCCTTTGTTTGTGCCAATAAAAACAATAACAACAGCCAATGGAAGACTTCCTTAGAACATGGTCTCAAATCTAAAGAAAATAAAATTTCCTGCTGTCTTTGTGGGTATAATTTTTTCAGTTTTGGGGAATTCCCTAACATATAACACGGTTAAGCACTCCAAAATCATATTTATAAATGAAATGAATTATTGAACTATTGAAATGGGAACGCGGAATTACTCCGAAAAATAAGGTATAAAGTGCTCTCCAAATTATAAGTAGGAATTACTCCGAACGAAACATCCATGACAGCAGATAGTTACTCCGAACTTCATTCCACCACGGAATTACCAAGAAAATATGTTTTTGGCAAAAGGTGGAAAATCCTCCAAAAAAGGCAAATAGTAGAAACTTCTCCGAATTTTCAATGGAAAGAATTAAGATTGTGAAGATTGACAAAACGGCAGCCGCATATCGTTTTTGTATGAGTGCTCCAACAATGCATCATTATTTGATTGTTTACCAACTTTTAATACAGTCAACTTCGAATATAAGGGACCCGGATATAAGGGATTTTTGCTTATAAGGGACTGTTTTGGAAGGTCCGGATGATCGATTTCCATGCAATTTCGGTCGGATATAAGAGACAGTCGGATATAAGGGACGAATTTCGGTGGTCCCGCCGGGTCCTTTATATCCGAAGTTGACTGTTTATGTTTTAGACAAACTTGCACGTGAGGTAAGATTGAATTGCTCTATGCCAAATTTCTTCATCTGAGGGTAATTTTATGGAAAGATGGATGCATTGTGTAATTTTACTAATAGTAGTCTTAAGGCGACAGAGCCTGGGCCCTGAAGGGTAAGGAAAGCTTATTAAGTGATAATAAGGTAATTTTTAGGTTTAATTCAATCCATTCTACGTAAAATGGCAAATCCTTGCAAGTATATTTGAAATTTAGTATTACGATCTGTTCCTTCAATTTTGATCTAATTTTGAATTAGTCGGATTCAGTCTAATTCCTTTTTGTTATAAAATTCGGAGGAACTCTTGGATTCTGAGTAATTCCCAACTGTTTACAAATTCAGAGAAAGTACCACCTAGAACCAAAATTCCAAATTTGGAGCAATTCCCACCTCTGACCAGTTCAACTTCATTCCTTCCTTTTCCGGATTCAGAACCTTTCGCCACTTCAACTTCCTTCCTTTTCCAGATTCTGAACTCCTCGCCAGTTCAACTTCATTCCTTCCTTTTCCGGATTCAGAACCTCTCGCCAGTTCAACCTCATTTCTTCCTTTTCCGGATTCTGAGCAATTCAGTGGAATGTTAACTGTACCAATTCAGTTTTTAGGGCTCTTAACCGAACGCGAAAATTTCAACCCAAAGAGGGCTAATCGACAACAAAATCGAAAGCAGCTAAATTTAAAGCAGCGATGAAAAATAATTGTAATTGCAATTATAAACAGATATACCAAGATATGTCTTAGTTTTGATTTAGCTTCATAAAATGGGTAAGCCAATTGGGAAGAAGAAATGCCTGACCATTTGGGCAGAAACTCCGAAGAGCATTTTTGCTCACTACATGTGATTTCGAGAATCGTAAGAATATGACCAAAGTGTTATTGACCTTAGTTTGAATCAGTCTTAAGTGCAATCACAGTTTATAGAAATAAACAGTATTTGTATATGTTCAGTGTCTTTCGTGGATCAAGCAATTTTTTACCGGGGTAAGTTTTCCTATAATTAATACCTTTTTTGTTGTGGTAGGTGAGAGTGACAAGTTTCATGGAATAGGAAACTATTCTACCAGGAACAACTTAGCAGTTCGTTTTGACTGATTCCGTGCCCTAATGCTCGTGATGATGGACTCATTCCACTCATTTTTACGGTGCAAAATGTGAAGGCGGGTAGTTAGAGCACGTCATCCCATTGACCACTTAGTATAACTGGCTTTCAAATGGTTTCATAAAATAGCCTTAGCTGTGGTGAGTGGTCACCAAAGTCTGTAAATTTAGAGTAGGCGGACGCCGTCGTATCTTTGACGTTGGTCAGAGAAATTTGAACCTTTAGTTAATTCAGCACTATAAAAGGTGGTTTGACAATTGAAGTCCAAAACAGTTGTCTCGTGACTTCAGAGAAACCACATTTATAAAAGGTCCCTCGAAAGGCCGGCAAATTAACTTAATATTTGACATAGTGTGCCCAATGGAACCGCATTGGTCGTTTCCTTTTCTTTTTCTTGTCACTTGGTTTCAAATCATCCTTCAATGCCAATCAGGATTTTCTAGCCACACTCAAGATGGTCATCGGCATCATTTCAGAGCTCATTCCCAGTCTCAAAAATTCAGCACCCTTAACAAGTCAAACAAGTTCAAGGTGAAAAGTGTGTGTTTTCCATTGGAGTTTCTGGATGCCATAGATCTTGAAATCTTTAAGAAATGGTCGGCTTTGGAGCACCATTTTCAAGGCCAAACTGTCCCACAAGAACTTTTATTGGAAGAAAACTCGGTGGATGATGCGTTCAAGGAACCTCGGAGCTTTCGTTCATCAGACACGAGTGGTAGACGCAAAAGGCGTTTTCCAGATCATATGAATCCTGCCTATCAATCTTTCACGTTCCTTCGTAGGGACGGTAAGATCATTTAAAAAAATGAAATGAAAAAGCGTAACTTTGGGACTGCTATATACTTTACGCACGTTCTTTAATCTTTGGATAGAATGTCCGCCATCGGCTAATGGGAACACGAGATATTTTTGTCCGACCAAAGGTGGCAGGGAAAGTCACATATGTATTGAAAGAGACCAACTCTGTGATGACGTGCCTGATTGCCCAAATAGCGAGGATGAAGCTCCAGAGCATTGTTTCTTCCAAAGACCGGTAAGAAATTGGCAACCCCAAAATTCTTCTTAAAGTCCTCACAGAGCATCAAGTTACAATCAATATTATAGAATCCAATAAAATATGTTTTTCTTCTTTTAGATGATGGCTCAAATGAAGGATATTATTACTAGGTTAAACATGATGGTCTCCATGTTTTCGAAGCCATTATATCTCATCGAAAGTGAAGAAATGCCATTGGCTCACAATGAAGGAAACCGCCCGAAGAAAATCCGAATCGAGCCGGTCTTTACACCTAGATCCCCAAAGGTAGCGCAAAATGTCCGAGAAGAGACTTTGGATCAAATACAGGCAATTCAAAATTTGATGGATTTGAAGCGGGGCAACCATTTTTTGGATAGTGTTCAGGGTGGCGATGCCCCGTTCACTCTTTCGACCTCACTTTTGGAGCATTTGAGAGGTTTGCAAAACCCACAGGAAGAAGTTGCGTCGGACAATGAAGAAAACGACGACAAACATTCTGTTGATGGGACAAGAAGTGTTATTGGCGAATTTAAGGACCGTAAATTGGAATAAGTTTACACTGTAATTGTCTGCCCCTGTATTAGCATTTGAATTCATTCCGTCTTTCATTCGTCACTACCAATTCCATGCATTTGTGAAATGGTCTTCGTCATGATTTTCCTAATTTTACGTTGGTTTTGATAATGATTAATGTGTATAAATGAAGTACGTATATGAATGAAATCCAACAACCAACGTGTTACTTCACAAATTACTGCATGCTGGGTACATTCTTATCCAAAACGTAAGTGTTCATATGAAGCCTAGCTGTACAGACAAGTTCTGATATTATTGAGGTTGTTCCAAAAATCATGGAAACTTCAAAAGTATTGGACTAACCAAAATTTATGCTTGGCAAAATTTTGGATTTTTCATCGAGATTATGGAACATCGCCAAAAGCCGGGATAGGAGTATCACAAATAAGAGTTAATCCTAAATACAATTAATCATGAATAGAGGGCGGAAAAAAGTAAGAAAAAAAATTAAAAAGAAATTTTTAAGTTGAAAAAATGGCGAAAAAAGTTTTTTTTAGCTAAAACGCGCAAAAAAGTTTTTTTCCAGATACAAATGAACAAAAAATACCAAAAAAAGTTATCTCTTCTGAATTTGTCAATTGATAGGGCAAAATCTATTTTGTTTGTTACTTTTTAGTTGGAATTCATTTTTCTCGATTCTTAGATAAAAAATATTACCTACAGAAGTCTTTCATCTAGAAAAAAATGATGACCTGTTTATAGGTCGGAGTAAAATTTAAAAAAAGTTTTTTCGACTTCAAATTTCCACAAAATGCAAAAATAAGCTCAAAATAAGCTATAAAACCAAAAAAAAATGTGCGAAAATGTCCCAAAAAAAGTTTTTGAGTTAAAACTTATAAAGCCTCGCTCTACTCATGAACCCCAAATGGAAACAGCTAAACTGACACTTTTCTAAAAATGAATATGTACTCAATGGCACAAGTAAAAGGTTGCTTCAAGTGAGCGTTCTAAATCATACCCTTAACGAAATAAAAGGGCCGTTGGCTGTGCTTACATAAGCTCATGTGAAAGAAGCGTCGTCAAAACACTAGCGACAGTGACTTTATCATGAAGCTTTTAAAAAATCCAAACATACCGGGAAGTGCAAGAGAAAAAAAGTACAGCAAATAGGAGACTTTGACCGAAAAATATCCATAGAAGGGCTTGAATCCATCTTATTTTACAATCCAATGACTGGATCAATTTTAACTGTCATGATCTAGGTATATCGATTTAAACGAAATTTCGAAACTCGATTTATAAAATCGAGTTTCGTAATAACTTGAACTTCCTGATTGATGGTGGCGACAAACACAGCAAACATTTGAAGCTAAAAAAACAAACATGACTGTGTCGACGCTTCTTTCCCATGAGCTTCTTTAGCTGTGCTAAGTTGTTCATCCAAGGCGACCAGGTGTCCGATTTTTGGCCAAAAATCAGAATTCTGTCCGAATTTTCTCGTCTGTCCTAACACAAAAATCTGTCCCAATTCTCTCCAAATTGGCTTTGCCAATTCACACAACTTTTTTGGTTGTCCTTAATTCTGTCCTAATTCTGTCCAAATTATTTTTTTTAGGTTGTGTCAAAGATAAATTCGGTCCTAATTCTCTCCGATTTGGAATTTCTTGTTTGTCCGGAAATTAAATCTGTTCTCATTCTGTCATTTCACGCTCCCCAATCCGTCACGAGTAGGTAGCAAATTTTAGTTGGCCAAAATGGCTTTTTAGTTGTTTTTACAACCAAATAGTTTGTTGAAAAATCTAACGCAGTGTGCTGAAGACCAAATTTTTTATTCACAAAAACTATGTGCACATACAGAAATGTGTTCTGCATATTATGAGAAATTGTTCGAAATATCGCTTAAAATCACAAAACGATGCAAAAAGACCAAAAGCGGTTAAAAATCTGCCCCTTGAAAACTCAGACAGTTTTTGCCAAGCTTAGACAATAACCGCCATGGTCTGCGATATGATACAGTGATCATTTTTGCATGTATTGAACAATGAAGGAGCTCGATAAAGAAGAGAGGAGGACTTCATTGTTCGAACTAGCCTCGATTCCTTGGGATTTGGAGGTGCTCTCACTACACAAGTAAAACCTCTACAATCGCTACAGCTGACCTCAAATCCTGGGTTAGGACAGAGCCCATAAATGCTCTTGAAGACAAACAGTATCAGATACCTTTCATACCTTCTTTGAGCACTGTACAGACCTAAATTCTAGACTCTCTTTCAATATGTATTGTATAGTAATTATACGTATTCCGAAACTTCTTAACTGGACTTGCAATCATCGATCACTAAAGAAGGATCCAATGTCGATATTCCATGTATCTGATTCTGTTGATCACGTCATTGTATCATCATCACGTAGTTTTTCCACCATAGACCTTTTCGAACGAACAGAAGAAGGAAGTAAAGGAAAGGAAGTCGGTCAATTTCAAGTCAGGTATCAATATCTGCGACAAGGACATGTCGAAACTTTGAGCTCTCTAATTAGAATAACCACAAAATTCCATTGATTCTTTAAAAGTAGAAGTTAATGCACATTATTTTAAAATCAAAATTGGGTAAAGAAAGAAAATCTGAGTAGAATTCCGTTGATTTAGATCAGTCAGTTGGTTTTTATGCTCATAAAACGACAAACGTGGCAAAATCGAAGGGCAGTTTTTTTTTCACATCAAGTAGTTTTCCGACATATTTTATCGTATCATGTGAAGATAGTTAGAAGTCCAAAAAGGTACAGGTTTTTCCCATGATGAAACAGTTCAAGTAGGTTTATCCATCACGGAAGGTCTGATCTTTTCGATCTGAGATCAAGATTGATTGTCAACTGTGAAACATTGGACCACCATGCTTGAACAAGGACAAAAATCCATTCTAAATCACTCAAAAGATGGTTTGAAAAGTGACACCACCATTAAAAAGGACCAAATTTCTTCAGGTCAATTTTCCAATTCTTTGAGACGGGATTTCTTGGTTCAAGTGAGTTTCTTTGTCATTCAAACAACAATTATAATTTATCACCAACATTTAAAATGGACTTCTTTTCCTAAGGTTTCAGCGATACTCATCTTAAATATTGGCCAATTGATGATTGGATTTGGGTTAGGATTTTCCGCCATCTTTACTCCGCATATTCAAGACCAGGGGATAAAAGAAGGCTCGAAAACAGAACATGAGATTTCCTCAGTCATTGGGCCTAACGAGATTTCTTGGATAAGTAAGACATCTAAAGTTAAATCTTTCAGAAGAAAGGACTGAACTTCGCTTGTGAATTCCAGCTTCCACCTTGTCCGTGGGTCAAGTTTTGGGAAGCTTATTCGTTAGCGGGACAGGGGATCTCCTTGGCCGTAAAGGCTTGGTTATGGCATCTTGCCTTCCCATTCTTTTGGGATGGCTTACTTTATTTGCGGCTCATTCTTTGGCCTTGATTCTTGTGGGACGCCTTCTGACCGGATTTGGCATGGGAATAGAAGGAGCCATTCATGCAGTGTACGTGAGCGAATTGGTGAATCCAAATTGGGTTGGAACTTCGACGGCATCTGGAGTGACCACAATTACTTGTGGTGTTTTGGTGGCTTTCGTCATGGGCTCCTTAATTCATTGGAGGGTGAGTTTTATGTATAGATAATAACTAGAGCCCGGAAAATAACTTTATTTTGTTGTGGAGCAGAAATCCCAGACGTTTCGAGGAGTAAGGTCAGCTGAAGAAAACCATCAACTGACCCTACGCTGTAAAACGTCTGGGATTTCTGCTCCATAGCAAAATTATTTTCCGGGCTCTAATAATAACCCATGCAATCCTTTTCAGACCTGTGTGAATTACTTTTCAAATGTAATCAGTTACAATTATAATTACTTTGATCTCAAAAGTAGTTGAATACAATAACAATTACTTTATTTTCATATGTAATCAATCACAATTACAATTACTTTCAAAAAGTAATTGAATTACATTTAATTACATTTCAATTACAATATTTTCTAACCCAACTGGAACTTCTTTCTTTTTAAGTGCAAAATAGGTAAAGATCATCTAAAACTTTTGATATTGTTATAAAAAAATTATGCTCATAAACTATTGGAAAGACGAGGGGAAATCTGTAACATGCTTAATCTTAGAACTTCTTATGAAGGTGAAAATGTAATTACAATTTGTAATTGAAAAATGTCAATCACATTGTATAAAATATAATTAATTACCATTTCAATTACTTTGATAACAATTACTTGAAAATGTGATTGCAATTACGTAATTTCAATTTCAATTACAATTACATCACAGGTCTGTCCTATTTGTGGCAATATAAAAAGATAGCACTGACAAACGCCTTTCTTAAATTGTAATTTTTTAGTGTGATTCATAAGCTACTTTTACGGGGACTTCCAGCATTTACAGGGTGGCTAGGATTTTTGTATCAGACAGAGTCCAAAAGAAAGATACTTAAAAAAGTGTTTTCCGTGTCGTGCCTTACAGATAAGTGGGTAATATTCCCATTGTACTACAAGTTTGCCAATGAATTGTCCCCTGAATTTCAAAATAGTTTCATGTTTTATTTCATAGTTCTTTCCATTTCTTTATTCTTCAAATACACATCAATCGTTCCATTTCTCTCTCACACTAATTTTCTCTTATCTGCGATCATGCAAAGAAACTTACCTGGGTCATATTGCACGTATGAAATGTCTTTAGGTCGGTAGTTTGCTTCACTAAATTTAATCGAAATAGTTCGAGTTTGTTAATGCTTAGTCTTAATCTTCATGCTTTTGTTAACGCTTGGTACTCAAACTGAATTCAAAAGGCAGTTGATAGTCTACAACTGCACTTGAACAGAAAACTAGTGCATGATCAATGGGAAAAACACCCCGATTGTTCTTTAGCAACAACATATTCCTATTTCTTGACCTTCTTTTCTCAGTCTGAGATGACAGAAAACTTTATCTAGTGATCAAGATTTCTTACAGACAGTCTGCATAGCTTTCGCCATATTTCCTTTCGTAATGGCATCGTTGATGTTGATCATCCCGGAATCTCCTACTTTCTTGATCAAGAAAGGCCGAATGGAAAAAGCCAAGGCCACTCTTTCTTGGCTCGGAAGATCTTCAGTGGTTGTATCACTCCCAGATATTGTGAGCTTGATTTAAAAACCTACAAAAAAATTGCCGCACGCTTGACAACCTTTTTTCTTTAGGAACCGTCTGATCCAGGGTTGACTTTTAGAGCAAGACTTCGAGCATGGATCGTACCTTACTGGCACCGAGATGTCATCAAGCCTTTTCTGATCGTAAATGGTCTTTTTACACTAGCCAATTTTTCGGGCTTCATTGTGGTTATTTTTTACGGAGTGACCATATTTCAGGTGAGGAAGACACTTCGGACATGAAATAAGTTTCTACACTAAGAACTTTTAATAATTTTAGGAAGCAAGTCCTTCTGTGAACAGTTATGTTGCCACTGTAATCATTGGTTTGGTTCAAGTCTTTGGTAGTCTTTTGGGGGCAATTTTAATTCGGAAACTAGGAAATCGATTCCTATTACTCTGTTCAAGCTTAGGCTCATTCATAACAATGTCAGCGCTTGGCTTGACTTTATATGCACGAAACCAACACCCTGAATTGGAATTTTTGGAATGGCTACCATTGTTATGGCTGATCGCTTTCACCGTCTCCTTCACAAGTGGATTGGCACCTGTTCCTTGGGTCCTTATGGGCAAACTTTTCCCTGGTATTTCTTGTTGAATTAAGTTTTGATCTTTGGAATGTCAAGTATAGATATTTTGTTTTCAGATCATGTTCGGTCTATTTGCGCAGGAAGCACGGCGTCCATTTTCTTCGTCACTTTATTTATAGCTGCGTGGACATTTCCACGTTTGACGGATTTGCCGTTTTTGGGAATGAGCGGAACTTTTATCTTTTGCGGGTGTTTTAGTGGCTTAGCAGTTATTTTCACGCTACTGTTTGTTCCCAGCCGATCTATTTCCGATGAGGGGTCCACCAAAGTGGAACAATATAAACAAGCAGACGCAAATGATTGGTATTTGTAAAAAAAAGGGGTAGAATCTCTTTTTCGACTTTCAAAATTTGCTCCTGTCTTTAGGTTGACTGACAAAGACTTGGATGTACAGCCGACCCACTCCGTTGCCACCACCGAATCCTATTTTGAAAATCGAGCTTTTGAAGGAAATTTGGAACCAACTGGATCTACAAATTCCACTGAATTGATATTCAACAGTCCATTACCAATAATTGAGCCTATTCAACGATATTTTCAAACCTCGCCGAACCGATCAAAGTCCAATATCTAGTTTTCTAGCAGGGGTTTATTGAAAAATAAATGTTTATTCTAATTCGAAAAATGATATTGAGCTTAATTGGTAAATTTAGTAGGTTAATAGCGTTAAAACAATAAGTACCCTTTCCATTAGTCTTTACTTCACTTTAGTCTTATTCATAATGCATTCAATTTTTAAAAGAAATGAGGGCCCATCAATCTCCAAAAATAAAAAGCACGCCATGGACCTCATTGTTATCAGAAACGTTTTATTTTCAAATCATCAAAGCAAATATGTCAGGTATGAAATTAGTGATTGTTGACTCATTTTTGTTCCAGTTATCTTCAGTCTTCAGACGAACATCGAAGCTCCGTGAGGGTAATTTCTGAACTCTATAAATGCCATTGAATCCAACCAGAGCGATGGTTCATATTCAATTTCCTGCTTTTTGATTCGACTTTAAGCGTGTGAATTGGAGGAGGCGAAGACAGCTTCTGGATTTAAATGGAGATTCCTTTTTCTTATTCGCTTTGCCACGGAATGAATGGCCCGTCTGATCTGCAAAGGAGCTGTCTGTATGCGAGTGTATGAATAGTGGTTCTTAATTCATCGAGTGTGTGGTTATTCTCGCAATATAGAAGGGACTCCCCTGTGGTCACCTTGGTCCTTTAGAAATTCTGTCGGGCTCCCCCACGTGCATGAATAAATGAGTCTCTTTTACTCTCCTCGGCTCGGTTCCTTGTCCGGCGTGGTCCGTTCATCCATCTATCTATCCATACATCCATCTATCCATACATGCATACTACATCCATCCAACTTACCTATCTACCAACTCGTACCAACCAACCCACCATCTACGATCTAACCATTCACATTGACAGTGCTAGCTGTAGTGTACTTCCACACATTAGAGAGACTCGAATCCCGACCGAATTTTGCCTCGTCATCCACACCTTATTAGATTGTTAAAAGGGTTGCTTGCTGGTTTGATATGGGACCAACGGGATTCATGTTGAGTGGGTGTCTTTTGTAGTGTCACGGATATACCAGGGTTCGTCTTCATGAGGGAAGTGACAATTGGGACAGTCATTTTTTTACGTCATTGTGAAATAAAACAAGAATTCTTGGGAGTCACATTCGATTTCGAGAGATTAGAGAAAGAACAAAAATTATGAAGACTGAATTCACTCCAGTTTGCTTTTCAATCAAGTTATTATAACACTAAAGTGATTTACATCACAAACTTGAACGATTCACAATTAGTGTTTGGGAAGCCTCTTTTCCTCATTATCACTTCGAATCTGTTTGAAAGTTTGTCTTTGAAATAGATTCAATTGATCTGACAAACACGCAATTGATACTTAAACTAGCACTCAAGACACTAAGGTAAGCGGTTTGGCAAAAAAACATCCCCCCTTCTTTACCTTACAAATAGAAATGTTCTATTTCTAGGTTCAAATTTAATGATTTGCCTTGATCAAAAATGCTCAAAACCAAGGAACGCACCACGTGAAAGAATTTTGAAATCCAGCACAACCTTGACTGTTGAAAAGGCCCTTTTAGATTGCGTGGTGCTATCGATATTGGTTCAATGAGAGAGTGTAGGATGAAAGAGGAATGACAGTATTTTCTATTGAATGATATACCGTGATCTAATAAACGAACACGCGTAAAGTCATTTCGAGGAAAAATCCTAATTTCACGCCTTTTTCATTCACACTGACAACCTTCAATGTGAGCGTGCAGATAGTACTGTATACTACCGCATGTACGGAGTTGGTCGGTTGAGACCGAAGTGGTTGTCACTTGGTTGTGGCTCGTTCGATCGCTCGATCGTTACCATAGGGTGTGCTTGTGATATGGTTGTATGAATGTAGGAACCACCAATGCGTCCACATGGCTGCTGATGCTGGCTGCTGATGCTTCAACAACCATCACCATCAGCAACCACTTAATCCGTGCATTTGGAAGAAGGCGACGACGAGGAAGGCTAAAATGGTGTCATGCGATCGAGCGAGCACACAGAGAGATATCTTACAAATACTCCGTGAAATTGCTTTGCTTTTCACTACAAAACGTTCTCATGATGTGATAGACAGAAAGTCCCAGAATACTGTACAATCTAATAAGGCTGGACCATCGGTTGTATACAGGTTGCACAACCATTCGACTCAAACCTCTACAGTGCCATCCTCAAACGACACACATGCGAGTTAGATCGAACACAAAATCAGCTTGAAAGCCAGTTAAAAAGGCTCCCAAATGTCCTCATACCACTACCATCAGGTTATGGAAGAAGTCAGTTGACGAGCAATTCCTTTGAACCATTTTGAAAGTGTTCATTTATTGTCTAGTGTTTGCTTGACGTATTAAAAGCCTGCTCGACGACTATGAATGATATTCTCAATAATGGCACATCGCTCCGCGGGAACAGTGACAGTTAGAGAGAGAGACTGCTTGCTTTCTCGTGCCTCCTTCATTGGTGCATGTTGCCTGAACACGGCCATCGTCCGGGCACCATGCAAGCTTTTACCAAATGAGTTTTCTGCGGAATAAAAACCAACCTCGGTCACAAAAGTCCCTTTTCACAGCTTTTACTGAGTCATTATTACCAACCCCACCACACTCACTCACTCTTTCACTCGCGAGTGTTCTCCTATCTTAGAGATTTCCAGACCGAGTTCTGAATTAAAGTCTTGTCACTGAAATTTCGAAACAAAACATTTACATTCAACCCGAGTAGAATTTGCCAAACTGCATGTCAATGTTCATTAGTTTAAAGGTAAAAATATCCATTGCCAGTTTTAGATATTTTTTGGCTCCAATCAATCTTGTTCGTCAACCGAAGCAACCAATGGGAGCGAAGGAGCTTGGTGAGAGGAGGAGCTTCTACAGAAATTGAGGCGGAGTTCGGCGCTGAGGGGGGAAAATTCAGTACCAAGAACCAGAAAAGAGAGCTGCTATGGAGGATTGTAAGTGAAGGATGGTGCAGTTGGAGTCATGGATTCAACCCGATCAGTCAGGGTGCTCATCCCATCCACGATGAGTTTGAGCTCTAAGGGTCATTTAAAACTGATCCAAGGTGTGGGAATGGGAAGTGTTCTTTTGGGTGAGGAAGGAGTGGAGGAAACATTGAAGTTGGAGTCGAACGTCATCGAAAGGGCTCAAAAAGAGAGTCCAATGCCTGTGGACAGTCAAAAGGTCAGAGCTTGGGTTCTTTATGAAACTCAAGACTGATTGTTTACTACCTTAAAAATTACTCAATGGAGTCTCTTGCCCTTAGGATGTGTTCAATTGGACTCAATTTGCCGAAAAGTCTGAGCTGATTGACACCTCTCTTCTGGTTCCTACATTGGTTTTTGGGAAGCAAGCGTTGCTGGTGAGAAGATCTGGCTCAGAGGGTGAATCGGTGACAATCTTCAACCAGAAAAGACCCGCTACATCTCTTCCTTTAGAGCTAAGTAAGGCGGTTTAATCAATTTACTAACGTTAATGATTGTAAAACACCTTTAAGCCAGGAATATTGAGGGAACAGGTCTTCTTGTTTTTTTTATTCCTGTTCTTAAGTAAAATAAATGCTAATCTACAAATCTAGGACTACAGATCGAAGATCGAAATTTTTCTTACCAAAAAGAATGATATTTGAAAAAAATCGGAGCTGTGTGCCAATAAAATGAAAAACCATTGACATGGCAATACCATAGATTGTTTATTAATCATTAGATAGCGTTCCAACTGCCCAATGAGCATGATAAGAGGTAAGGCTACTTGCATTTTGCCCTTATGAAAATATCAATCTCACTTCTGTTGAGCGGACAGTCAGAGTGGCCAAATTTGCATTGTGATTGGCATATACTTACAAGTTCATTCCATTCAAAATGGTTTCAATAACGTTTTTTTCATATTCATATCAAATCCAAGTCATCTATCCAAGTCATTCTCTTCCTGTGAAACCTTCCTTCAGGTCAAGAAAGTGACCATTAGCACAGGAAAAAATTGACCCAAATTTCAAAACCTTTTTAATGAATATGGTTATTACGTTCTGGATATGAAAACTCACAACCCGATTTTTTTACATGAAATACTCGAAATACTGCATTAGTAAACTTTTGAGCAAAATCGATCACTGTCAAGATTTACATTTGCCTGGTCATGCATTTCAAATGTTCTCGCACTTTTGTCCGCTCAACAGTTGACGACCAGAGACACATTTTTACGTTTTCACTCCCTCTAGTATTTAATAGAGGGCTAACAGAGAAATGTCACTTCAGCTCAGTCAGTTGGGATTTGTTTCGAAGACAATATCAATCCAGCAGCATAGGTGTCAATAGACTTGATTCATCATATATTGCTCTTGTTTGAGCAAAGTAGTTGAATGAGTAATTTTGCAAGTGACTCCCTGAAAATACAAGTTCTGGTTTTGATTCACGTCCAATGTCAAATCCCATCACACACAATGTGTAGGCATAGTGACCAGTGAATTTTTAGTGACTCACAAATATTTTCGCAATGTCATTTTTCTGTTAGCCCTCTAGTATTTAATACGCAATGCCGTGCCCGCAACTTATTTTCATCATGTCGGAACGAGCCAATCTTGGTAATGGTGACTATGTGAGGTCTTTACGAAAGACCAACATTGCCAGATATTTCCAAATCAATAGTTTCAAATTGTAAAATGGCAAATGCCTAGGAGAACATATCTTAAAGAATGTTCTACTTTCAAAACAGAAACGTAAACATCTTAAGCTATTGCCTTAACAAAAATGCTTGATTACCAGATTCTCAATTTGCAGATTCCAGATATTTTAATCTTACATTCATTCTTTGAAGTATTTGTAGAAAGTCTGAATTACATTAATCATTAATACCCTTACTTTTGGTTCCAAATTTGTTAGCCAATCATAGAATAACACAATTTATTTGTCTAAAACCAAATCTGGCTTTTTTCTTGATGTTTTTTGGCATGACTGGTTCGAAAAGTTCTGGCAACACTGGTTCGCTCTTTCGGCCGGACCTCACATCGTCACCATTAACCCAATCTGATTCACGAATAATATTTTTGTACATATTCATGTTGCCGACGTTGCTAATTGGTTGGCTATCTAATCCGTGTTATTAGTGAGATTACATTGCTTTACTAGGTGGGGTGAAAAGAAACCTCCTTGACCGACAAAACGCAATGCTACTGCACGATATGCTTATAGTGCCTTGTAGTTCATTCATATTTAGGCATTCATTTCAAATTTCAATGGATTATTGCCCTTCATTTTGTTTTGACAGCTCATTGATGTTGACGTGTTTGGCATCATGTTGGAAATAAATCCCATAATTTTACGGATGAAAATGTCAAAAAAGTTCATGAAATGGGACTGGCTGACCGGAAAGTGAAGGTGTGTGAGCTGGTAGCGAACATTAAGACTAAACTGAACTTTTTGTCAATTTCATCAGTAATTGTTTCGGAGGGCGTTCGACAACGTCTTTGATTGGTAGTAGTGGAGACCACAAAAGTGGCAAAACTAATATTTAATGGTATGATTTGACGGAGCATTTATCTCATTACATTTATTTTTAGTAAAATAAAGTTTTGAGACAAAGCGAAAATCGTGCTGATCCATTTTCGACTTGATGCCAAACACGTCAACATCAATCAGTTGTCAAAACAAAATGAAGGGCAATAATCCATTGAAATTTGAAATGAATGCCTAAATATGAACGGACTACAAGGCAATATGAGCTTTTTATGCAATAGCATTGTATCTTGACGGTCAAGGAGGTTACTTTTCACTCCACCTACTGTAGTAGTGCAGGGATCTTACATCTCAATTCTTTGAAACAAATAGGAAAAATCGATCTAATGTCTCTCGGACGTCGATTTCATGACAAGTAAACAACAAAAACACTGCAAGTTCATTGACAAAGCAATCAATTGGACTGATGGAATCAAATAAGCACTTTCGTCGTAGTTTTTGGGTTTGCAGAAAGCTTGGAAAACAAACAAGAAAATTTTCATGTACACCTTTTTTCATCTTCAACGAGACAAATTGAAAATCTTGGGCATTGAGTTATCATTACCTCTTTGTGATGTAATTACATCCGTACCAAAAGCAATCTTGAAGCATGAAAATCTAGAAATCTCAGCCAATATGCTACTTGCCTTTTACACAGTCTCTTCATTGTAGAGTCCCATCCATTGGATTTATCCTCCAGCAAGAGTTTGGAAATGCCTCCACATTCAGCTGCGATGGGAAACATGATGAGCCCATTGCTTGGGTCCAATTTTCTGATGCCACAACTTGGCCTTTCTCCGTTCTCGTTTCTTCCGCAAAATTTATTTCTCCAAACCACCTCCACTGGGATTCGAACCAACTCGTTGCTCAATCCAATGCCTGGGAGGAGAGCCAAAGAGAAAACCATGTTACCCTGTCAGATTTGCGGCAAAGCCTTCGATCGGCCCAGTTTACTCAAGCGACACATGCGCACTCACACCGGAGAGAAGCCACACATTTGTGAAGTATGTAACAAAGGCTTTTCCACCTCATCAAGCCTCAACACTCACAGGTGAGTTTTTACTAGTTGGCGATGTGGACAAAATAGTCCTTACTCTCAAATTCATAAACGCATAAATAGTAATTTCAGGGATGAGAAATTTCACAAATTGATGGCAAGGTTATCTTTTTGAAGACTCGTGAAAATTTTATTTAAGTCATACCTCCTGCAAAGGTGATCGTACGTTCTCGTGAAATTGAGTACCAAGAAGTGTTTTGGTCTCGTGCAAAGCAGAACCCCCTTTCTCTTCTTTTGAATTGGCTAAATCACGGACATCTTAAGTTCTCAGGACGAATCATACGAATTATAGTAATTAAGGTTAAGGCTGTGTCATTGCACTTAAATGAGAGATTATTTCTGTGCAGTAAATGTTCCATTGAGTTTTCATCGTAGAAATGTGCCGTTAGTGGTATTCTATAATACATCTTTCGTTGAGTCACCCTTGGCTAAATTTGCTTTGTGTTTGAGCACATTTTTTTGTTTTGTCTTGACACAGATATTACGTATTTGTGCGCTTTTCATGAAAATGGAATGTTCACGAATCCTATTCAGTGAGTAGGTTTTTTTTCAATCACTTGGTTGGATAAATGACTCTTCAAGACTGGAGATGCAGGTTGTTGGTAAAATTTCAACAGAGTTCAAAGATCGTACACAAAGGTGTTCAACTAGAGAATTCCACAACCAAAGATATCTCGATTTTGGGGGGATTGCAGAAGATAGGGCCATGAAAGTACTCAGAGAAGGTAGCGCAAAATTTTCTCTGAATGTGGCATAAGGAATCACTGGACAAGCGTCCTTCTTTTCAATAGAGGATTTTAAAGAAAACCAACATTGTTGTCATCTAGATGGCTGTTGCATTATTCAGCATACTCCGAACACATTTTGATTGTGGGCCCTCTCTTGTTCTCAAAATGAACAACCTGCCATTAGAGCAAGCCTTCTTCAGGAAGCAAAGTTGAGCTTCAATCAAAGAGAAAAGGGACAATCAACGCCATCCTGAAGTAGAAACGGTTGTGGGTGCTTCTGTTTAGTCTTTGGCCTTAATTTGTGATTACTCAGCATGGTTTTTTGATTTTTGAACACGATAATATTGTAGCTGAGCTCTAAAAGACTCGAAATATGAAGAAAAATCAACCTTAAAACGGAAGCTGCAATTTTGGCAACAAGTTTAAGTTTATGATAGCTTTGAAATCAAGAGATTTTGCCCCTATTTTGCCTCCTTCTAGGAGCGATTTTTGTAACCTTTGATTAAACTTCTTCATAAGGTTCACTCGGGAACAAAATATACTGGCCAATGAACTTATGTGAGACACACATCAGTTTACTATGCACTTATTTGTAATTAAGTTTTGTGTCGATATCACCTAAATTCTCAAAAAGTAATGGTAATGAAGTGATAATTGCAAAATTTTACCCATAACTATTACAACTTTCACAAAGCGTAATACCATTTCTTAATAAGTACAGAAAAATGAAGTATATTAAAGTAATGCCATTACAAATATTAACCTTACAAATGCCCTGCGTAAAAGTAGTTCTAACACTACTTAAATCTTGAACTAGTGATCGAAGAAGCTTAACGTGTCGTGTCCCCTCTAGTGTCACCTACAGTTCTATAGATAGAACTAGCGACCCTTACTAGAGACTGGCTAATGAAATAAATCTATGAATACCCGACCGACAAGGACAGTCGGTGACGTCATCCAACATGCGGGAAGCCAAAGTGAACAAGGGCCAATTAATGTCTCACAATTGGGTGATTGACAACAAAATCTTAGTGATGTGGAATCTGGGCTTGGCAAGTTTTTTCCATAGAGGTCTATAGAGTGGAGATACTAGAGCAGGCCGGTCGTGAAATTTCATTGTGGGCAGCAAGGGCCGTTTATCATCAGCGACCAGTTGAAACTTGCCCAAACAAAGGTATTCCTAGAAGGCAAGTTTCTGAAAAACTTAAAGTTTTCGGCCTGTGGCCTCTTGCCTACGGTTTACTTCTCCCAAATTATACTAAGGTGCTCAATGAAGATGATAATTTGATTCACAGGCATTAGTTCACGCAATTGTAGGATTTGGCATTGAAAATACGTCTTGCACACTTTCATTTGTACTATGATCTTCCGCTTGTTTGGGCAAGTATTTCACGATATTCTTCAGAAATATTTGCCTTTTCACGCAACTTATGGGCAACTTTGGCCAGTATCAGCTATGAGCAAGACAGACAAAATGACGACAATGGCCTCTCTATACTCCTCTAAGTTTTTTTCACGGGAGGTTGCAAGATAGGGTCACTGCTTGGAGAATGTGGAGAATGGGTGCTTTGCTCTAGTCTATGAGCAAACACGAATGTGAGTTTGATTTGCAACCCTGCTCAGAAGTCACTAAAGTCAGGGATGCCTTGCCTTATGGTGCTCTTTAAAGAAAAACGGGTTTATAAAGACTGGTAGACAGAGGAGAATATGATTTCACATAGGTAATTTGGCAACCCCATCACCAAGTCAAAGCACTCCAAAATCAACAAAGAGGAAGTACTCTGGTTTGTTATTGAACTTCGTCAGAATAAGCTGAATATTCAACTGAATGCTATTGACCAATCACCAGCGTGAATCATCGGCACAATGTGTTAGCTTACGACGGCCAGTCTCTAGTAAGGGTCGCTAGATAGAACTGTAGTGTCATCGAGCAACAAAGCAAAATGAAGTCAAAAACGTCAAAAAAATTTCAGGCAGCGCGACCAACTCTTGAAGACGAAAAAGAGCCAAAAACCTTAGCTAAGAGGCAAAATTTCGAGCAAAAAGCGCTTTCTTTCGTGGAAAAGAGCTAAGTCTAAAAACGCCAAAAATGCTGATATTTTCATATTTATGGACCTTAAATGATGGCAGTGTGCCTTTCTACACTCGAAAAATATGATTGCTAGAGTTTTTATCATAATTTATCATTAATAAAATGGCCAAGAAAATAAGTTACTCTGTGATATTGGCTTTCAGCATGTTTCAGATAGAGCAAGGATGACTCAACGAAGGATATATTACAGAATACCACTTAAGGCCGAGTTACTACAATGAAAATTCAACGGAACATTTACTGCTTTGAAATAACCTCTCATTTTAGTACAATGACAGGCCTTAAGGTGTATTTCTGTAATTCGTCCTGAGAAATTAAGATGTCCTTGGATAGAGCAAGACCTGGATGCCGCGGCAATTAGCACAAGCCGTTCTTCAATTTCTTGTCCGCCCAGAGAAAAATCAAATTAAACCAATTGTGTGGCTGGTTATTCTAAGCTTGCATGATAAATTTAACTTGATTGAATGAGCTTTTTGTCAGTTGGAGTAGTTTGAAGCATAGGACAACACATACTTTTCCCACCAACAAGGTAGTGCACTAGTGCGCAATGGGCCCAGAGGTGTATTTTAAGCCTTAACTAAAATGTCCAAAATGGTGAAATCTGGTTTGTTGGATGGCAAATCAAAAAAAGGTTTCTGGACACACTTACGAAAGTTAATCAAATCACATATTTGTCAATATATTTGACTGAAACTTTACATTCATGATTTTAAATGTCATATCTAGAAATCAATTTTTTAACAATGTTCATTTTGAACAATTTTCATGAAATTTTAAATATCTAAATTCAAAATTTTCGTTTCAGACGAGTAAAAAATGTTTACTGTTTAATCAAAATCTTTCGATTTTGGGGAGTGAGCGTCATATTTCGTTAAATTGAAAAAATAGATCATGTTTTTGCAGATTTCATTGGTTAGTAAAAGCGCGTTGAAAAGTTGTCGCCTCATTGCAAAATTCTAAACTGAAACTAAAGATTCTGGAATTTGGTTTATAAGTTCCACACCATTAGCAACAGAATCATCACAACTTTATATGTAAATAAGCACCTACACACGTGCCATAGATGAGCCAAATTTCAAATCTTCAGAGTGTTTTGTTTTTGTATTTAGGAAAAGTACTATTTGGTGCACGCTCAACGTTGAATATAAGAGAATTGCCTTTCAGCAGCAACTGCTTTCTAAAATTTAGAGACTTCATGTTCTGTATAAATATTTTCATCCTCTTCAAAATATTGTATAAGCAAGATTTAGTTTTTTTTAGTTTTTCTAGTATTGCTACCTCTAGTTTGTCCTAGGTTCTTGCCTAAATTTGAAAATACATTAATGATGTCAACAAAGAACCCCATTATGAAAATAACATTTCATTAGAACACCATGGAAACATTGCCCCAAATCATTTTTATCTGACATGACAATTTTTTACGATCGGATTTACTTGGGAGGGCGATTTCTTGGGAGAAACGATGTTCATTCCCTCATTAATAACTTGTACTAGCGCTGACAGGTCCCTCGGTGAAAAACATGCCAGACCGCCCGTGAAAATATGACATTTAGTTCAGCAAAATGTCCACAGAGTTATATGTACTGTCAGATGAACTCAGATGAACATTTTAAAACACTCAAATACCAAAAATATTGTTCAACTTAAATGAATTCAATGGTGTATGTAAGCAAATACATATTTAAGTTTGATTTGCAACCCTGCTTCGAAGTCACAAAAGTTAGGGACGCCTATCGGTGCTTTTTAATGAAAAATCCGGTTTTTTAATTGGTAGACAAAGGGGAATACGATTTCACAAAGGTTAATTGGCGACCCCAGATCTCTCGTAAAAGTGACTTGTCCCAGTACCAAGTCACATCACTAATTTAGTGGGATGGGAGTATCTAGAAAATATCCGCGCAATTACTGGAAATGCCGTCAGAGGTCCATTTGCTTATTTTTGTTAAAATGAAACCTCATTTATTCATTTATTGTGTAAATTATGGCGTTTTGACACATGAATAAAGAAATATTTATCAACAAGCCAAATCTTTTAATTTATAATTTCCGGCAGTATCTAATTGATCGATCACCAAAGTAATCGAACAAAATGCCAAAAGTTGCTAAATTCAAATGAAATAGCCAACAGTTGTAATTTTTGTTGCAATTTGCAATTTGCAAATTTATTCGAGCCCTAATTGTAAATATGTGAAATATTGTCCAAAAACTCAGTTGTGTTATGTTGGTGTGGTCCAATATGAAGAAGATAATATGAAGAGTTAAGTATGAAGATTAAAAATCGAAGAAACAGAAATGTCAAAAACCCCAAAACCCAGCACGAAAAAACAACCGAAATCCCGGACGGATTTTTCTCCAATGCAACCTTGATCCTTTGTTTGGAGCAGGGCTGCCAGGGGGTTTCAAGCCGACATTGCCAAAATTTGTCTGAAATGCTGCTATGCAAGGCCATCGGGGCGGGCGTTTTGGCATTTGATCCACTGGAACAAGGTATTTCTTTACCAAAGAATATTGTTACTATCCTGCACATTCGGCATACTCTTTGCAGATTGTTTTGGAGCTTATTTGGCCCCTTTTTGCATATATCTGGTCATTTATTGATGTTCTTATTTACCTGATTTCAACAACCCTCAAAATACCATCCCCACCAGGAGACGTCTCTGAGGCTCACATTTTTTTAAATTGACTCCTCATGGTCAATAAAAATGAGTCCAAGGCCCTCTAGATTATGACTCCGGCTCTAAGATGACTCGTTTTTGTCATTTTGTTACATTCGACAATTATTTTTGCACGATTCCGGATGCCCTCATCAATTCGCCTTCCTTCGAATCAATAAGTCTCATTTGGTATTTACTCGACGCCCGCTGATATAACTTGATTTTGGATTACTTTGAATTGAGTTTAAATGTAGTCAATTGCAATGACTTTGAGTTCAATTGTAATCAATTACAATTACTTTGAGTTCAATTGTAATCAATTACAATTACTTTGAGTTCAATTGACATCAATCCAGAATGGCCGCGCGTACTAACGTGTTATTAAGGGCCGAGAGTAAGTGCTTCCCCAGACGGCGCGAGTTCGAGTCCTGTTGGGGATAGAACGGACGTTGTCGGGAGAAATCCTTTTCAGGGAGGAGACGTGGTGTCGTGGTTAGCGCAGTTTCCTTTAGTGAGAGAGGTCCCAGGTTCGATTCTCCTCCCCGACCTTTCTCAAGGAAACTTTTAGACGTTAATCCACACCCACAGAAGGAGAACCATTCTGATACCGGAC
>CM021317.1:13361050-13401711 GCA_010645155.1 Tigriopus japonicus
GGGATAATGCTCCTGACCTGCCCTGAAGCAATATGGATGTCTAGCCGATTCCTTTTGGAATGGACTAAAACTTGCAACTTGTCAAACTGCCCATTTTTTGGCTGATTTTCATTACCGCTGCAAGGAATATAACCCCTATAATCAATCATACATTAACATGATGTATACATGTAACATTTATATGATATTTGCTCTACCAACAAGTAACTTTTGGCAGCCCAGACAACCCTTGAATAATAGGTTGATCAGGAATAGTGTTTAAGAACTTGTCCAATCTTCCTTTAAAACTTGTTAGAGGTTCAAATCCTATGCATTCCAGACGAAGACTGGAGGGCAACAAATTCAGCAATGATGGAGCCCGAAGAAGGAGAAGGAGATTTGTTTCCAATCAAAAATATGCTGGGGTGCTTTTGGCGAAGTTTGATTTGAAAACCATTGATTGTAACCTAATCTTTAAGCTTGGTATATGACCAAAAAATTGCTCCAACCAGGACACTTTTGGGAAACTACCGCAAAAATACAAAAGATCCATTTTTCTAAAACCTTATACAAACTATCTTCGCAGATCAGTTACTTAATATTGGCGGACGAGTGAAGGTTTCAGCTTGGAAGTATTGTCCAGAGTTTTGTTACTTAAATATGATCAAAAAATAAAATATACTCTCTCCTCATATAGCTAGTTTGGCAGCCTTTTCTGTTGTCAATTTTCAGTTCCTTGTCGCTTTTTTTATTTTGAAAAGCCAAAAAACGTTAGACATGTCAATTTCCAAAGATTTCACATTGCTTTTCAATGTCAAGAAACAAAGAAAGCAAGGTCTGCTTTTCAAAATACTGCATTATCTAAAATAAATTGAAATCTTCATTAATGATTAAAACCACTTTTTTTAGTGGTTTCATTACCGTTGCAAGGAATATAACCCCTAAAATCAATCATACATTAACATGATGTATACATGTAACATTTATATGATACACACATAATTGTGAGCAGGGTCGGCCATCCAAGTTTAGGTTTTGGCGCTTTTACTACAAAACCAGTGCCCGTTTCTGGTCTAATTGAGGCTCATAGATTGTTTTTTTGGCCCATCCTTAAACCTAGTCATGTTGAAATACTAAACAGTTCATTCCAGCCCAAAATTCTTCCCTCGTCCTCTTGAGGCATACATGCAAGGCACTGTTCCAACTGTCCCAATTCAACGATGTCATGATCTCAGGCATGCCCAAGGGGCTCCAACAGGGATATTTATAAAAACATGTTATCCCTCAATACATCGGGATTCTATAAACCGAATTAGAAAAAAAATGTCGAAAACAATAATACTTACATATAATGGCCTTAACGGGTCTACACTTTGTCCGCCGACCCTGTAAGTGTGCAAGATGTACAAATTTTGAAAAAAAATGTTGCTTTTTTTTTGTCCAAACAGAAAATTTAGTAAAATTACCTTGTGATGTCATTGTTGAGCAAATTTCTACAACAAAAAAGACGAGACCTAAAAAATATGATGCAATAAATATATCTTTGCTCCTCAATGGTGAGTGGGTACCAAAAAAGCAAAGATCTTTTTTGCTATTTCAATCTTAACTTGATCCCTAGAAACACTGCGTGGGGTAAAGAACACTGACTGGTTTAAATATTGTCTGAAAATGCTAGTAATTTCCTGTCATCAACAGATGAGTGTAATCGAAGGAGGAAGCTGAGGATTTTGGGGCTAAAAAAGCTAGGGATAGGTCAAAACTAGATTTTGACATTTCATAGTTTTAGTTTGTTACGTGAGGAAAAAAATGTTATTTCAATTGATTGTCAAAATGAAGAAAAACGAATTGGGCTCACGAATTTTGATTGAGTTTTATGGAGGGGGAGTCTTGACTCTGACGCATCCCTAGCCATTTTGGCCCCAGGCTGATTTCGTTCGATTACACTTATCCAAAAAGCCACAAAGCTTCGACGGATCCAGTCATCAAAAAAGACAAAAGCAGATGACTAAAACCGCCCATTAAACGAAAAAAATACGGAAAATTATCATGTTGTAAGAATCAAGGATTACTTAATTTCCAATAGTTCCGTAGTCTTTAACAAAGATATCTTGTCTTTAAACACAACTGTATCACGGCGTTATTTAAGGTCAAAAAGGTTTTTTTTTTTTTTTTGATTGTTGGTTCAAGGGTCGGAGGGTTGAGCGAAGCCAGCCATCACATCGTCCAAAGTTTTTCTGATAGGCAATCTCACGTCCGGTATCAGAATGGTTCTCCGTCTGTGGGTGTGGAATAGCGTCTAAAAGTTTCCCTGAGAAAGGTCCTGGAGGAGAATTGAACCTGGGACCTCTCTCACTGAAGGAAACTGTGCTAACCACGACGCCACGTCTCTCCCTTATTTACTTTTTAATCCATAACTTTTTGGGACCAGTTTTGAGCCTGAAAATTATTGCTGCATACTCATCTAAATCTGAAACTTAGTTCAGCAACCAAAAAACGATGCAATATCACTCTTTTCCTATTGGTAGGATAGCATAGTTTTTTTTGATGCAGTGGAACTCATAAACTTAAAAACTGTTCTCAAAATCGTTAAGAACTGCAAAATAAATTCTTCAGTTGAAAAACATCCTGGCATTAAGAATCTCTCTCTTCTTACTTCACTGAAAAGTTATTCAAGGATCAGCTCCCACCAGGAAGGGCTTCCTTGGATTAACGGATTAATCTATTGGAAGCGCATTAATCCGTTTATCCGTTTTGTCAGGCGGATTAATCGAACAAAATAAAAAATGAAAATTCCGTTTTATTGTGTTTTTTGCTTATCAATTAAAAAATTCTCCTGAAAAAGCTTGAAATTGAAGATTCTAAAAGACCTAAGTCCACAATATCATGATGTTGTGTTTGGTTTCAAAACTCTTATGTTCATTTGCCCACAATTTAGGCATGAGTAGATTATAGCTATTCAAGATTTAGTAGATTATACAATTTTCATATAATTTTTGAAGCTTGTCATAAGACGTAATACGAGGGGTATCCAGACTAGAGGTAGACTAGGCCTATAACTCGTCAGCAAGTGTGATTTTTAGATGCTTGATAAAGAATCGAAATCAAGATTTATCTCTTATGAGCAGATGGTATTTTACATGATTTGTTGTAAGGCAATTGTGATGTACGTATTTATTTCCCTCTCTCTACTCGTGCTACTTGGTGCGTCACTCTTGTGCGTTCTGCTTGGTATTTAAACCCTTCGTTCATGTCTTTGATTATCCATTCTTCCTTAATAAACTTTTCCAACGTTCTCCCGGTCTCCCATGTTTGTCCGTAGTCGTACATAACAGCAATCATGTTCGAATTTATAATTTAATTAGACAAGGTATGTTGGGCGACCCCTGCATACATAGAAAATAAGCCGTTAAAAATCAACTCATACGCAAGTTATTTAACAACATTCGTCACATCAAGAGAAAAAAGGCCAAACATTCGCATTAATATTCCAATTTATTGACTTTCTAGGTTAATTTGACAAGTGTTTTAATGACGAAGCGAAAGAAACTCTAAACAATGAAAGGATCAGCTTTATCTAATAAATTATCTTCTATCTGAGACTCTTCCCATATCCATGTTCTAGATATGTCTGTTCCCGAACTTTTCAAAGGCGGCCTTCGAGCTTGTCCTCGAGACCAATCCGAACTGGCTGTGGTCTTGGGTTCCAAAGTCCATTCTTGAACTCTCTCCAAGGATCCTTGTCGAAGGCGTCCAAAGGTCCTCAAGGGGTCTCGAGGTGAGGGTAGAACCGTCTCTGGATTTTGATTCCTATCGAGAGGCTCCATAGTGAATTGAGGCGGTGAAGGTTGGCTGGGAGAGATATTTTTGGCATTGTCGGCCTCATAAATGGATTTAGCAATGACAAACTGAGGCAAAATGTTCGCCAAGATTAGGCATAAAAAGATGTGTCGCCTTAACTCCAAGTTGCAACCTGCAAGATATAAAGTGAACATCAGAAACTCGAAAATCGCACCAGGTGGTAACGACAAACCGTGCATTATTTTGGCACGATCACGAGCAATATGGTTCTTTTTCATCGAACTGGCGATTTATTTAATGAAGAGCCCGTAGGAGCGGAACCCTTTCACTTTCACAAATAGTAAATAGGGGCGACTGAGCTTTAAGCAACGAGGCGATTGTTTCGCTTATTTACTTACCGTTCCGCTTAAGATTCATCTTTGCTGATCGCAAGATTAGATCACTGCAATGCGCAATCACACAGAGTTGAATGACACAATATTCCCCGAAGGAGGATCAATATATGCCAAGGATAGCGATCTTTGAATAGATGACGATGTTGATGGCTATTAGACAGAAATTCACAGGTCACTAAACATGCATGCAATCGCCAACATAGTTGTAGCAGACCATGAATTTGACGATAATTGCTCCTGTGAATCAGCCGATTGACATAATTTGACTCGGATGAAGTGCGACTGCCAGAGGATGATTCTAGACTCACTGACAATCCTGACACGGTGGCCAGTCAAACCATACGCAAATCACACTAGTATTTGCGTCACTGCCTAACGAGTAAAGAGTATTTGTACAAGAGAATTTGGAAATCCTAGACGACCGTCTTCCCGCCGATCCTCATGTCCAATTTCTCGGATTGCACGCTGAAGTGATGAACGAAATTATCCCTCATCATGGCGCTTCTTCAGCACTTCGAACGAGACTCTCCTCTGAGTTCGGCACTGGTTTGAAGTTGACTCAAACCCTCAACTAAGCAAACACCTGGTTCGGGTATGTTCAGCGTTGGATTTTGATCAGTGGTTCGTGGTCAGTTTGTTGCACCTTACTGTCCGAGTAATTTGGGTTTGAGTTTCTAAGCCATATGGGCGTAATGGTGTTGGTAAACGAAAGTGAACGGTCTCATGAATTTGAATTCGAACGCGGTGTGAGCTTCACAATGACGAACGTTAGATTCCCTCAAAGCTCGGACACATGGCTCACTTTCAGGCTGGTTTCGTTGGGTACTTTGCATGGACAGTCAGGATGGTTGACGATCTTTATTGGTACCCTTGGCGATCACGACTGAACACATACTACGAGTATGGATCACTAAACTTGGAGAAACTACATTGACGACAACACACACACAATCCCTCAGTGAATACGTAGACGATTTCGGTATCGGACGGTTGAACACTCGGGCATAAAGTAATTCCCCCTGATCTTGAATCGACGGTCCATCTACAAAGTGTTTTGATTTTAGAGGAGGGAGTTTAGAGAAGCGTTGGGATTTTTCGGCGTTTTCTCCCGCTAAAACTACCGTGTGTGACGGGATCGAAAATGGAAATTATTCAGAGATGCGTAAAGCGTGAACAACGAAAAAAAAACGTCAAGCCAAAAGTAGTTGGCGTTCAGGACAAGAAAACAATGCTTTTAATCACGATAATCATCACACAATGGCGAGGGTAAGGTGTAACAATGAGGTCAGTATTGTTCCGATGACTCCTTCAGCGGTTTCTCATCCTGGTTTCTGTTAGAACTTGGGTTTGATTCTTTGGACAATGGATTGAAGTGTTGCGATTGCTCATTGTCAGGTCTTTCAGCGAGTGGGAAATCGCCGCCATGTCCTTGCATTGTATTGTTTATTAAAAGTTGCCTGGAGCACTGAATATTAACACTAAGAGAGACAAAAGAAGGGATCAATTAGAAAATTGGTTGAAATTTTAAGAAACTCCTAAAGCCAAAAGCATATTGACCTTAGTTGATCGGCAACTGTTCCCCCATATTTGTTGTTAAACTGAAACAAGTTACATGACATTAGATACCTGCCTCAAAATCATGTTTTTTTTCTAGTGTACAGTACACATACCCTATGTACAATAAAATTCCGAACACTCATAAAAGTATCAAAAACGCTTAAAACATCCGTTCATTTTCTTTACAATTTCCAGTGTGCTTGTCTGAGATGTTTACAATTAAATTCTGTTTTGAAAGCTTGGTGGTATTGCCGCAACCGACTCCATGGAAACAAAACGAAAGCTCATAATCGAAATGTCGTCGCGCGGGAAAGTTGCGGGTAAGTCGTCTGGTTTTGGCACCATTATTGGAACCCTCAATTTATGATCATTTTGACCTTGGGAATAACAAAAAATGCAACCTCATAGTGAAGTCAAGTCCGACAATTGACTCGATTTCTTGGCCGCTTTTGATGAAGCGTCTGAAAAACGAGGAATAAAAAAGCATGGTTGGGTACTCCTTAAATGGGCGATATGTGTGGGTCCTAAAGTTAGTCTCGTGGGGGGTCTGACTTATGTACAGTGTCATTTTCACGTTAGTTCTAGGGGATTCCCCTCAAAATTCGTCGTAAATCAAAACCAAAGTGATCATGGGAAGTAGAGCGCATTGGAGCTTGAAAAGGATCCCTTACGTTGGATCAAGTTGTCCCTGATCTTATTGATTGCCATACATTTGGCCAATATTTTGCGTTGCCCCTCAAGCGCTTGCAAGTTTTAAAGCTAATGATCATAAAATGCGGGTTCCAATAATGGTGCCAAAACCAGACGACTTACCCGCAACTTTCCCGCGCGACGACATTTTGATTATGAGCTTTCGTTTTGTTTCCATGGTGTCGGTTGCGGCAATACCACCAAGCTTTCAAAACAGCCTAATCAACTTTTTTTTGACGGCGCCAAATAGGGTCAAAAACAGGGTTGTCCAAAATGTGTATGAAACAAATTTTGCAGCCAAAACTGAAATTTTGCGTGTTACTTGGTTTTTAATATTGGTTGTGTGGATAAAAAATTACAAGGGCGTTTGCATTCTTTTTGGTATACCCCTTGTATCCCAAAGCCAAATGTCTTCTGGGGAATCTTCGGAATCACAATTTTTATTTTTCATTGACATGTCTTTACTCTTTTTATTCCTTCAATTCCTACCAAGTACCGAAAACAAAGAAATCTATCTATCCATCTACTTATTTATTTATTAAAAGGCTAAAAGGCTCTTCTCACAGACAATTGTATTTCAGAAAATAAGAAATAGCACAAATTAAATCTTACAGTTGGAGAAGCCCAAATTTCTAAATGGAAAAGAAATATTTTAGAAATATTTCTTGATTCCTGAAATCCATAAATAAAGAAAAAATAAAATAAAATAAGACAGAAAAAGCTGATAAAGAGCAAAGCATCAAAAAGTATCGAAAATATGCAAATTTCCAAAAAAATGTCCACAAAACAATTGGAAAAACTGCTCAAAATCATGAAATGGTTAAAAGTGCTTAAAAATGGGAAAAAAGTTAGGATTTAAATCTTGAAATTATTTTTCCACTCCCTATTTTTGCAATTTGCACTATTGTATTATTTGATTTTTTTTTCACGGATCATGCCATCACGGATCTAATTATGTGGTGGCCAAAAGGTCAGGCCAAGCCAACACGGAATTCCAAAAATGTAATTCTAATAATGCTCGAAAATGTAATTTATTACAATTATCTGGTATATACTAAAATAGAAATTTCGAGAAATAAATTTCCAAAATATTTCAGAAATTTCAGAACCCACTTCTGAAAGCTGTACACAAGTCAACATCTGAGACAGGAAGTGCACCTGCACCTTCTCAACGCTCAGGAGCATAACACGCCAAAAAGGGCCAGATTCTTAAACGGACACACCTACTATGATTGCCCAATTTTCCCCTGGAATAATGAAATATGCCACAAGGTAACAAAATCCCGGTATTTTGGTTGTGAAAGAAACTCTTGATGCATTTGTTTATGTGGACTTTTCTTCATTTTTGGTGCACTTTATTTGACATTTTTTACCAATTTCTTGTGCATTTTTCTGATAACTCTGATCATGAGTCATGACTAGGGACGGGCAAAAAGTGTAAAAAGATTTTTGGTAACATAAACACATTTATTTGCCTTTTTGCACTTTTCGCCTTTATTTGCCCGATTTTTTTTACGAATTCGGCTTGAAATGAACAAATTGTTGAGAGTTAGCTATTTCTTCTTCGACAATGTTTACTTTTGGAAAAAAAATTCAAAATTGAAAACTAAATCTGATTTTACGGCTCCCAGCGCAGGCTAGCTACGTATTGATTACTACTGCTTCAATATCTAAATTTTGCTCTTCAAGATTGACAAATAACAAGCAGATAACAAAAAAGTATCTGAAGCCTTTTGTTTCAGAAATTTCGTTTTTTTACGAATTTTATTCAATTTTTATTTGCGCTTTCTTTGTTTTTATTTGCGCTTTTGACCTTGTTCTGCATTTTATTCTACGATTTTGGGCTGATTTTTGTGCAACTTTTAGTAACCAAAAGCTTGTTTTGATTTGCACTTTTTGCCCGTCCCAAGTCATGGCATAAACTATTTGAAATTGCAAAAACTAGATCCAACAAAAATCACCTTAATACTTGCCAAATAGTCGTTTGTGGTGGCCAAACAGTAGTTGTAGCAGGTAATTCCAAAAGTTTAATTCGAAAAATGCTCGAAAATGTAATTTATCAAAATAACCTGGTATATACTAAAATAGAAATTAGATAATTACAACTATATTCAAATAGATCGTATTACAATTTCACCCTAAGTTAAGCTGGATCTGTCTTTCAAATGTCCCACATTTCTCCCTCAATCGTTTTTTACAAATTCTACCTCAAGAAATGTGTAAAATCTTATCCAAAATATCATTTCGCCCTTCAAATCTCTAACGTCAGTTTGATTTTCCGATTCCAACCTAGTATTTTTTCTGAGTTGACCATCTAAATTCTAAAAGATCCAAAACTTCGCAACATGTAATTTCAAACAAGCGCAACCTTGGATTAGCTTTCGTTCAAATGGCTCCAAAATCAAACATTTTGCGAAGCTACAATTTCACGTTGAGCCAAAGGTACGAACGGTTTCTAAAAACATATATGAGAGGTATACCAAATAGAATGCAAACAACCCTATAATTTTTAATCCACCTAATCAATTTTGAAGTTTCTTCTTGAGTATCACAGTTTTGGCTTCCAAGTTTGTTTCATAAACACTTTTGACTACCCTGTTTTTGAACTGTTTGTCAAAAAAGTGCATTGGCGCAAACCAAGCGTCCTTTATCAAACATAATATGGTGTTGGGGTGGTCCATACATTTGATATATTAATGCACTTACTGTAATGCCACTACTAATGCCGCGCATTTCAGCTTTCAAAATTGCAATTCGTTCTATGGATCAGACCGATCAAAGACGCCTACCCAAATTCCCATGTAAGCAAGTCCGAGGTGTTGAATCAGTGTGTAAGGAAACCTTGTGATATGTCACCACCATGCACTTCATCATGTTTATTCATCATTATTTGGAAAGAAATCTATCAAGTAATATTGATTGTATTAATCGACAAATGCAGTTCAAGTTATTGAATTTTAAAATCTAAGCCTTCCACCTTCAACAACGAAAATTCATCTTAGGTAAAAAATCACTTGAAAAATTAAGAAGCCATTGGAACCTCATTTTCCGAAATTGGCCGATATTAGCCGATATCAGACAAAAAACTAACACATTCTAAGTCTTTTTCGATTTCCCTCTCTTTCTTGCTGTTATTTCTCATAAATAGCTCTAGTTTGAATCAAGGAGCACTAAATTTTCCGGAACAGAAATTTAATGCTTCTTGTTTGAAACAAACATTACTCAAATGCAAATAATTGATAAAAGAATTGGCATGAAAAGAAAGAAACACAACCTCCTATCAGTTCAGCACGATTTATCTCGTTAAGGGCGGAGCCATTGGTCACGGGGCATTTTTGAAATGTTCTTCACAGGGAGTTCCTGACAATCTTTTTTCCTGCTTCCATATCTTTTAAAGCTTTAGGCAAGGTTTGGGTTTTATTGAAGATTACGCTGTATCTACGTGCGTTGGCCGTTGAAACAAATCTTGTAGCCGGAACACAAAGCTTCACAGCCTATGGGGATCCAGAGTTCCTCGTTACTTACATGTCGCATTCTAATTAACTCATTCTTTTCTAAATTGAATGTTTTCAGTCAGTGTGATGTGTCAAGAGATGGCTCTGCAATCGTGGCATGCTTATTATTTGGTAAACTGGAAGTATTTTATCTTGGACATACTGACACCTGCCTGGTTCTTCTCTGCGTACCAACCATTCCATTATTGAACAAGCCATATGGTTGCTCTTCGTGCACATCACAGACACCGGGGACTTCACTTCGAGACAACCTTTCTCTGTGTCTTCACTCTGAGATGCTCGTTGCCAACTCAAGTTTGATGTACAATGTATCTCCCATGCAGGCTTGGGAGTTCAAGGATCTAAAGCATTTAAAGCGTTACGCATCCCATGACCAGCCAACAACCTCACCCTTATCAACATGTTCTAGTTTTCACCGGATAACCATTCAAGATTGTTCTGGCTTGTATGGTGGTTACCTTGCGACCAAGGTTCATTTCGTTTCTGGTCGGTGTATTGGAAAATAAGTTGTCCCAAAATATCATGGTGAAACATGAGGCACAACTCATGAAAATGGATAAGATAAAAAAAAACTGATCACGTGTTTCTTACTTTCATTTTATTATTCGAAATTTGTATTTCCCCCATTGATTAGGAATTGGGTCGTGTCAAGTTAAACATATAAATCAGGGAGAACACACTCGCTCTGATCACACGAGGGGCAAAACGTGGAAAACCCACCACGGCAGTCCCAGGCAAATGAGACCGCACTTTCAATGGTTGGGACGAGTGCACTCTTCTCCTGGTATAAATACTTTATCCGAAATCCATCTTTACAAAAGATTAAACACGGTGTTGCAGTCTATCCTGAATGTCATTGACTTTGTACTCCTCAGCTGAATTCATACCCTACACTCGCATTGGAATCTGATCCAACTGGAACTCTTCCGGGAGATCATCTTGGCTCAGAGGTTGGCCATTCATGAACTTCCCAGAATAGATAACATTGCCGTCTTCATCGACCACCACGACATTCCCATGAGGTCGTCCCATGCGATAGGTGCCAGACATTGTATTTCCAGTGATGGACTTCCACGAGATCTCTCCGTGAAGGATGCCATTGCGAAAGTCCCCGACGATTTCCTCTCCATTTTTGCGGGCAATTCTTACCTGCCCGTGAGGATGATGGTTGTGGAACAATCCAAGAACCATGTCGCCATTCTTGAGCTCCATGATCCCTTGAGCCACAGCATGGCCGTCTACAAAGTCTGCATCGAGACGTTCGCCGTTGGGACCAAACCATGTGCCATTTCCATTTGGCACACCATCCCTATATCCACCCTGATATTCTGCGATAGAAACCACGTGAAAGAGCTTAATCCAACATATGATGACTCAAAAGAATTTTGAAAGTGCAGCTAAAAGGAAGTTGTTGCCAAATTGTGCATAATTTTTCTACCAAAAAGAGAATCTTTGAAATTAGCGAATATGTCGGATTAAGCTCTTCTTTATGCCTAGATCTCCGGCGCTGTTATAGTATTGTCCGATGCCATCCGGTTTGCCGAATTCATCCACAGAACCAATGTAATACGAGCCATCGCCATAATTGTAACGAAGACCTTCTGAAGAGTCCAAAGTGGCTAGTACAAGGCACATAAATAATGTTGTCACAATGTAACACATGATGGTCGCACAAGTCTATTTTGTAATTGAGGAAGCACACTGGTTGCAACAGGACCAATTTGCAACTTGAACAAGAGGACTAGTTCACATTGACTTATTTAGATTGAACGAGTACACCAATTATGACCACCACGTTGTATTTTGATCTCTCATATTTGATCCAAGAATCTCAGCAACGAACAATGGCTATTCTTAGTGTTTGAAATGTAATCCACAACGTTTCTTGTTCTCTCTCTGTGGGTCTCTGTCTCAGTGTGTCAGCCGTCAGAGAAACACTTGACGATTGTCATGATTTGAAGACCATCCAATATTCTTTTTTTCCTTCTCCTCCGCCGTGAAGTAGTAGTAGTAGTAGTCGTTGTGGAAGAAGTAGCACCATGGCACCAGGTCCGAAAGATAATTCAAGATTTTGTGGTCGCCGACATCACCCAAGATTTTGGCGCTTCGACTTGTTCTCTGGTCAGTGTACTTGTGTCGTATGGCAGCTCACTCTCCATCTGTCCATCCATCCATCCATTCCATCCAGCCCACAACGCGATCTACTGGCACACAACTGTACACTTGAGCCTAGTCATTTTGAACCTCCATTTTTGGAATGCTTGACAAACGGCTTGGTTTATGGTTGCACTGTTCAAGGAGACTGTATTGCTTTTGATTCCTCGCCTTCTTTGTTTCAATCCAAATTTGGACAAATTGCAATTTTGTGAACGTCTAATTTCTTTTGATCTGATTTGCTTGATCTAATTCCAAAGAATGCAGGGCATGTCGACCCTGACAGGAACCAGTAAAGAGGCTGCATTATCAAGTCTTCCGACAAGACAAATTTCTTGAAAAAGAAATCTTCGTTACAGATTTCTGTTAATCATAAAAGAGCCTAAATTTTTGTTCCTCAACCACGAAAAAAGGCTTTGGCTCGAAAAACTTCAAACTTTTTTAAATTTGAATAACAAAACAAATAAGGCAACCGACAACGTAAAACCAATGTTTGTAGTTTTTTATGGCCTCATTTTGAATTGTCGAAAAAGGTGTTGGTTCTAAAATAGTATTTAGGGTGTCTTTCTTCTTGAAACATTGCTGCAGATTCAAGGAAGGATGTCTAGCCGACCCCCGACAACTCGTTTTTTGGCTTTTTTCTAACATTCAGACGACAGACCCATATATAAAATTAGACTTTAAAGTCGACGGCCAGAAGCCGATAACGGGCACAAAAGAAGGCAATAAATCAATTTGTGAGGACGAGTGATGGAATCTAAAAAAAAACCTCCTGTTACTTATTCCTTCCGCCTATAGGCTATTTATGACTTGGGTCAATAAGATTGGGCTCCTTCACACATACTTAAGCCTGGACGGCTGAATGGATCATGGTGATTGTATTTTTCACTGGTAGAAACATTCGGGAGACGCTCAGCCAACCACCTTTTCATCTGAATATAGTTGTAAGAGCTTAGACCCTTCAAAGGATCTTGAGACCTACAATCTTAAGTAGACAATTACCGCTTTTTTCCGGTTCAGCGTTTCTCGAACGATCGATGAACGGCCAACCCGATGAGAGTCTCAATAAAACTGTCAGTGGGGCAAAGATCACAATACAGCATGAATGTATTGAATGTCTACACACTGTACGTAGGTAGAGTCAATATTGTACAGTTTCTAAAGATGGCACACTGTCACAATTCATTCATCTCTGGCTAACGAACGATGAGAATGTCCTTGCGAGCCCAAAGTGCCTAGTCCTACTGTGTACGTATGTAAACCCATGTTTCTCAAACTCGCTCCTTGGTCCATCCACGAAATGTCAGACCATTCCCAAGCTAACCCCCCAACCACCATCTTGCCAACCAATGATGCTCGACTGTCTGAATTTGACCATGGACTCTTGAATGAGTGAGTTGGTGGGGGATGATGAGAAATACTCGCTCGGCCTACGTCGTTCTTTCTTTAACACCTGTGCCACTGCCATGTTCCGTCAGATTGAAAATGTCTCGGAATAAAGGCCAGAGGTCAACGTGGGCCTCTCACTTTCAACTCGGAAGATGTTTCTAGAAGTTTCCCCGTCCTATTTTCGATAGTGGACAACATGGCATGTCCGAACAAAAAAAACGAAACAGGATTTTTTCTTTGCTTCGTCAAATCGATGCATCTCAGGTACTGTGAATGTGAGTGTGTATTCATACCAATACGGTATACGTAGTTTGTACTGTGCGGTGTGTTCTAGAAAAGCTTGCCAATGTAGAGCCATCATCTGCGAATTCCGAGCCACGAATACACATGTCTTAGTAGAAACTGTGATGGCTCGTCCAGGAAGTATTAATGCTTAATTCATATTACATTGTAGTAGTCAACCGAGTTGGGGTCCATTAGACAAAATTTGGCAGAAGGACACGCATTTAAACTCCTCGCAGCGCAATTTTAAATTCAGAATATGGAGTTTGTGAGGATGGAGGTTGGCTCCCAGGATTACTTTTAGTGGCTCTTGGTTGTACAGTTTGACTTAATTGAAGGCTTATGAATACTTAAATTCGACATAATCTTAAATCCAAAAGTAATTTCTTTGCTCATTGGAATTTCACTGCTTGTCCATCAATATACAATAGTACGGTTATGTTGATTTGTGTGCTGATCGGAACAAAGATCAATTTTAACTGAGGGAGTCTGTCTGTGGTTTCTTATTGCAAAGCGCAGGGCGGAGTTCGATACAATAGATCCTGTGAAAGACAAAAGGCAACACTTCTGAACAACTCGACGATCGCTGAAGTTCGTCCTCGTGTTGGTCGGTTTGCCTTGCTATCGTTTGGTGGTCAAATGACAATAAATATACTTGGCAATTATCCAAAAAATGTGGTTGCGTCCGATTCTCGCTGAGCTCACAAAACATTTTGATAAATGACTCCAATGACTTGAGTAACTGATTTACAAACTAATTCATCCAAGTCCAAGGTAACATCCAAGTTGAGAGGTTGGACATTGTGGCAGTTTGAAATCCGACTCTTCGTCCATTTTTGGCAATTACTACTTTTCGTATGATGGATGTGCAAACAGAGCCTAGGAATTGACATATGGACAGTTTATTTCGTAAATCGATAGTTTTGGGGGTGATAAATAAGTGCTAACTCAACGGAAACTTGAACAATAACAAAAAGGTGCTTGTGTACTTTGGACGGTGCGAGAGTAAAATGCCAACAAGTTTTTGAATAAACTCAGCAGAAACAAAATTATCCTTGGTATGGATGGGGCGTTGGGGTAGCATAGGGTGCATAATGGGGATTATACGGGCTCTGTGGCAGGGGCCTCAGGCTTCTGACATCCGCATAGGGCTCCTCAAAGTGGCGTGGAGGAGCCAAAGCGATATGACTGAGATGTTGAGGCTTATGCTTGTGAGCTGGAACAATGGCCGATGGACTATAATCCGTCGAAGGATGATGATGTAACGGAGGAGGAACACCAAGGCTGGGACCATGTGGAACCGGTGACGGCAGATGATGAGGATATGGGGTTGGAGAGGAATGATGAATGGGTTGGTAAGGCGATGGATGATGCGGGTACGGCGTAGGCGCCGGTGAAGGGTGGTAAGGAGGAGGATTGTAACCGGGATAGGGGCTAGGATGAGCGAGATGGCCATGGGGCAATGGGGTTGGATGTCCATGTGGGCGATGCAATGATTCATAAATAGGGTGATGTGGGTACTTCAGGTGAGATTTGGGCAGAAGACCGTGTGCTTTAGGACGATTAGGCATGACATGGACGTGGTGAGGAGGAACCAAGGTCGCATGCTCGTCACCATGGCGAATCGGACCAGCCGTCGAATGGGACGCAACATGGGCATGAGGGGTGGGAGTGGGATGGTGAACTGGAATCAGAGGCTCATGATGAAGATTTGGAAGATGATGCGGATCATGGGCGCGAACGTGATGCTCCTGAGGATGGTGAGGATGAGGGCTTTCGTGATGGGGATCAGCGTGATGAATTTCGTGGGATGGTCGATGAGTTGGGTGATGAGGATCGTAAGGGTTATGCAAATTATGATGCAAATGGGGATCGTCATGGGGATGAATGTGATGATGGTCATGAATTGGATGATGTGGTTCGGGATGGTGAGGGTCATGTTGAATATGAGGAACATCGTGACGATGAACATGGTGATCATGGACAGGATGAGGAGGCGAGGGATGAAGGTGCTCTTGATAAGGATCGTCATGGGGATGCTCAAAGTGATCATGAATCTGATGGGATGGCCCATAGTCAGGATCAAGAGAATGATGAGGATGAGGCGGCTCTTCGTAATTTCTTTCAGGATGAGGATGCTCCAGATGTTGCTGTTGGTGATGGTGATGATGAGGCACTGGAGTAGTATGGCCATGGGGATGATGTTCAACTTGATGCCCTGGAACTGTTGGATGGGCTACACCATGATGAGGCTCGTGGTGAGGAATCGGCGTGGTGTGTGCATGACCATGATGTTGAACAGGCCCATCTGTGTGATGCTGATGGACCTCATGGTGAGGGATTGGTGTGGCATGAGGCTCCCCATGATGTTCGACATGGACCGTGGTAGGAGTTGTATGATGGTGTGCTTGTTCTTCAGGGTGAAGAAGCTGACCGCTAATATCCAAGATTGGGTGATCAGAGTAAGGAGGATGGGAATGAGGTTGATCAAATCCTGGATGAATGGGAAGCAATGGATGAGCGCCCAATGGGTGGGTGTGGGTCTCAGGGTTGGCCAATAGGATGTCAGCCTCGGTTAATGCGTGAGGATCTAGATTAGGGATATTGGCCAAGATTTCTGGAATGTGATCCGGCAAAGGGGTCACAGTCACAATTTGATGCGGGGAAGACGTGGGTCCGACGATTGGAAATCCGTGATCCAATTTCAAAGGCACCGGGCCAACCACAGCCAATGGCGTGGTTTCCGATCCTTGAATGGTTGGATGCTCCACTTCATGGATGGCATGGTGGGCTAAAGGAGTTGAATGGAGTTCAGCGGGAAGTGGGGTAACTGGGTGTGCGTCTGTAACATGGGGAACATTGTGAGGAAAGGGAGGGGGAGATTCAGCCAAGGGAACGATATTCTCATGCGCAGGGATGGTTTCCACGACAGCTTGAAAGCCATGCTCACTATCAGCTGTGTAGGTCACCGTCCTGATACTACCATCTGAGTCCACAAACGAGTATTGACCACGAACCACATCACCGTCACGACTTTCGGTATGCGTCTTTTGGTCACCGGTGACCGGGTCACTGACACCGTAGTTGTACTCAAATTTGGGACGGGACTTGTCATGCGTCTGAACGGGCGAGACATGTACTATTTTGGTCTCACCTGACACTGTGGGTGAGGAATGTTCCACATGGGGCAAGGGCGTGGCGGGCCCCACAGAAACCAATGGCGTGACTAAGGGTATGGCAGCACTGAGCAAGGCGTCCGATTCATTCGACTCGGGAAAATCGGGATAGGAAAGCTTGTCATCTTGAGATTTGGATTCAGATTCGGCCGATATCCAAGTCCCAAAGACTAACACTACAATTGATATAACCAAGAGCGACCTCATGGTTGAATCGACTAGATCAAACTGATCCTATTTCGGTCGTGATTCACCCACTAATAGACTTTCAAGAGTATATGCGATTGGATCAAAAAACGGCCCGCACCACAAGAGACCATATTAATGAGACACTAGTCAGTTTGTCAAGCCAAGAATGCGTCGCTTTACGTATCCTATCCAAGGTCCTTTAGTTCCGACAGAAATGCAATGGAAGCACCACCCCCTCCATAGTCCAAACCATCTTTCTCGATCGTTTCCGTTGTTGACGAGTCAATGGGAAGAGTGCGAAGTGTCGCTTTTCAGTTCAAGTCAGCCGTTCGTTTCGTTCCACATTGGCCATTCTCAGTCTTGCGACACGTGGTTTCAAACAAAACGCTACCATGGACTGACTAACTGACTACATATACGTAGACTAGCCTGATCAGTGATCATGCAATTATCAGACATGGTCCCTCCGTTTTTTTGTTAAAATCACATCGTATATTGATGGCATAGGTGTGTAACACTCATGCAGGTTATTTTATAAGCAGGAATGTTATGATGACTCGAGGCGTGTTTAGGCGAAAGAAAAGACTATCCTCGACAATGGTACACATAGTGTTCATATTTTTCAAATATTTCGAAGATGAGTTACGATTTGTGTGGCTCTGTGGTATTTCATGGTTGGTCAATTGCGGTCGCCAGAGGATACAATGAGAGCGATGTCCTCACAACAGGAAATTAAAGCCGATCCGAGTAGATTTGCATGTCCGAACGGAAGAAGAATTGATTACAATTACTAATAATGTTGTTGCTGCCGCCTCTGTTGATTCCATCACAATCATCCTGGAATTGACTTGGGCTGTTGGTCGTCTTGACCTTCCGAACAAACTTCGATCTTACCTTGACTAGATTAACTGACGCACTACTGCGACTGTGATTACCAAAATCTTCATTGCGGTTTTACTTTATGCTACAATTTGTCGTGAGAAATTTCATTACTATTGGTATGAACAAGGCAGACTTCTTCAAGTAAGGGCAATATTTGAATTGATTGTAGGGAAACAAACTTGGAGCAACACTGAGCTTCTTGCACTATCGTTATTTAGAGAAAATTGTTGATGGCAAAAAAACTTGTGCAAGGTCAATGAAGTGCACAATAAAAGACAGATCCAACAAGAGCGTTTTGCTAAAAAATGGCGTTTCCGTTCACTTTCAAAGTGGAATGCGGGGAGCAAATTGATTCAAGGCAATGAAAATGTAAATATCTGTAGACTATGTAGGCATCGTTTATTGACGTTTCAAAACATTTTTCATCAATGCAACAGTTCCCTAAATATGCTAATCTCATGGATAGCAATTCAATACCGACAACTAAACCTGAACATTTGGCATCGAAAGGGCAAAAGAAATCTGTTTTAATTCCGGTGAAATGGGTAGGATAAAACTATGAGAATTAATGTTCCCCCTCTTCACTTGGGTTGAAATCCACTTCAATAACCAATCCCTCGTAACCATTGAGCATGATTTCGTTCAATTCAATGGTTGATCTAAAATGATTGCAAAAATCCATCATAAGATTAACGCTTGGAACATCATTGCCAAATTGTACTCACCCTATCTCGTAATTGGCTTCGGACTCCCCATTTGAGGTGACCAGTCTGATCATTCCTTCATTGGGGACCCCTGGCATCACTGAATGGATGTTCAATTCAATATCGTTGACTTCATGAATGTTCACAACCACCAATAAGCCAATTTTGGAGTCTTCGTCCATCCTGGAAAAGTAAAAACGGAGCTTCATAGACTGAAAAACTTTTGGAGAGGGTCTCGATAAACTTTTGACATTTTCCAATGACTGGTTAGACGGTTATTTTGTGGAAATGACACTTTGGGGATTCGGCAACTCCTTTTGTTAGTTCTTCTGCCATTCATTTGGCGCCTTTTAGGACAAAATGGTCGAAAGAGTGTCATCTCCGAAAGGATATCATATTATCTTGTTCGATCATTGAAATACTCACCTCAAAAACGAAAAAATGTTCTTATCATGGTAGGGATAAAACACCTCTCCATGGTAAATCGGATCCTCCTGTCTAAGCTGTAAGAGCTTCTTGAAGAAATTGAGTTTGGAATCTTCTTTACCCTGTTCCACTTCAACATTAACCTCGAGATATGAGGAAGATAGTGGCAACCAAGGATCTCCATTGGTAAACCCACTATGTGTCTCATTGTTCCACTGTGACAGAAAAAAGCTAGGTATGTTTCAATTAACCCAATCTACCATGTGACACCAAGTTTATACCTGCATGGGAGCACGTCCAGGATCCCTAGAACGACTTGGGAAATCTTTGCATTCGGAAGCATAGGGTGGAAGAGCATATGGATCCACGGTATCAGCACATTTGATCATATCGCTATCGGACATGCCAATCTCATCTCCATAGTATATCATCATCGTTCCCGGGAGCAACATGGTTATCATCATACCCACTTCATTCAGATTGTAAGGCATACGACTGGAGTCTATGAAATTAATATGGTCTTTCTAGTGAAGCTCAATTGACTTGAGCCTGGGAAAAACGGCCATTTCAGAGTTATTAACAATTGGAGCAGACTCATTGGCTTTTTGCTATTTTTAATGACTTTCCGGAGTTTCTCTCTCAGCCAATGTAATGTCATAATGTGAAAAGAAACCTTACCATTAGCAACAGCGAACTTGTCGTGATTATCCATTTCCCAACATAGTAAGGCATTAGCCCGTTTCTCCACTTCTTCTTGAGGGATAGCTGCGATGTAATCTTGGACAGATTGATGCACATCATCTCCAGATAATGTGGGATCTCTAAATAGTGTAAGTAAGGAAGATTATTCACCAGTCAAACAATTTTTAGTATCACAAAACTACATTCCAGCACAGTACAAGTATAGAGGGAATTCTTAAGACGCCCTTTCAGCATGAGTTTCAAGCAGTGCGTTGATACTGGAAGGTTTCCATTCTCCTTGCAATGGATTTTGGATTCTTTTGAGCTACATATTTGATCTCATTCTGTTACCCGAGCTCTGATTCCTCTCCTTAAAAGCGACCCCTCCAAACAGAATCTTTAGGTTGAATGTCCTTAAAGAACACACTGTCCAAATAGATGCTGTTCAGAATCCATCCCCCTGAAATTTCTTACTTCCATGGGAGAATCCCCAAATTGAATGGAATCACATTTCCTCGCTCGAGCGTAGCATTCCGGTAGGTTTCTTGCCATTTCATCAGATTCTCTGTTTGAACCATTTCCACCAGGAACAACCTGAATCAGAATAAGAATACGGAATGCAGACAATGAAACGCATCTGGACTCGATTAAGGATAAAGTATAAGCGGTCTAAACCAAGGCAATGAACACACTGGGGAATACTTGAGACAGGCAGACGAGAATGAACTAATCCTTTCCTCTAGTGTTGATCCCTAAAGTTTGGCAATGTCACGGCCTCGTGCTTTGTAAATGAAGCCAACAGCAGGCTTCTAAACCCATTTTTATTCTTCAGGACCAATGAACCATTACACCAACCTGATTTCCAGATAAAGAAAGGAAAACATGAAGCACTGCATGTGTTCGATTATATCGAGGAAGGGCTTAGCATCCACAGTACAAAGAGTACTTTTTCAGTTGGCTAGTCAATCTGCTAATACACCTTACAAAAATATGGAAGCGATTGAGGCAAACAATTCGCTAATATCTAGACTAGAAAGCCAAGAATGTCATGAGAAAAATCTTAAATCCCTTTAAAGCTTCAAAGTTACGTTAACTTTGTTATAAAACATGTTATGTTATGTTGAGGAACAAAGTTATGAAAGAGCTCAAGAAAATTTTTCTACACAAGTTTTTTGTTGAGGCTTTATTACGCATAATATTTTAGAGGATCAATTTTGTCGTAAGACCAAGAAAATGCAAAAGGGCCAAAAGTGCAAAAAAATCTTACTTCCTTCAACCTACAAGCTACAGTATGAGAAACTTTTCCCCCTTTCAGTGCATTTTTGGGCATTTTTTGCCTGATATGGGTTCCTTTTGTTTATATCAATGACCAATTTTCTGACACAAGTTGACAGTTTTTTCCAAGGTTAAAAGTTTCTGATTTAATAGCCAACAAAATGTTGCCCCAGATATTAATTCGGGTAATCATTTTGTTTGTGAACAGCCAATAACTGAAATGTAAAACCTTGACTTTTATACCATTTAAGTGATTGCAAGCAAATAGAAGCCTCGGTTCCCAAGGGAAACGAATCTCTTTCCCACTGTTTCAGGATATTGACCAATGCAAAAGCGGCCTTTTCCACTTGCCAATAACGGTAATTGGTTCTCAAGTGTTTGGGAAAGTTGGAATCCAATTACCTTTTCGTGCCATCAGCGTCTGCTAAATCCTCTGCAATGTCCCTCAATTCGTCTAGGAACTCCAACGTTGCTTCCACGTCGGATTTGATCACTTCAGTTGTCTGGTCAGACTCATCCTCGAAGAGCAAATTGAACGCCCCAATTCGGACCCCAAAAATGGGGGATTTGCTCAGCCAGAACTTGAATATGTCCTTCCAGGGCAGAAAACAAAACATCCATGGGATCATGGCGGAAGACAGCTTAGATCAAACAAGTTTACCTTAATCTCCGATCTGACGTTTTCATTGGCTAGATTTAGGTCTGGCATCTCGGGAAGAAGAGTATGGAGGTAATATTGATTGCGGGTCTCATCAAATGTCCAGGCTGGGAGACCGGGAACACTACATGTCTACAAAAAATAGGAAAAAAAGATGCTTCTAAACTCACGTTTCAGGGATATCATTCCCAAAAGATAAACTAGCTATTTGATATAAATTCGTGATTTCGGTTCACTGCATCTTATTGATGAAGACGAAAAACTGATAATCATCATGAGACTTGGCATGTGAATTTTGGACAAGAAACTGGGCGAGTTCAAAAAGGCGGAAAAAAATCTTCACTGCCCAATACATTGTCCAGATCTACAAAACGTGTACTTTGTTGCAGCAAACACTAAAAACCACAATCGCATGAAGTAATTGTAATCTGAAAACTACCCAGGAATTCAATCTAAAACCTCCGAGTTAGACCTTTTGAACCCAGTTTGAACCCAGAATGTTACCTAAGAAGGTTTCTCTTTCACCGGGAAACCTATTGTTTGATATTTTGTGTCACATGTCATTAGAAAGAGTCGAAAATGAAATGTTTCACCCAGAAAAACTAAGTTACCACAAAAAGCCCTGAACATAGGCATAACAAAAAAATATATACTGACCCAAGAGTTGGGAGGCTGGCGATTCCCTTCTGAAGGATTGTCTTGCCAATTGGAAGCGTTCCGCCAAATGTAATAATCTTTGTACATGTCGTTGCCTTCGTCATTCCAATGAACAGTTTTATTGAACCATTCATGTTTGTTCGAAGTATGGTTGGGAACAAAATCCACAATCAATTTGAGACCTACGTAAACATCAGAGTTGCCTTGAGCATTAAGAACAAAGGGCCATGCAGAATTTTGCATATGTTATATTTAGAACTGATTGTTGCACTTGATCTTTTATGTTGACGTAAAAAGAAATCCCTTTTAAGTTACCAAACAGATTTTAAAGATCGTTTTTACGGCCTTGGTATTTTTCCAGTTGTACCTTTTTCCTGGAGACTGATGAGGAGTGCTTCCAAGTCCCTGTCTGAGCCAAATGTTGGATCCACAGTCATATGATTCACCACATCATATCCCATATCAACACCACCAAATTCATAAAAGGCTGATAAAAACACACTATCCACCCCCAAATCCACAATGTAGTTCAATTTGTCATCAATCCCTTGGATGAAAAAAACATAAATGAAAATCACGACAAGGTGCTTTGATAAAACGAACAAAAAAGAAACTCTCTTCCCCTTGGTCCTCTAAAGAAATGCCATGAAAAAATGAAACTGCAGCACGCAGAGGTTAGATGTATATTTCACCGGCTAGAATATATAATGGAAAAATATTTTACCCATCTGCTTCACCAGACAACATACAATAAAAAGTTAACAGAGGAATTCAACACGATCAAGGTGTGGGATAAATGGTGGATATGAAGGAGCCACAAGGGCCATTGATTGAGGACGGTTCCATTGGCGGAAAAGAAGGCCTCGTAGGCGGTGGGAATGAGTCGCCAAACGTGGCACAAAACGAACAGGGACACGATCGACAAAGAGATCCGCGTGAGTCGATTCTCCTGACGTCGCATCAAGGAAGAGGCCTTTCGATTGGCCAGATCCTCAGCTGAAACCAACGGAGAAAAGCAAAGCTGATGATGAGATTTTCGGTACGACAGTCAATTGCTTTGTCTCGCGAACAAATTGAATTATGTCAAGACTTGACGTAAACCTACCTAACCAATCTTTTGCATCGGCAAACACCCACCTTTTCGATCCTTCTCTCTCATTGAGAAGAAAGGTTTTTTCCCAACTGCCGATCTCTTTAAGGCTCAAATAGTAATAGATCAGGTGCATCATAAAACCAGAGAGAGGAAGAGAAAAACTCGTGAGTGGGAGATGAAGGATAAACCCACACTTCCCAGAATGACGCAATTGCGGCCACTTTCAGAAAAAATGCTCCTTATGAAAGGTTTTCCAGGCTAACAAATTTCAATTCCAAAATGTTCATGAAAATCTGAATACCCGTTTTTTTTAGATGGGGATGAATAAGGCCAAAAGAATGGTTAGAATATCGTTCATCCTCGTTGTTAGGCATTGGCTTTGTTGCACTGAAGTGCGTGTTATTCTTTCTTACCTTTGGCCTCCAACGAGGCTAGAAATGATCTCTGGTTGGGCACACTCTTGGTAATTGTTGTTCCACTTCTGGTTAGATAACTTGCTGTCCTTTTGAAGGCTCTTCGAAGAGGTCTGGGTGGCGGTTGGATACCAGATGCCTGTTGTGAAGTTTGTGAATTGTTACTGTTGATTACCAAAATGCAATTGTCACTGCTCGAATTGCTAGTAAAGTTGATGTCCGCCTCATCAGGTTGGCTCAGAAACGGCCTTCGATGGCCTTGAAGAGCTTCTAAGCTTCTAGATTTCTGGAACCCTTGAGGCCTCATGATCCTTCTTAAGGGGCCAAGTCTTTGCGACGTTTGATTGTTAGAAGGTTGTCGAGAGCCTGGAACACAGCCTTCGCTATTGGCTTGTCTAGTCGAGCTTTGTTCGGGAAAGGTTCGCACAGGCGTCCTCTGGCCTTCGAAAGTCCAATCCACCACTTCTCGACCCATTTTTCGGAGAGCTGAGACACAAATAAATTAGTCAAGTCTTTGACCCTTGAATCGATATTCAATTCAACTCACCTATTACGGTGCAAATATTCAAGTAAATCAATGAAAGTAATGGGATGAGGGAGGCGAAAACGGTGTTGAGACCAATGCAATAGATGTGATGATACAGAGGGTTTTGTCTGAGCTTGCTCGGCATGATTTCCAAAGATTTACGTTTCCGGCTTATGACTCGGATGTAGGTGTCTTGTTTGCTGAAGGTGAATCGATGGCAGAAGAGTGGATACGACTCGGAGGAAGAGGAAGCAATCTTTGGGGTATGGGAGTCAGATGATTGGTTTTGGGTTGAGGTCTTTGGGATCTCATCACTCATATTTGCCTCATTTGGGGAACCTGATTCGCTGGGAAGGCCTTCCAAAACCCTGAATGAGAAAGACATTCATTCATGATTCTCAAAGTAGGAATGTAGGTGGGTTAGTTCTTTCTTTTATGATCCCAAGAACGACATGTTCTACGTGTAGGTCTTTTTAATGCTCTGAGATTGCTATTGGATTAACTACGTACAGTATTCTTACCATGGTGGAAATCTGATTCTTTAGACTTGGTTAAATTGAGGAATATTCGATATGGATGAGTGGAAGGAACTCTTTTCATTAATTTGAATTTGTGATCCTCTGTATTGGAAAGCCATCAAGTAAAGGCTGAGAAATCAAGGCTGAGACGTTCTGCGCAACTACAGTTCTTCATTGTCTTGAGCGATGGGAACAAAGAGGTTCCACTTGAAGTAGCAAAGAATCCCATCAAATAGCACATTTTGGCTATCGCCTTAAGGGAGATATGGCTTTCGATTTCTCAAAAGCCAACAAAGAACAATTTCATCGCCTGATTGCATTCTAAAGAGATTGGAACTGTAGACACAAGGCCAGGGCTGAAAAAACTATGGCGTAGAGTGGCCCTTCAAGTCGAAGGCCATAAATTGGTAAGCCTCAAAATAAGTCATTAAACAGCTCTTTGAAAACTTTGAGCCATTTCAGTAAGTCTTTATGTTAAAAAGGTCATAGTGAGCAACGTTTTCAAAGAAGCTCGGTTCTGTGTCTATGTAGGAAAAACCATTGCTCATGCTCAAAACATAACGTCGAAGAACTTGAGAACTTCAAAGTGACCGCATAGGCTGGCATAAATCCTTCTCAAGTCCAAGTTTTCACAGAAGCTCTCCCAAAGGTTTGATCGTACTTTTTAGCGTGTCATGTAGACCGGAATCAGGCCAGGCCTTACCGAAATAGGACTCAATTATCAACTAATAAAGGCCGTCCATTCATAAACTCGTCTTGTGCGTCGCTCGAGGCGGAAAAGTCGTCGTCGGGAATGGGTCCAGAAAAGATGAAACGCAAAGCAAGTTGTTGGACCCAACTTTTCTTGATGAGAAAGCAGGCAAGTTCATTATCTGGCTTTTTTCCTCAAGGGCTAAAGGAAGCTGGGACTTGTTGAACATTCCTGGTCCGCGAGACCAGATCAAGACCATCTTCAAAAGCTACTGTGACGTCAATAGACTACTCACCTTGCCAAATTGGAAGCGTTCAATGACGTTGGTGGTTCAAGAGTTGCATTTTGAGTGATGGCTTCTCGCATTGCTGTGCAATCGATGGTATAATTTTGAACTTGCACTTTGGAGATGGTTTGCACCTCGAAGAACTTGGGAAGATAGAAAATCACGGGAATGAAGATAAACCCGGCCACGTAACACCTGTAAGAGAATACAGGCCAAGTTATGTCATGCTTCCTAATCATTTCTGAGTTGATGATCCATTGTCTCGTTTTGCAAGATAGAATCCAAATTGCTCCTTTTTCATCGTCAAAATAGCGATGCCCCTAGAGTAAACATTAAAAAAACCAAGCATTAACTTAAAAGTGGCTGAAATGTCCAAACCAGTTCGTGTTGAAAAACATGGGTTTGAAAACAAAGGGCGGTCAAGGTTGAGGGGTTGGTTTTTGTTTTTGAGCGGCTATCGGTTTATTCATCACGTGAATGTATGAGTGTGGTAGTCGGACGAATTCAGATGGGGATTTGGGGAACAAGCGGGCTATGGATGGATCAGACGTAGGATCAGTTGTTTCATAGGTTAAGTTTACTTCGTGAGGGAAAAATTCTTGTTTCGATTGATAGGCAAAACGAGGAATGCGAATTGGGCTTGATAATCTTAATTTGATTAAGCTTTTTGGAGGCTTTGGATCGACTCTGACGCATCCCTCGCCACTTTGGCCCCACAATCCCAACCTGAATTCATCTGATTACACTCATCCAATGTGGTGACTTTGGTTGTTGCTCAATCTAAGTCAAGAACCAGTGAATTCCTCTGAAATAGAAAGCTATGGACTAAAGGAATCATGATTTCCATCAGGAACATTTCAATTATGTTCTTCTGCAAATGAGACCCTGCCTATGTTGACTTGAATATTTCAACGTATTTCAATTTTCAACTCAATCGAACGTCGGAGTCAAAAGTTACGCTCTGTTAAAATTCAGTGCAAATCCTACCAAGAATGAATGAACTCGCCCTTTTCTGGTAATTGCTTTACAATAGAAGGGCAAGTTAATTCATTCTATGCTCTCTTCAGGACATAAATTTGAGAAGGTATAACTTTTCACCCCGGCGTTCGATTGAGTTGGAAATTGAAAGATACAGTCTACTCAATACAAGCAAGGTCTCATTTGCAAACGAACGCTTTTGAATCAATTCTACTTGAAATCAAAATTCTCCAGCCTCCAACTCCAGAAATCAATGTTTCTTGTCTAAGTAAACAACATCTTTAAAGGTCGATGAATCCAAAGCTGCGGTAAGTACTCAATGCCAAAATCATTGATGACACTTCAAGTCATTTCTTTATTTCTATCCACCTTTTTTACTCTGGATCTCGCTTCCCTAACACGCAACTTTGTATTCGAGACCAAATTTGTTCCTCGAAAAGCATAATCATATTCAGGTTCAATCTAGACTCTAGTTCAATCCATATTACGATGGACTACTCTAAAATCAATTTTGAGACTCCCAACAACTCGAGAGCAACTCGACTTGTTTCAGGGAGATCCGTCTAGTGTAAAAACTTCCACAAAATGTTAATAGTGATTCGGGGATTCTGAGATTCAGCGATTCGTCCGTATGGAACTTGTGGATCTATCTAATACGCTTGTGTTTGCCAACGCTAATGCTAAACCACCAAAATTTCCCCTCAAACTTTAAAAACTGGCTAAACTCCAGAAGGGCCTAAAGTTTTTGCATCTGATATTGACATTTATCGCCGCTTTGTCTCATTTTTGGGAGAAACTTCTACAAGAAAATCAAATCTTCAGTCCAAATTTTAACGGAACTTAGACATTTCTCCCTCAAATGTTAACCCAGTTGCAGTTTTCAGTTTTGAACGACACTTTTGCACACGATCTGGATCGCTCCAGTTTCTTTTCCTTTGTCAGACTGGTTGTGATCTTTCTAATCTTCATAACCTGAATCGAAATAGACACGCACAATTTGACCAATAAGATGTGGAGGCTGGGACTGGTCATTAATTTACCCTATCAACCAACACCTGCTCGCAATTCAATCATTAAGAACTCGAAACGAACCTTTGTTTTCGAGTCTCAACACCCCGTGCTCTGTCTAAATTGAGACGATGAATCAACGTATCTATTGAGTGTCCAAAACAAATCTGGACAAGACCCCACATATCCTGCTGTTAGGTAATATGTTTTTATATGTGTTTACCAGAAGTTCTCCTCGGTGAGTATTTTCGAGTTCTTCAGTTGGCACAAGTGGCAAATGCGTACGTAGCGCTCAAAACTCATAAGAATAGTGCAATAGATCGAGGTCATCATGGCAATTTGAACGATCGGAAGGAGGAATGGCAAGGCAAATGGATAAACCCGGGTCCCGAACCAGGACCACATGCCAGGCAGAGCGTACAGCATCACGCAACCACTGATCACCACAAGATCGTACACGGACATAATCTGGAAAAGAAAACATTTTCGAATAACTTGTAAGATTTGTAGGATGTACTAAAGAAGCTCATGTGAAAGAAGCGAAAACTAGGCCAAGTTGTTGGGGTTTTTTGAAGCTTCGATTGTTTGCCGTTGTTGTCGCCACCATCAAGTCAGGAAGTCCAAATTGCAAAGAAATTCGATTTTACGATCAGTTTAAATAAATCATGGAAAGCAAATACCGATCTATTCAGTTGTTATATTGCATAATAAGCAGTGCTCAACTTATTGTGTTGATATTTTTCGGATCGAAACTCCTTTTCCTGCATTTTTTTCTCTTGAGCTTCTCGGTTTGATGGGCTTTTTTGCCACTTGTCGCTAGGGTCAAGTTTTCGCTTCTTTCCCATGAGCTTCTTTAGGATGTACCTCGGAAGGATCTAGGAAAGGGATTATCATATTACAAATGCATAAGCAAGCTTCAAAGAAAAAGGGGCGGACATAAGAAGAGTGTTTTTGTGAATGAGACGTTTGATGTATTTTCATTTCCTGTTCCATTTTGTGGAAATTACTCGTTGTCAAGATTTAGAAGCAAGAAGTATTTCTACTTACAACAAATAACAGGAAAACCATCAAGGCTTAATGAATTGCGATAGTTTCGTTTGTCTCACCCATTTTTTGAGTCCCGTGAATGTGACATTTTTTTGATTCATTGTGCCGACATTTTTGAACCCAAAGGAAGGGGTGGTGCTTCTGCAACTAAGCCATGGTTTTTTTCAGAAGTTTATGGGTAAGTTCCCTAGCCACGAAATCAAATTGGACCCTAGTTTTACTGAGAGTGCTCGTATATTGAGAATTTTTGAGTCAGTTAAGGTACCATCGTGTTGGTAAACTAAAAGGCCTTGCTGAAGTATCATGAAATACGGTCAAAAACCTATGTCTAAGGACCCGAAATTAGTTTTACCCTTAGTGTAGGTCGAGCTGATTGTCATTTATTTCTTACATTGAAGAACACCGTCTAAAACACTTACTCAGATGGTAAGTTGTTCCTTTCGAGAGTGCAAATTCACTTAGTCAGAGATCTCTCTCCAGAAACACAGTGGTTCCTGACTTAGTGCAGTGCATTGGGTGAATTTTTAAAAATATCATCTGAATAACAAAAACGTCTCTTCTAGATAATATCATCGATTCATTCGTAGTGTTCGTTTTAAACGAAAGTGCCAACCAATTATGAAAGTTCAAGTTTGTGGAAATAACTACTATTTCTATTCTAAATATTTCTATTTTTCCCCAAATTTAGTCAAACACATTGGGTAATGCCATGAGTTAAAGCATTCAAGGATTTAGTTGCAACACGGTTGATTAGTTCTCTAAGACTCGTAACTCGAAAATCAAACTAATTTTGGAGGGCTAAGATAGGGCTCAGATGGAGAAGCTATCTAAATCATGAGCTAAAGCCCCGAGCAACATATTTTCCGCATAACTAGAACCATGTTTCCTAAGCTAAATGATATCATCTGCTTATTAAATGCCTGTCATCCTACCCGTAACTCCAAGAACACAAAGCCTAAATTATTTTTTTGTCAAGTAAATCGAAGGATCAACCTAAATCATATCAAAGCAAGTGTTTTTCCTTCCAAGGTTTTTTTTTATCGTGAATCGAGCAAAAAATATCAACAACAACCGGATGTGTAAGTTGCATCCATTAAACTATTTGGTTTTAGTGGTATTGAGACACCAAATCCATTAAAAATAGAACTAAAGCATTGAAACTGAACATATTTCCATTACTCTTACAATTTGTTGAAAGGTAATTTCTTCCACGTCGTTTTATGGTTATAAAAGAGGTTTTGAAAGTGACACGTGTTCCATTTTTTTCATGTGCGTTCATAAAATAGGCTCATCCTTACCTTGAGTAAAGTGTGGAACATGAATTTTTTCCGCTTTTGAATGAGCAAGATCAAAGATCCAATATTCACCAACACTCCCACAATTGCCAAACCCACCATGATTCGACCGTAGATGTCTTCGATGTTCGTGTCCTTTAACATGTTGTCACACTGGAACAAGGGAATCTATGAATCTTAAGATTGAAACGTATTAAAAATTCAATTCCACTTTTGCCTTAACTAAGTAACCTCATTAGTAATGTGGGGGGAAAGATCACCCAGAGCCACAAAGTAATGGTATAACTACAATCTCTCTATGCCTAATAATGATTAAAACTGTGGGTCAATTACAAGCCGTCTTACAAAATTAATGGAATTTTACTGCATCTATTAAGGTATAAGCTTTAAGTATGTAGTTTTGTTTCAATAAAAAGTACAAGTTTAATATTTTATGGAGGTTAATTAACCTACGAACAGAAAGCTAACTTTTCTATGAACTTACTGTTTGTCCTGCTTTGTTGAAAAAAGAATCAAAGGCACCAACCAATATGGTGAAAATTTACATTTTCATGGCGACTTACATTTTAAGAATCTTACGTACTACTCGAACCAAATGCAAAGTTTGCATTCAACGCAAGACCTATCGTGGTTTTAGTATCTTCAAGAGAGCCTTTTACTCTACTTAATCTTGGAAAATGTTTCTAAAATGTTTGGCGGGCGAAAATATTTACTTACAACTCAAGTTTTCACTTTAAGCTCCCCACATTATCCACTCTCAAAGGGAAGTCCAAACTTAAACCATTGTTGAGGGTCTCACTAAAGTGTGACTGATACCGGAAAGACAAGAGGAAGGCCGCGAAATTGGCAGAGAACCACACCGGATCCACTCAAAAGGGGAACGAGGAACGCTCCACGAGTCTCCCCTCTATTGCGTGGAAAGATGGAGCGTGTCTCTTTCTCTCTCTTTAGAAGAGGGAGAGTGGAACACCAAAGTAAGGGCCTCCAAATATAATTTTGTTTTATGCTAGCATTTCATTATTAGTCAAAATGAAAACAAAATACGTCCGCTTGAAGTGAATGAAATCCGTCGTCTTTTAAGGTTACCTTATTTCTAGGCTGCCAGTTTTGACTTGAAGATAAGAATCGAAACAATTTTTGGAGTATAAATTGGAACAATAACGGAAACGTTCGTTTAGAAGTGGCTTTTTTGCCTTAAAATTTTCAAAAATAATCATTGGAATTTATCATTTGCGTTTTAAGTTATTGAAAATCAATATTTTTATAATTTGTTAAGTTTTTCTTTTAACTAAGAAAAAATCATTACGACATTCTTACCATGTAATAAACAAAAATGCAAGAAGCTAGTTCTGTACTCATACCAAACTGCAGACATGAAGGTGGTACAAAATTGATTGTCTCAAAAACACCTCTGACGATTCGTAAAATATTTTAATTGAAACATAACTGATAATTGCTGCTCTTATGATATCCTAAAATTGAGATTATGTCATTACTGAACGTGATAATGAAAAATTATACACATGAAAAATCTGATCAAGAAACTAAAATATTTTAAGCAAATCTTATTTGCAATGCAAAGATAAACACAAAGCTGAAATTAAGGAACCTTCTTCGCTTCCTCACTGAAGGTATATTAAATGCATATATAAATTGTCATAGCCATGTGATAGATGACAAAGCAAAAAAGAACTCAAGGGCATTTAGGGAAAGGCCTCATTAGCTCCATCCGCTAAAGCTTATCTATTATATTTTAGACTGCTGACTTTCTACATTACAGACTATGATGTGATCGTGAAGAGAGGTCTTATAAGGCCCGAACTGGCCGAGTGATGAGAGTACGTATTGGCTCTGGTCAAATATCGATGAAATAGTGTGATAAGAGGCAAATCAAATCCTAATCCCAGTTGCGATTAATCCCTAAGAAATCAAACACCCTCTCCACGCTGAACACTATTGCGCATCTTTTCGGTCCAGTTCTTGTTCCACAATGATTAACAACGTGTCCAGAAGTTTTTTCCAAACTTTTCCACCCTCAATCGTCAAATTATCCCCTAGAGACAATGCCAAGTATTCGCGAAGAGTTTTTGTCACGACCTAAAACATAAATTGTTCTCGAATTTAGTAACGCAAAAGTAAGAAGCATATTTAGTATGAGAAAAACCCACCATGTGAAACCTTGTTATTTTGGTCGTACTCTACACATTTATTCTAGTCGGAAGTCATTGACAAGAAATTTGTTGATTTAGCTAGTGCTATTCCTTGTGTAAATTAGAAATACGAGACGTTTGCATTGAGTATGATGATTGTGGTTCGCATTTGATCCCTTCATTGGAAATACAATTCTTTTGTACGAGTATAACATAAAACGAACTTGTTTACCGTATTACATCAGCAACAAGAGTACTCAATGTCTTGACGCTCTTCATTTTACAGTGCGTCTAATAATTGCTATGCCGTGCCTAGATCCATTACTTTCAGACAACAATGTCGGAAATTGTCAAAATTGGCAATGAGACGCGGTAGAAGCACAAGCTTCAAAAGCGAATGGTCGAAATGAGAGAAGGGAAGCCACCAAATAAGGTTTGTGGTAATTTAAATTTAAATTGATAGTTTATTGCTTCTAATTGATGCTGGTAGTAATCTTTACATCCTAGACTAGAGGAAAATCGAATTCCAACACGACTAGTACATCTATGTATTTCTAACTTGTTGCATTCTTGAGTGTCAAGATTAGCTATGTTTGAGTATTTGGGATCCCTGAGGCTATTTGTTGCCATGGGGTAATAGTCGACGAAATATTCAGATCTATTGCGTAAGGACGCAAAAACAGTGGTTAAAAAGGTGATGGGATGTTGTTCACTCTCCCTGACCAAACATGGTAATGCTGATGATGACCTGCCAATTATTCAGAACAAGAGAGCTTTCTGTCAAAAATACGTTCAAAGAAATAGTCGACTACGGTGTTGGTGACAAGAATCAGCAGTTTTACTTGTTATGGGAATGTATAATTATCATTTGGGGTCGTCTCTATTTAAGACCAAGAATTTGTCTAACAATTTCAGCTCAATCGAGTAATTGAGACAAAAGTTACGTGCATTTAGACACTCAAACTGTTTCATGCAGGATCTTGTTACTTATTTAACATTAAACTCCAAAGGTGAAAACTTGTGACTTAAACTGTCTGATTTGAATGAATATTAACACAGAGATAAAGTGAGTTCTGATTCATATTCAAGATCTTCACTTTGATGTTGACCGTTCAAGTACTTCTTTAAATGAGGCCTTGATAAACCTTCAATGCAATTTTTTATCCTGGATCAAGTTCCTTTTCGAAAACTCTTGGCCGATACAATAAAGTGACTTTGAGAGCCATAGACAAGTATTTTTGGATCCAAGGAGGATGTTTGCTCAATGGACTCAATATCATGGTGAAATGAAACAATGAACTAGTTTCAAATGACGTCAATAAACTCCTAACCAAATAAGCCACTTTAATGTTTGCTGAGGCAGATCATTAGACAAGAACAATAAACTTCAATTTACCTTAAAGCCCTCTAATCCAACGCCTTTCTTGGAATGGTTTTGAGTGACCTGGAACAAAGATGGGTTTTGTAAGCTCTCAATCTACTTCGATAAATAAATAAAAGGTATCAATAGCACCTTGGTGATTTTGCCAACCAATTCTGCATCGTTCTTCTCCTCGACAAATCGAACCAAAATCCCCACATCATTTAGGACTTTTGTTCCGTGTTTTCCCAATGTGGACACATCATTCATGCTCATCATTGGAAAATGCCTGGATTGAACCTCTGGGTGTTCGGTGAAAAGACTGGAACAAGCGAAATCAATTTGGAAATTGAGAACATTTCACACTGGGATACAAAAGTCCACAGATGTCTCTGACATCAGATAGGAATGTTACGATGCTCAATGCGGGGATTATTAACTCCATCTATGAGAAAAAAAGAAGAATCGCCTCAAATAGCACAATCCGTTCCAGACCTACTATTGAAAATATTTTAATCCATGTCCACTCAAATCTGTCTCAACCAATGCCCAAGTTGAAGTGAGGAGTTGAGCCTCAGGGTCGGTGAAAACACTCATGATAACCTAAAAAATGCAGTGTGTGGTAACTTTACTGAAATATTTTTGAGATGAAAGAACTCTTACCGGAAAAAGATTCAAGTTGTCGTTGAAGGAACTGACAAGGAAGTGATGCCTTAGGATGGAAGCGTTGATCTTGGATGGTCTTGAATAGGACCAATCACGCACATTTATGATTTAATTCGAATGGTTAGGGAAACTATGCTCCCAATTAAGATGTTGCGTGTCGCTTTTCCAATAGAACAAAAACGATCTTCAGAGTTCGAGGTAATTTCATTTCCGTGCTATGGCAAATTCCTTACAATCATAGTAATAATATCCATTTTGCTCTCATGACTGATACACCTTTTTGCGAAAGGCTTTAGGCATTCAATCAGTTCTTGAATGTGCAATTCAGTGCAACTAATAGCCTTTGAAAGCATGATCTGCTTTTAACACAAAAAGACATGATAAATTCGTAATTTCAGACTGGTCTATTAATCTAGTTAAACTTAAGAGAGCCTTGTGTCCTTAATAATTCATTGTCTGAATCTATTTTTTCACCTTTCTGTCAAACCATAACATTTCTCTAAGTCAGTCTTTAAGGTGTGAAATTGATGGATGATAATTAAAAATATTACGTTACAAAAAGGTTGGATTTTCCCTAGAGACTGGTATGTCACCCAATCAGTGTATAAAGACATGGTTTGGCTCAAGCGCAAAATTATGATGATGGGATGAAAACCCATGTCACGATTTTGTCCTCACAAAAAATGAAGGTAAAACTAGAGCGCTATAATAAAAGAGTACGCGCATGTGCCATTTTGGTCCCAAGACGTCGGTTCCATTGTACTGTGGTTCTTGGGTTCGACCTGTTTGAGGCAACTTTACCTATGCACTATTTACTACCAAATTGACGCTCATGATCTCAGCTTACCTTTGAAAGCATAATGTTTGACCTTAATAGCCTTTGAAGGCCAAGGCTGGCCAAAACCGTGGGTGTCGGAAGATAACTTTCTCGTTCTCCTTAAACCTCGATGCGCGTCCAAGCCCAGTGTTGCTGTGAATTGACTCGGTGATGTCAGCTCTTGATGAATCTCCACGCTGATTTGCATTGAGTTTCTTACTTTTTAAGAAAACTTAATCTAACTAGATACGAAATTGATTAGTGAATATTTAGAACGTCACTTGAAGCCAATAGAGCGTTTTCCTTGCGCACAATATTGCATTGTCATGAGAAATGACTTTTTTGTTGAACAATTATCTGGCAGCCCTGGTGAAGGTGCGCATTCGTAGCAGTCGTCAGGCTGACAGTGCTACAGACTGTTATGCCTAACTTTGTAAAAAGTTTTGATATTTTGTACTTATAATATATATGACAGAAGCTATTTAAGTAAGTTTTTGCAATTCATCTATCAATTTTTGTCACTAATTATTACATGAAACTAAAGAAGCTCATGGGATAGAAGTATTATTTCAATTAGAGTCGAATTTCAATATAAGAAACTTTTCTGTCAGCGGAAAAATGTTGCTTATATCGAGATTTTTCTTATATTGAGACTCAAGAAAATTGGCTCAAGAAACGATAAAAAATACAAGGAAACTACCAGAGGAGTTTTCTTATTTCAAGAATTCTTATGTAGTAAAATTTTGGTCAGCATGGAAAAGTTTCTTATACCGCGAAAATTTCTTATACTGAGATTTCTTATATCGAGATTCAACTGTATTGGACTCATTGCCCCTAACTATCTGTTCAACCCCTTCTTGTGCGTCTTTCAAATCAGGCATCAAAACTGTTGACTTTTGCTCCTACCTGATATTATTTTAACCTAAAGTCTTTCAATTTTTTCTCTTCTCCATCATTTATTCAGGCTCTCCACTTATCTTTTTTTGGATTTTTTTTCTTCTCACCAATACCCTCTATATATTTTTACAATGTTCTGGGGGGTAAATCAATATAAGAATGACTTTTGATTTGAGAATTTATTGCTGAAGGGAAGTTGATGTTATTTTCAATGACATCTGGAAAAAGTCCTTTCCAATAGAAGAGTGTTATCAAACAAATTAAGCTGGGGATTCCGGGCTCAAAATGGCTGGGGATGTGTCAGAAGTGAGACCAACCCTTCAAAAAATTAATTAAAAAAATTATTATAATTCTCAAGCTGTTTTGACAATCAATCAAAACAAATTTTTCCTGTACTACAAAACACCCAAGCCATGTTCTGATCCATTCTTAGCCAGTTTGGACCCCAAATCTCCAGCTAAAATTGTCCAAATATGCTTATCTATTCATGAAAGTGAGTATTTCATTTAGGTAATCTATTTTCATTTAAAAAATAGCAAAACCAGTATGAAGTTCTTTATTGCAATATTTTTGATGAGTTTGAGATTCAGCAAGACCAAACACAACTTCTTTGCATCTTTGATTCATAAGTTTGAAACATTTCATGTGAAGAAAGAACCATTACAATTTGCTTTATATCAAGTCCAATAATTGAAATGATACTTCTATCCCATGAGCTGCTTTAGTTTCATGTAATAATTAGTGAAAAAGTAAAAAATTGATAGATGAATTGCAAAAACTCACTTAAATAGCTTCTGTCATATATATTATAAGTACAAAATATCAAAACTTTTTACAAAGTTAAGCATAACAGTCTGTAGCATTGTCAGCCTGACGACTGCTACGAATGCGCAACTTCACCAGGGCTGCCAGATAATTGTTCAACAAAAAAGTCATTTCACATGACAATGCAATATTGTGCGCAAGGAAAACGCTCTATTGGCTTCAAGTGACGTTCTAAATATTCACTAATCAATTTCGTATCTAGTTAGATTAAGTGTTATTAAAAAGTAAGAAACTCAATGCAAATCAGCGTGGAGATTCATCAAGAGCTGACATTACCGAGTCAATTCACAGCAGCACTGGGCTTGGACGCGCATCGAGGTTTAAGGAAAACGAGAAAGTTATCTTCCGACACCCACGGTTTTGGCCAGCCTTGGCCTTCAAAGGCTATTAAGGTCAAACATTATGCTTTCAAAGGTAAGCTGAGATCATGAGCGTCAATTTGGTAGTAAATAGTGCATAGGTAAAGTTGCCTCAAACAGGTCGAACCCAAGAACCACAGTACATTGGAACCGACGTCTTGGGACCAAAATGGCACATGCGCGTACTCTTTTATTATAGCGCTCTACACTGACCCATAAATAGACACATTCAAGTGGTTCTTCGACAAAGTTGACCCTGAACGATTTTGTAGTTAACAAAAGATTTCGTGTGCGCTGTCTTTGGAGGAGGACTCGAATCGATCACCATTCAATTGCAAAGATTACAGTAATGAAACCTCTTATCAGGACAACATATAAATTTTTGACAAGCTAAACGAACGTGTAATTCGATGATGTGCATTTCTCATTTTGGTTGATTATTTGACATCTTAAGATAGGATGAGTTAATTCACAAGTACCAGAAGCCAACACGTAATGGGTGAATGGAATGAAGTCATCAAGCGCTACGGTTGACCTTGGATCTTCTTTAGGTAGGTCTCTTCTCCATAATTATATATGCAATTTAGGTTAAGGGCATCTTTTACTGACAGCATAATTCTCTCTTGCGGCTAATTGGGTCCTTTAACAAGCAGCTGACTGGGAGGTCACAGTACAAAAGACTGGGAGGTCACCTTTGTAATACAGCTCCAAATATTGCACCCTGACACAAACGTTTGATGTATTTTCGAACTCCTCAATGTATATTGGACAAGTAAGAACAAAAATTTTGAGTATTAAAGCTCAAAGATTGCAAGTGTTTTTCATTTCACTGGTTGCGCTTAAAGGACTCTATATGGTGACACAGCTCGTAAAATTAAGCTGGTGATCAGAGACAAGTGTTGAAAGGGAAACAAAAGTTGCAAAAAGTTTTGATATTATCACCTTTTGCATTTTTTGCAATGTTTAAGTGAATTTAGTCATATATAGAAAAAATAAGGAGGAAAATTCATTCTGACAGACCAAGTTGCCGTGCTCAAGGGAAAGGTGAGAGATCTCGAGAATGCTTAATATCATGGCGATTGTGAAAATGCCAAAAGCTGAGTTCTGGTGTAGAATTCAGGCCCAATCATTGAGAACACTGACGAGCTTGAGTCACATGAATCCCTTCGCCAGGACATATCGGATGTTGTGAATTCGGTAGGAGCCAGCAACGAAGGATTGATCCGAAGAATTCCTCCATCAAGGATGATAATAAAGAAAGCCCAAAATACGAAGGCGAAAGTCAGACGTGCTATGCCCCTCCGATTCAACTCATTGAGATCTATTAAATAGATATATTCGATAGAGCAATTAAAAATTAAGGCCCAATATTTTGCCGAAATACCAAGAAGTGCTTTCTTTACCACAAGATGGCGCAATTTGTCACCTTTTTTTTCTTAGATTGAAGCTGAACCATAGATCGTTTGTTAATTACTAGATAGCGTGCAAGCTTTAGCCAGGCTGATTTGGCAAAGGGGGCAAAGAATGTGTTGGATTTGTGAGGAAAATGCATTGAGTTCTAATAATTCTAGAGGGAGTGAAATCGTAAAAAGTTGTCGCCCGTCGCCACCTGTTGTGTGGACAAAAGTGCGGGAAGATTTAAAATGTGTGACCAGACAAATGTCAACCATGCAATTGATGAATCAAAGGTGGAATTAAGTAATGTTTTTGGGTCATTTTTTGCTATTACCAGTGGTCACTTTCTTGAAAGAACTGGAAGACGTCACCAGGTGGCCCTGCCTTGGATTTGAATACTACAATTAAGAACTTTTCTGCCAATACATTGAATAAGTCACTAGTAGGAAGAACAAAAATTTAAGCTTTTGGGTTATGTAAGGTTAATCCAATACATCTTTGGACAAAAACTAACTTGTGGAAAGAAGCACTGAATATCTGGAGTGGGAGGCTAACGGTGAGAATTATGATTTCCAGAAGGATTACTTCAATTGGGTTCTTCTGCAAAGAACCTTACTTGTATTCAGTAGGCGAAGAAAATCGAATGTCGGAGTGAAAAGTTGTACCTTCTCAAACTTATGTACTGAAGAGAGCATAGAATGAATGAATTCCCCCTTTTGTGGTATAGCAATTAACAAAAAAGGGCTAGTTCATTTTATTCATTCTTGGTAAGATTTGCACTGAACTTTGACAGAGCATAACTTTTGACTCTGACATTCAATTGAGCTGAAAATTGAAATACGCATTCTAATCAACACATGCAAGGAACATATGCAAGGTCTCATTTGCAGAAAAACGTAGCTGATTGGTTTCTACTGGATATTATTAGTGACTGAATACCATCCGTTTTTGTTCAAACAAAAGGCTGCGAAAGAAAGGAGGTGGAATTGGAATTTGGATAAAGAACAACTTGGATTTTGAAGAAGTGGGATCCTGTTTTCTTTTCGAGACGAAGGCCGTTCGAATGCAAACGTGTACAGGGTGCACCACTTAAAATCGGACATGAATAATTGATAATTTGCGGGAACTGAGCCGTCGAATCAAAAATCACTTGTTCCAAAAGATGTTGATTGCAACTTTATTTAGCAGATCTATTACTAAGTTACTCGACACAGAGGCCCTTGCTTTAAACCCCGGTCTTGGATCTCCTCTCTGCACATGAGCAAATGATCCGCACCTGCTCTGCTGGAATTTTAGTCCATGCAGCTTTAAAGGCTACAGCCAAGGAAGCCAAAATCTTTAAACCTTTACTCCCCACCTTCGTGTCCAGAATGGTCTAAGAAGTAAAGTTCTTGGATTAAGATCTGAATTAGCCTTGACGCAATGGTCCTCACAGACAAGCCCTGGATAACCAATCTTTTTACGAGCATCTTTCTTGGTTGCCTTTTTTCTTGCTGAAACAGCAGAAGTCTCCAGATCCCCTCAAAATAATAACAATTGATTAGCCTATGAGCTGGATTTGGGGGTCTTCACGCTAAAATTGAAATTGGGATTGCTAGCCTGGCCTTTATCGAACTCTGTCCGATTTTAAGTGGTGCACCCTGTACAATCCTAAACACATATAGCCCACCTTCTGGTTCAGTAGAAGTATTTCTGAGCTCGTTGAAGAGTTTTTTACGCGGACAGGTTGACGATGCCCTTGTAGCTGGAGACGTGAATGTCAAATTTCTATCCAAGAAAAATTCCTGGGATCCACTTCATCGCCTGATGTTGGGGTTTGGGCTCAACCAGTACGTCGAATTTCGCTCTAGGAGCACTCTGAAGACGAAAACTTTGATCGACGTTGCGTTTTCAAACTGTAGACTGGAATGTCAAGGACGGGAAAGCTTTG
>CM021317.1:13415171-13426615 GCA_010645155.1 Tigriopus japonicus
CTTTTTCCCAGCAAACAGCAATATTAAAAAGGAACAACGACTTTTTTAAATGCTGTTGAACATATCATATTAACAGCGATCGTAGAGGTTTTACGTGCGTTCTGAGAGCACCTCCAAATCCAAGGGAATCGAGGCTAGTTCAAACAATGAAATGCCGGCATCTGGAACTGAAAAATGATTGGCAATATTTAAAATACAAACGTCAAAGAGAAATTTAAACCTATAGAGCAAGCAGTTTGCTAACATGGTGCTCAAAAAATCCTTCTCTTCCTTACTTGCAATATGTTTTTCATGCAATTAAAAAATATATAAAGGATATTTAGTGATGGCACCTTAAAGAGTTTAATTACTAGCCTTAAGTTGCACAAACTAACTCAAAAAAGCTACTTCTTGCGCATACAATTCTTTGAAAGGTGGCCCATAGATCCACACGAATAACATTTCTGGGCAAGTGGTGGAGTTGCAATTTTGGATTGAAATGAAGGCTGCACATTCTGCGCCCAAAATCGACTCCAAAACCCTGTCCCATTCTAGTATTCCGAGAGTTATCAACATGAAGAGGCAATGCGGGGGTGGGTTGTGCTTCTACAATCGCTCGTTCTACTTTGGCTTTTTTTAGTTCCTTGGCCAACAGTTCAAATCGAGCAACATAGCGAGGATCTTTTGGTGCTTTTCCTTCCATAGCCTCTACCATTTCTGGCCCATGATTCTCAAGCAGATCCGCCATTGCCAATTCATGTCACGTGGCGTCCACGGCAATTTAAAGAGCATGTTTGTGATGCTTCAGGATCAAATTGGCTTCCAAAACCAACTCTGCCGACCTTTCACCTAGTTGTTCGGAAATCTTATCGCATACATCGAGAAAAGCGTTCAAAACTCTTTGGGATTCCTGCAATTGATATCCAGGGAGCAAGTCAGAACGGGCCCAACGGTTTGAGGGAGGCTTTTGTTTTTAAAGTCTCTCAATTTCTTTGGCCAAATGACGCGCTAACAACAAAATTTGTATCACAATGAAATGGCCAATCACAGTTCGGGCAATGTAAGATAAGCATGGAACAGTTGCTCCTTGAACATTGGCGGTTTCTCCTAATGAACTCCCCTTACTAATTTGGTGGATTCAGCCATAATAGCAGCACGGGCACTCAAAACTTTGCAGTTCCGCTAACAAAGCAGAAACGGCATTACATATCTTGGCGGGTTCTGCTGTCGTAACGGAAACGGCCCTACAATTTTCGGCGGTCTTTGCTAGCTCGGCAGTCATGGCCCTCAACTCGGCGGGTTCCTTTGATGTAGTGGGAACAACCCTCAAGACTGCAAGTTCCACTAACAAAGCGGAAACGGCACTGCATATCTCGGCAGGTTCTGCCAATAAAGCGGAAACGGCATTACATATCTCGGCGGGTTCTGCCGATAAAGCGGAAATTTCCCTCAAAACTCTGCGGGTTCTAACAACAAAGCAGATGCAGCCCTCAAAACTCTGCGAGTTTCACTAACAAAGCAGAAACAGCATCACATCTCTCAGCGGGTTTCGCCAACGTACCAGAAATGGTCCTACATATTCGTCGGTCTCCGCTAACGCAGCAGCCACAGTACTCAAAACTCTGCGGGTTCCGCTAACAAAGCAGAAACGGCATTACATATATTGGCGGGTTCCCTTGTCGTAGCGGAAACGGCCCTACAATTTTCGGCAGTCTTTGCTAGCTCAGCATTCGTGGCCCTCAACTCGGCGGGTTCCTTTAATGTAGTGGAATCGGCCCTCAAGACTGCAGGTTTTGCTAAAAAGTGGAAACAGCACTACATTTTCTGCGGGTTCCGCTGAAGATTGCAACGGTTAACCATCAGTTTTGGACGAACTGGAGTGCCTCAAATGTTGACTGAGTCACTAGTAATTGCTGTAATATACAGCAATTACTAGTGACGTCATCATTTTTGCCGGGAAAAAAGTTCGGAAGACCTGTGTTTCTGATGAGCGTGCGAGGTAACTAAAACGAAGGTTTAGGCCTGGTGATTGCAACAATGCTTTTCTTATCTCAAATATCACAAATTGAAGTTGAAATAGCAATTCTTGACATTGTATTTGCAAAAAAGTATGTTTTGTTGTTTTTATCTAAAATTTCGCCACATAAGTTGAGAGGGTTCTTCCGAACTTTGAAATTAGGAATGCCCGACTTTGAATAACAAGATGGCCAGAGGAGATTGGCTCTGGGGGCAACTAAACCTAAAAACAAATAATTTGTTTAATTGAAGGCTCCCAATTTCTCCATTTGTTTTCAAATTACTTTGCAATACTTCTCAACATACATTAAGCATCCCATTGCCTATAAATGCAACATTTTCGAAAATCTGACCCTTGAAAGCTGAGATTTTTTTGGCAAGCCTACACTGCTAACGGCAGTTAGAGACGGCAGCAGGTCCGTAAAATGATACGGTAATCACTCCCAATGTTAATGGACCTGTGGTGATTTTTGGTTGAAATTGTCGGTAAAATCCTTTGCAAGTTGGCATGGAAATCTGACTACTGAAAAGGTAATTCAGGCATGATCTATGCCAAAATTCATCACAAAAACACTGAAGTTCTATTTGGAGTTCCACCACCAACATTTTAGGCACTTTAGTTTGTCCAAATCAGATGAATGGCGCTTGCATTCTTCAAAAATATGTGTTTCATGGGAACTGCGAGCTGTTGCCGCATGAAATCTACTAGTGGGCGCATTTTATGACCGTACTCTGTTATTATAGTGCTATTATAGTGCTGTAGGCTGGTCCACTGACACCACAGAAACAGCCCCATAAACCCTATTGGATTTGGCTATCACAACAGAAAATGCCCTGCCTAGTTCGATGGGTTCCCGAGTTTGTCTTCTACAACAGTAATGGCTGTACAAAACTACGCGCGGATTCACTAACAAAGCAGGAACGGCATCAAATCTCTCAGCGGGTTCAGCCAACATACCAGAAATGGTCCTGCAGACAGTATAAACGATTTGCTGAAATTGTTCCCTGAGGGAAACAGGTGCTTGTTAACTAATTATATGTTGCAATCATGTTTGAATTTTGGAACAAACTACGTACAGGAAAAACACACCAAAAAAATAGAAACACAGTTGTTTCAGGTAGATTGGCTGGTGTTGGAATGAGTTTTTCAAAAATTGCCTTTAAATTTCTCCCCCGATCCACCAATTCTGCCGACATTGGTTGGTTCCTCTGACCGACCCATCCAGCAATCAGTTGGAGGGCAAATCTGCTTCTTCTTGTCAAAAGGCTTTTTCTCTTTCTTTTCGGGTACGTCTGAGTAGCCAGCACAGATCATATAATGAAATTATATGGTCTGTGGTCGCCAGTCTTCCGAAGAACTCCCAAGCTGAAGAGTAGGGGTGGGCAAGAAGCCGGTGTCGGTGTCGAGGTGTCGACACCAACACCGGCTTTTTTGGATTTTGGTGTCAGATCTCCGGTGTCGACATCTTAAGGTTACGTGAGATTCATCAAAAATTCAGCAAATTAAATTGTAAGGCTTGCAAAACAAAGATTTATCATATCTCCGTGCAGGGTATTGTGAAATGTAATCCTTTTTTCCGCTCTCTCTAATTTAAGCTGAACTAAGATTTATTTTGATTTTTGTGAAAAATGTCTACATTTGCATTGTATTGTATTAATAGGTTTAAGCTTATGAAGGCTTTTTGAAAATGGGGGTAGTGATCATTGAAAAGATTATATGCTAACGAATATGTTGGGTGGCAAAAGAGCGAGCTAAAGAGGCTAGGAGAGGACAAAGGAATAGATGCTTTCTTTTTTTAAACAAGCCAATTGATGTGGATTCGCGGATTTCTGGGGGAAGGGCATTCCACAATTCTTTGGAGTGTACAAGGAAGGATATTTCTGAAACCAGGCTGAAACGCATATCCTGTCTTGTGGTACTTTTTGTTGTTCTATGGCCGGGTTGTGGGCGCGTGGGTAACATCAGACCATGTAAAATTTGGTCCCGTAAATTCACTGCCTTCCAAGTTTCCAATAACATTGCTTGGCACATGTCTGATTGACGGACAAATATCCTAATCTTTTGCGTAGCTCTTCGATGCTCACCCTGTCGCGAAGTGCAACCCCGCTTAACTCCCGGAGAACGTTGTTCAGCCCAATCTGGACATCATGTTGGAGTTTCAAAACAGGCTTATCATCCGACATTCGCACTTTAAAGAAGAGGGGCAGATGGTAACGAATTTTAGACATGATCAGCGAGTCCACTGCCACCTTTAGACGTTGCCTTGATATTCGAGAAAGTTGTCCAAACTGATCTCCCAAATGACTGTCTTGAAGTACGAATTTCAATTGACCTTGTTAAAGGGAATACAAAGATCATTATTGCCCAAAAAAATGATGCCTCTTTCTCTTTTCATATTTCACTAATTTCAGTAACCCTTAAATCAAACTATCAAAGCACAATTTGATAATTTTATTCAATGAAATTTATACATTTACCTAAAATGACAATATTGTAGATAAGGTTGTCCATTAGGATGTTTAACAATAAAGTGGAATGAAATGTCAAAACACTTACGTTTAATTATGTTTTATGGGGATTTTGTATAAAAAATGTTTATGCATTAAGTCTAACAGCAAAAGTTTACAAAAAGCATAGACTATTTATAATCAACGTCACCTTGGGTCTCCAAAGCATTTGCCATTTTTTAAATGACTTCTCCAGCTCAAAAGCACTGAGAAATCATTTCAAGCCCATTAGTTTCCACAATGTTTTAAGCAGGGCCCGGAAAAACATTTGCTAAAATGTGGCAAAATATTTTAAGCATATTTTCTTCAAAAAACCAAAAAAATGGAAAAAGAGCCATTTATTCATAAGCATTTATTTTTATTACAGAGCCTTTTTTTGACTATTTTGTGTGTGTACGCCAATCTACCAAATAAGCGTTTGGCAATTAAAATCTAATGAGTTGTTGTTGGAGGCACACCAAACGGATTTAACAATATAATTTTCAATTTTTCCCAATAGATGCCACACTTTTGGCGAAGATGATGGTAGTTCTGGTTGCGAATGTTTAATTTTAGTTTAAAAGCCTTTTTGCTGACATTTTGGAATCTTTGGTTTATTTTGGATTTACCCTTATGTGATTCACTCATTTATTTTGCTCAATTTTTGTGGCATTCTTTTTTGGCCTAAATAATTCAAAAAATATTTTTCCTCTAAACAACGAAAATATCAGAAAAATTGGGGAAATATTATGAAAAACTTTAATTCTGGACCCTAGTTGTCAGAACTTCCAAAGGGGAAAGTTATCAGATGCTTATCCTTCATTTGGGATAGGGCTGCCAAAAAAGGGTGGAACCTTTCATGTAATTGATAAAACTTTGGATGATTTTTAAACTCCAAATTCCAATATGAATTTATTGGTGCCGGTGTTGTTATTGGTGTCAGTGTCGGCGTCGACACCAGCGGTTTCGACACCGCGGTGTCGATGAGAAACTTCGACACCGGTGTCGCTGTCAGTGTCGGTGTCAACCTTCCGGTGTTGGTGTCGGTGTCAACCTTCAGGTGTTGGTGTCGGTGTCGAGGTCAAAATTGCCGGTGTCACCCATCCCTACTGAAGGGTTTGGCGATAATTGGTTTCAGGGCTTGACCAACGTTTGGCCTCGTTGTTTCTGATGATAGGGTCGCAGTTGGGTTTAGAGCAGTGGCGACGACGGGTTTCCTGTGTCGCAGGATCTGATTCGTACAAACTGTCACGCAACGACACACAAGCCCAAGATTTGTGTGGCCTAGAATCCGGACGGTCAACTAGCATTTTTCGATGCTAATTTCTGAAAATTAGCATTTTTTCAAGGGCAGAAGCATTGCAGAATTTTGATTAGCATCGCTCGGATTTTTAGCATTTTTCTAGCATTATTTGAAAGGCTCTAGAAAAAAAAAATTGCATAGCATTTTAGCATTATTTCAGCACTTTTTGGAAAAAAACCATCCAATTTTGGGCTTCAAAGGCAACAAACTGATTTTGACAGCTGAACTCTGTTTTTTGAAAAAAAATTTGACAATACTTTCCCTGACTTAAAAAAAGATACATTGGAAGACTTGTGATCCTTATTTTCAAGGTGGTTCTACATTACAGGTAACCAATTTTAGTTTCAGGCTTGTCTAAACAACTTGAGAAGGGGCACAAAGCATTACCTGTCTCAAAAGAGATTAGATTTGTGATGGAACTACAACACCAACTACAGAAAAACAGCTTTTTTACCTTGGAATGGATAAATCAGTGTTTCAGTAAAAAAATGGATCAAAAAGGGCTTCTAACCAAACCATTTTTGTTAACAGAGGGTTTTTTGAAATGAAAAGTAGCTAATGACAAAATTCTTATCTTGCAAAATTCACTTTGAAATTTAAAGTGTTGATTTGTTTGATGTTGAGAGATTACAAATTTTATAAAATAGGGAAAATAAGTTGCATAGGTTTCTGAACCAAGAAATATTCAACTTTGGTGTGAAATTTCAGTCTTAAAAATGCATGTCTGGTTTCGGATTTCATGTAGGCATAAGTGAAAAAGCTATTAATGCAACCTCTCCAATGCTACAGGGCGGGTGAGCAAAAACTTAAAAAATGTTTGATTTCACATATCCCGCGTTTTTCTCCGCCGATTTTTGATTGGTCAACGGCAACGCAAACCTTGAAAACTGGCGTGAAAACTCAATCAGTACAAAATTGTTCCTCTTTTGAAAATGTCCGATCGAGGGAACAAAAGGTTGCGCCTGACAGATTTGCTACGCGCCGGAGTCGACATCCGGAAAGCAACGGAGGTCATTGGCGTGTCGTTACCAACAGGGTACACTGTCAAAAAAGTCATGGAGGACGGGGATGACCTGAAGAGGAAGCCAGGCAGTGGTGGCCACAACAAAAAGAGGTCTGAGGAACTGATAAGCAAGGTGAAGGCCAAAATCAATGAGGACCCCACGACGTCAATGAGGAAGATGGCAGCCGAGTTCAACGTGGCTGAGAGCACCATCCGAGAAGTCGTCCACAATGATTTGGGTATGAAGTCCTACGCAAGAACCCCTCGACACCTTTTAACAGCCCGAATGAAAGAAATTCGTTTGGAAAGGTGCAAAAAAGTGCTCAACTATCTCAAGCACCACCGCGACACCGTCAAAATTTACTCTGACAAGAATTTTTTTACAGTGGACGCAGTGGTGAACCGACGAAATGACTGATTCCTGGCCAAGTCAGTGGGCGAGGTACAGGGCGTCTACCGCACCAAACATCCGGCCCAGATAATGGTCTTCGTGGTCGTGGCCTCCGACGGGAAGAGGATGCCACACCACTTCTTCAACCAAGGGCAGAAGGTGGGCTCGGACTCCTACTATTATGTGCTGAGGCACAAAGTCTTGCCCTGGTTGAAAGCCAACTATCCCTTGGGAAACTATGTTTGGACTCAGGATGGGGCACCATGCCACACTTCAAAGAAGGTGCAGGAATTTTGCAGGACTAACTTCGTCGACTTCTTGCCCAAGGACATGTGGCCTTTGTCATCGCCGGATGTCAATCCCTTGGACTTTGCGGTTTGGGGCGTGTTAGAGGCTGAGACTGGGCGATCATCTCATCCCAGTTTGGAGGCGCTCAAGGCCAAGATCAGGGAGGCCTGGGCCAACATGTCTGCAGAGTTCCTGCAGAAGAGCTGTCGCTCTGTGCGGCCTCGTGTAGAGGCAATTATTGCAAATGGTGGAGGGCATATTGAATAAAAATTATTCAATTTTGAACCCTCCCCAACTCTTCTTAAAACTAAATTTGTCTTATGGCTGTGAAAAATGCACAAAGAGGTCGTCAAAGTTTTAGCCTGTTTTTTTAAGTTTTTGCTCGCGCACCCTGTATATAAATGAATTTGCTACTTGCTCAATTCATTGATCTGGAAGCAGTTAAACTTTGTCCGGATTTATCTGCAAGACCCTGTAGTCGCACATAAAAGCCCAGGCCTGTAAGGTTCACCATGCCAATGTGAAGGATCTCAAGAAGTCCGTGGATGAGGCCTGGCCCTCCATGCCTACTAATAACATCGTCACCACCTGTAAAGCCTCCAGGTCCAGGTTGGAGAGGGTTATTGCTCCAGATGGGGGCTATATTGATTAAATCTTGTAAAGTAATCATTAACATGTGTCATTCAACCAAAAACCTGAATTAAAAATTCAAAAAATTGCATCACTATTCGCATTTATAAACTTTCCCAATTATTGCTACAGGACTTTTTCTACCCCCGGTAACTGGGTTTAGACAAATGATAAGAAAATGTAGGATGCCGTTCCTTCGACGGTGAGTCCAACACGTTGCTAGTAATGACGTGATTTCAGAGGTTATGATTTGCAAAGTGTGATCACCCAAAAGATTAGTACTTTCCCACTTGTTTTTTCATATACACCCGACTTCCAAGTGTGGCTGCTGAAAAACTTGCGAGGAGGATAAACAGGGATTTGCCAATAACATGGTGGAAGTAGTGGGAGGAAATAACCCCGTGTAACTCAAGGAAATATCAATAAGGTGGCCGCCATCACTCTGGAGTGTGGACTGTATCATTTCTTAAAGTGATATAATTAGCATTGAGAGTGTTTTGTTATTCTTGTTGCACAAAAACTCAAGCTTATCTTGAGATGTAACTTGAAGACTTTCAAATTGCCAAAGTTTTGATTCAGATTGGCTTTTCACAATCTAACAAAATATTATCTAAAATCTGAGGCAATGCTGAGTTTCAAGCACTTATTTTCCAGCTTGTCATTAAATTAAAAAAACGTAACCACCCTTTTTAAAAGCTCTAACTTTCTATGACTATTGAAATCGATTACAAAATACAATACTATAATGGTCGAGGCTAGACTTTAAATAAGGTTGGACGAAGACATTAACGAAAACACGTACTTTATTCCAAGACGTAGGGAACCAGAATCTTCTAGAGTTTAACAGCTAGTGAAGATCATTGGAGAGTCATCACCGATATGATATACAGTAGAAGGAGAGAGACATTACATCTCCCCCGACGGGAAACCTCATCTGGGAGCAAAACGAATGGGAGGTCTCTTGGTGCGATTGGATCGACGAGGAAGAACGGGACGGTCCGGATTGACTTCGACAGTTTGAGGTTGATTGAAATGGTTAGTTGTGGGAATAGGCTTTAAGAATCGTCGATTACGATGAATTAAACTCCCGTTAACGAGCACTTGATATGAATGTCCACGGGAATTGCGTTCGAGAATGATACCACCAGCTTGCCACTTTTTTGATGCAGGATGTTGTATTAAAACATGTGTTCCTTGTATGAGCTCTGAAAGGGGTTGGGAATGTTGATCGTGGTGGTAAGTCTGGCGGGAACGGGTGTTTTTTCGATGTTCGTCTGCACGATCGAGGTCGAGTGATCTTTCAAGATCAGCAGTTGGAATTCGGGTCCTCAAAATTCGTCCGAACATACGAAATGCGGGAGAAGCACCGTCTGGTTTTGGGGTATTTCTAAGGAGAAGAAGAGCTTCTAAAACCTGTTCATTTATGTTGTGGGCTTCTAATCGAGACATGGTTTCTTTGATCGTGCGCACTGTGCGTTCAGCAAGTCCGTTTGATTTGGGATTGTATGGAGAACTTGGGTGCCATGTAATGTTCCATTTTGATAAGAAGTCTCGAAAATGAGATGCGACAAATTGCGGTCTATTATCAGAACGGATGGTCATCGGGGCTCCAAAGGTCGTGAATATTTCAACGAGAGCAAAAGTGACTTGTTTGGAAGAGGGACAATGGTTCCAGTGATGAAGAAACGGATATCCGGATGATCTATCCACCGATGTAAGAAAAAAATGACCCGCAATCTCGAAAAGATCCATATGTAGTTCGTCCATTGAGTTATGGGGGAGATCATCAACAATAGCGGGTTCCACAGGCTGGGATGGGCGAGATCTTTGGCAATTCAAACAATTTTCTACCATGCTTTTTATGGCAGAGTTCAATCCTGGCCAGAATACGGATTGTCGAGCAAGTCGACGAGTGCAGTCTATGCCCTGATGGCCATCATGGAGGCGTCGCAGAACGACAGCACGAAGAGGACCAGGAATAAGAGCACGGTGGCCTGAATAAATGAGACCATCAGTAATTGTAAGATTGGACCAAATACTTTTGAACGGGTTAATGGGTGTTCCAATCATGATGGCATCCACGAGAGCTTGGTATTCTGGATCATTTTGTGCCGCAGATTGGAGGTCATTCAATAAGGGATCTTCATGATGAAGGGCGGCAACGATCAGGGACTTTGAACTTTCATGCATATCGGCATCATTGTCATCTGGATCATCTACTGGTGACCGTGAAAGAGCGTCGGCAAGGAGATGATGGCTACCCTTTTGCCATCGAACATGGAAATCGTAAGGCGTCAATTTCATGAGGAAATTTTGAAGGCGCAAATTTTCCACGTTAATGATAGTTTTTTCATTGAAAATGGGAATCAAAGGACGATGGTCCGTAACAACATTGAAGTGGATGCCTGCTAAGAAAAGGTGGCATTTGCGAATGGCCCACACAATCGCTAATGCTTCCAATTCAAATATTGGCGTATCGTATTTCCGCGTCCTGAAGGAAACGAGACCCACATTGGATGAGGTCATTGGAATTCTGAATGAGAATGAAACCAAGTCCTTTGCGGGAAGCATCAGTGTAGAGGGTAGTTTCAAGATGAGGATTGAATTGTGCGAGATTGGGAGGTGAGGTTAAGACAGCTTTGACCTTACTAAATGCAATGTCATGATCAGCATTCCACGCAAAAGGAGTGTTGGTCTTCAAAAGATCTCTCAAAGGACAGGCATTATTGGCAATTGAAGGTGAAAATGAACCAAGTTGGTTAACTAACCCGAAAAAGCTCCGGAGTTCAGTCAATGTAGTTGGAGTTGGAAATTGAGCTATTGCCTTGACTTTGGAAGGATCTGCGGCGTGAGATCCGGGCTTGATTAGGAATCCAGCAAACCGGACTTCGGATTTTGCCCAAACGCATTTGTCTTGGTTGAGGGTGATCTTATGGCGTTGGCATCGTTCAAGCACAGCTCTGAGATGGATCAAATGGGATTCGGCGCTCTCCGAGTAGATAAGAATATCATCTACGATTTTGGAGACGTTAGGAAGATCTTGAAGAGCAATATCACCACGAAGAGAATAGGCGTCTCCAGTGGCTATGAAACCCATAGGAGCCCTTAGGCAGCGATATTTACCCCAAGGAGTAATAAAGGCAGTAAGATCAGCGGATTCAGGGGACAAAGCCATCTGCCAATATCCACATTTTGCATCCAGAGTCGAGAAAATAACTGCAGTTTTGGGTATTGAATTGACTACGTCATGTGGAGTTGGAATTGGATGGATTTGACGCTCAACTTGTTTGTTTAATTTGGTATAGTCAGCGCAAATTCTTACGGACCCATTCTTTTTTAACACTGGA
>CM021317.1:13437644-13592639 GCA_010645155.1 Tigriopus japonicus
GTATTGAAAATTGGTTATTCTTGACAGTCTTTATTTTTACCCTAGATTTAATCAAAATGTTATTAGCCAAGATTGGGTTGAAGATTCAACCCAGAGTTTCCCGAATTTTCTTTTGGTTGGAGCTGTGCTTTTCTTCTCTAGATTCAAATCCGTTAATGTAATTTTCAAGGCCAAATCGACCAAATATTTCTTTCTCACGCAGAATACTTTTCCAATTTAGTTGTTGACTATTCATCTCAAAAATTGGCTTAATAATTTAAAAAAAGAGAGATTTTGAAAATATTGTTTTGGGAAGGTCAGATTGTTTGCCGATATTTCAAAAGATATGCGGAAATCATGATGATTCTTGATATAATTCAAAGAAACAGGGAATTTTCCTTTAGTTTTGGAAGAAAAAGCCCAAATATTTAAAAAGTGCTCAATACGGTAAAATATTTAGATTATACATTTTTATATTTAATTAAATATTTTCGGCCGCTCTAGTAATAAAGTAGTTGGAAATAATATTTTGCTTTGAAAGTCATCTGAAATTTGAGGAAAAGATACTACTGCTGCTTTTTCTCAACAAACAGCAATATTAAAAAGGAACAACGACTTTTTAAATGCTGTTGAACATATCATATTAACATTTATTGTGCTTGTTATTGTCTTGGAAACATGAATTTCATGTCATGAATCTATTGTTTTGCATAGACATATTGTTTTTTTAGATTTGTATTTTCACGATAATTCAAAAACTCCTATCATGGTTGTATTGAAATACCTAAACACAATGAGGAATACTTGTTATATAGGTCATATGTATTTTTATCACCCCAAAAAACAAGCAGAGTGACCTAAGGTGGAGAATGTTTTTTCTGTGGAGCCCACAGAGTTGGCAGAGAGGAGCTGCTGGGGCAGACAGGCCTATCATTTTGTTGGACAATTTTCAGGCCCCAGCTGACCTTTGGCTGTGACGTTTTCCAAGGAGTTGTGCCCAAACAAGTTGGTTTCGTTTGTAGGTTTGAAGTAAGGGTGGGCGGGAAGCCGGTGTCGTTGCCAAGGTGTTGACACCAACTTTGTGGGCTTTCGGTGTCGGCATCAATACCAGGTCTCTGGTGCCGACATTTTAAGGCTTAAAGATTTTTTTAAAAACTTACTGCCCGCCCAAAAACTTGATTCCAATTTTGATTGTAAATGTGAAGGACTAAACAAAATCCAATATCATAATTTTTGGTTCCATCATAAACATAAACGCAATGCAAGAAAATCACACACCCAGCTGGGGTATTGTAAAATGTAAGCTTATTTTCCCTCTCTCCAATTTATGTTGCACTAACATGGACTTAAATGTCTTTAGAATGCGTAGGTCTGTCAAAACTGGTGCTCCATATTACAATCCAAAAGGGCACATTTTGTTAGACTTCATTTTAAGGAACACGCTATTTGTGTCAGTGTTGACACCACGACCTTGATTGGCAACTTCAACACAGGTACCGGTGTTGGCGTGGGTGTCAACCTTGCGGTGTCGGAGTCGAGGGCAAAATTGCCGCTGTCGCCCATCCCTAGGTTGAAGTCAGGGTCACTTGTTTGTTTGGGGACACCTTAAGTAATAATCTTCGGAAGTATCAAGTTTTCACCTGCAACCTTGGCTCTTCAACAGCTGTAACTCATGCAACAAAAATTTCCGTAAATCCGCCCTGTGGTGGAGCCAAAATCCCATACGTACGCTTTGTAGCGTAGGGTCAGCTGATGATTCATGAACGTTGTCGTCAGTGTCGTCAGCTGACTTTCCTCCTTGAAACGTTTCGAATTTCTGCTCCCTTGACACCCTCTCAACTAGGAGGATTGTCCAGGACTTTGTTACAACCTACAAGATAAAACATCACCTATCAGAAGCACTACCAAACCTGAGAGAGAGGCTTTGTGAACCAGCAGGAATCCACGACACCAGAGGGGGTAGACAGGAACGCCTCCACCACATCATAGCTAAGAAAAACCCAAAGCTCTTCTCCTTCTCCTATCGCGCAGTGCGTTACTGGAACCAGGTCCCCCTGGGCACTTGGAAGGAGGAGAGTATTCGAGTGTTCAAACAAATGGTGCTTGAATTGGTCAGGTCTGGTCCCTTTACAACAGACATCCTGAAGTGAACAAACATTGGTTGGTTGGTTGTGTGTGGATGTTTGTCATTTTTCTGGCTCTTTTTTTTTCTTCTCATCATTCTTTAGTGCTAATCCTCCAGCCAAAACTCAATGCGCCTTTGATGCGCTGAGTGGCTAGACCTTTCTTCTTTGCTTTTTTTTCGTCTAATTGCAAATAAAGGTCCTCATATCATATCAAAAACTCTTGCCCCGCAAGACCAACCTTGATATATTGCATGTTACCAAATTTTGTGAGAATCAAAGAGAAAATTAAGTATATTTTTACATCAAGCATTGTTAAATTCAAAACAAAATGCAATTTCCAAGCCCTTACTCTCTCACTCAAATTATCCATTGACATGGTGCCTCCTGCAATGGTTAAATAGTCTTCCAACCCAGCTGAATGTCATGTATATTAGAATAATTTCTCTCAAATTCGTGTGTTTCAATACCCTCTAAAATTCAAATTAACTATGTCCATATTAAATGAAAAGCTCTTGATAAAAAAAATAACACTAATGATGATGATACAATGATGAACAACATGCTTGCATTCAGCTTCAATAGTATTTAACAATGCTTCTTCAAGCAAATCTATGTATTCGTTGGTTAAATATGACTTCCATAAGCTTACTGAAGATTTCTTTTGAACTGGATTACAAGGTCACAAAGGGTCACAAATGTAAAAATCGGATTGGCCAATTTTATAACAGCTGTGTCACTAATACCCAAAACGATTTTATGAAATTATGGGGATAAATTATCCTATAATTTCAATGCATTTTTTCTCCCTTTGGCAATTTTCATTTTTTTTATTTTTCTTCCCAAGTTGCTTGCAAGATCATGTTCCTTAACTTGAAATTGCTAAGGTCTACAATGAAGTTGCTTACTTTCAACTCAGATGTGAAAAAATGGTGAACTATATCTGAAAACTCACCTTTTGAAACTTGTCTCAAAAATATCAAAAAAATGATCTTCCAGCTTCAAAAGTACTACAGTAATTATAGTTTTTTTTTTGTAAAAAGAGGTCAGTCCAGTTCTTGCTTTTGTGGCCCCCATATATTGTGTTTTAACTGAAAAATGAAATTTACTTCTGTGACCATAATGATGATAAATGACATCGTAATAAACTATTCCCTAAAATATGAAATTCAACCAAGTCAATACCAAGCTCAATTTTATTCCGTTTTCATCTTAGTGGCTGCACAACAGTTTATACAACTTTATAACCGCCACCACCACAACCATTGTATCGAGGCCATCAAGAGCTTAAAGCTCTCGAGTTCTCCTGGACCTGATGATGTGACATCTCAGTTTCTGATGAAATGTTCACAGATTCTTGCCCCTGTTTTCTCCTTTTTGATGCGTCGCATCTTAGATCAGGGCAAGTTTCCCTCTTCTGTAAAAGTAGCTCATGTCGTTCCAATCTTTAAGGGCGGAGATAAATCACTCCCTAGTAATTACAGGCCCACTTCTCTGACTTCCAGTATTGCAAAGGTCTTTGAGAAGATCATAAAGTCCAAGCTTGTTGAGTATTTGGAAGCCCATGATATCATTCCCCCAGGGCAGCATGGGTTTTGAGCCCATTTCAGTTCAGTCACCCAATTGGTTGACCATATTGAGCAGATTATTGAGGGGCTTGAAAGTCACGAGTCAGTTGATGTAGTCTATCTTGACTTTGCCAAGGCCTTTGATAAGGTCTTTTGCTCGATCAACTCAAAGAGTAAGGGATCCAGGGTAAGGGCCTGAATTGGATTGGTAGTTTCATGAGTGAAAGGAAGCAAATAGCCAAGGTTGAAGGATCATTTAGTGGCATGTATGATGTCAAGTCAGGTGTTCCACATGGTTCAAATCTTAGGTCCGCTCTTGTTTATTCTCTTTATTGCTCCTCTCCAGAAGTTTATAACAAAAGCCAGTATTTCTTCATATGCTGATGACACAAAATTAGTTTGTGGAAGGAACGGTCAGGACTCAAAATGTTTAGTTGAGGACTTGGAGAAAATCTACTCTTGGGTTGGCGAGAGTAATATGGCACTGAACGGGATGAAATTCCGCACAATGACGTATGGGGCGTCAAAATTAGATATTCCGCTCAAAGACAATGGAGGTTGTGATATTGAGCAGGTATCATCCATGAGGGATTTGGGAGTTGTCATCCAAGATGATGGAAAGTTTGATGAGCATATCCAGTTGAAAGTGGGGAAGGCATTTCAAACATGTGGCTGGATCTATCGCACTTTCAAGTCCAGAGATAGTATTACAATGCTAACTCTGTACAAGTCGATTGTTCAGCCGCATCTTGAATATGCACCACCCATTTGGGCTTCAATCAGTTCAGGAGGTTTGCAAAAGGTCGAGCAGGTCCAAAGATGTTTTACTAGGAACATCACAGGAATGAGAGAGCTCTCGTATTGGGAGAGGCTCAAGAAGTTAGGGCTATAGAGTACTCAGAGAAGGTATGAAAGGTATCTGATACTGGATGTTTTCAAGAGCATTCATGGGCTCTGTCCTAACCCAGGCTTTGAGATCAGTTGTAGCGATCGTAGAGGTTTTACGCGCGTTCTGAGAGCACCTCCAAATCCAAGGGAATCGAGGCTAGCTCGAACAATGAAGTCCTCCTCTCTGCTTTATCGGGATCCTTCATTGTTCAATTTGTTACCTATCAGCCTTCGTCGGGAATATGTAAGAGCTGATCCTCTAACAGCATTAAGGCAGGATTGGAAAACTTTTTAAAAACTATTCAAGGGTTGTACAGATCTGCCAACAGTAATTCATTGGTAGATCAAATTTAAAATAAACGGTAATTTTAAAAACGATATTAATCATTCACTCTTAATACAGGCAATCCCATTCCTAAAAAAATAAAAAATAAAAAATTGTAAGACTTTGCGTTTTGGGATTGAAATGCCGGCACCTGAAACATATTTCTTTACACAATTTCTTTCTTTAACTGAAAAATGATTGGCAATTTTTGAAATACAAACGTCAAAGAGAAATTTAAACCTATAAAGCAAGCAATTTACTAACATGGTGCTCAAAAAATCCTTCTCTTCCTTACTTGCAATATATTTTTCATGCAATTAAGAAAAATATAAAGGATATTTAATGATGGCACCTTACAGAGTTTATTACTAGCTTTAAGTTGCACAAACTATGTCAAAAAAGCTACTTCTTGCGCATACAATTCTTTGAAAGGTGGCCCATAGATCCACACGAATAACATTTCTGGGCAAGTGGTGGACTTGTAATTTTGGATTGAAATGAAGGCTGCACATTCTGCGCCCAAAATCGACTCCAAAACCCCTGTCCCATTCAGGTATTCCGAGAGTAATCAACATGACGAGGCATGGACCCGGGGGTGGGTTGTGCTCCCACAATAGCTCGTTCTACTTTAGCTTTTTTCAGTTCCTTGGCCAACAGTTCAGATAGAGCAACATAGCGAAGATCTTTTGGTGCTTTTCCTTCCATAGCCTCTACCATTTCTGGCCAATGATTCTCAAGCAGATCCGCCATTGCCAATTCATGCCGCGTGGCGTCCACGGCAATTTGAAGGGCATGTTTGTGATGCTTCAGGATCAAATTGGCCTCCAAAACCAACTCTGCTAACCTTTCACCTGGTGGTTTGGAAATCTTATCACATACATCGAGAAAAGCGTGTAAAAGTCTTTGGGATTCCTGCAATTGATATCCAGGGAGCAAGTCAGAACGGGCCCAGCGGTTTGAGGGAGGCTTTTGTTTTTAAAGTCTCTCAATTTCTTTGGCCAAATGACGCGCCTCATGCCTTAAATTTGTAACAAAATGAAATGGCCAATCACAGTTCGGGCAATGTAAGAAAAGCATGGAACAGTTGCTTCTTGAACATTGGCGGTTTCCCCTAATGAACGCCCCTTATTAATCTGATGGATTCAGCCATCAGATGAATGGCCCTTGCAATCTTCAAAAATATGTGTTTCATGGGAACTGCGAGCTGTTGCCGCATAAAATCCACTAGTTGGCGCATTTTATGACCGTACTCTGTTATTATAGTGCTATAATAAGGAAAACATCAAAATGACATTTGTACAGTATTACATGAGCTTTCAGGAAATGTTAATCGCATACACCAAGACCCTCTGGTTGATGAGGTAGATCTTGCCGAAGCCAGTCTTGTTTTTGATGGTGTTCAACATGTTCAAGATGTAGATCTCGGCCAAGAAGTACTCGATATCAGACTTCTTTTGATATATTCTAAAGAACACCTTTGGTTATCTATTGCCCCAAGTATTACTCTTTTATCCCCATGTCCGTGGTCACTAGGTACAAGAAGGGAAGAATTTCAGAAATTTCCGATCCGTTAACTTAATTTAAAGAAATCAGCAGCCCTTTTTTTGATTGGATCGTGTAGACCAATCAAAAAGCAGTATTTTCTTGTTTTAAAGTTTTGTTGTCTTTCGTCGCGGTCAAAAGTTATGGAAGCCAAAAGACAGAGAGTTGCGGCCCTTTTGGGCGCTGATGTGCCCATCCCCACCATCACCGACAAGGAGAACTGCTCCCGCGCCTTCGTGTACAAGGTCAAGGCCATGATGAAGAACGGCACCGGGTTCAAGAGGAAGAAGGGAAGTGGCGGCCACATTAAAAAGCTCACCGATGCAAAGATCGCCGACATCCAGGCCAAGATTGACGAGAACCCGGAGATCTCCATGGCCAACCTGGGCATGGAGGAGTCAAAGACAACCGCCCACAACGCCATCAAGAGCCTGTGCCTCACCAACTATGTCCGGAGACACCGCCAGCTCATTACCACTGCCAGCAAGGTCAAGAGGGTGGAGAAGGGGAAGAAGCTTCTGTCCTGGATGAAGAAGAATCCTCGCATGGTCCGCGTCTTCAGCGACGAAAAGTTTTGGACAGTTGACCAGGCCAGGAACGCCCAAAACGACCGCTACCTGGCCAAGAGTCCAAAGGACGTCCCCCCCATCAATCGGACCAAGCATCCAGCTGGAGCCATGATGTTGGGCGTCGTGGCCAGCGACGGGAAGGCCATGCCCCCGTACTGGTTCCCCGCGGGCCTCAAGGTGAACACCAACGTCTACTTGAAGGTCATGAGGACCGTCGTGAAGCCGTGGCTGGACGCCACTTACCCCGACGGCAACTATGTTTGGCAACAGGACTCCGCCCCTGCCCACAAGTCCAACAAGACGCAAAACTGGTGCAAGGTCAACCTGGCGTCCTTCTGGCCCTGGTCAATGTGGCCGCCCTCCTCCCCAGACTGCTCTCCGTTGGACTATGGCATCTAGGGCAATGTGGAGAGAAAGGCGTGTCGCACGCCCCACCCAAGTGTCGACGCCCTCAAGTCCTTCGTCAACGACGTGTGGGCCGACGTGTCCGAGGACTTCGTCGCCAAGGTCTGCTCCAGCTTCAGGCCCAGAATCACGGCCATGATCGAGGCCGGCGGCGACCATTTTGAAATTTAATGCTGTGAAATATCCTGTACAAATGTCATTAAAAGTGTTTTGTCGTACTCCTTATTGTTCTGGCTGCAGTCGCACATGTTTGTTCAGTAACTAACTGTCTACGATTTGCTTGAATGCACTGTAGTGCTCTAGGCTGGTCCACTGACACCACAGAAACAGCCCTATGAACCCTATTGGATTTTGCCATCACAACAGAAAATGCCCTGCCTAATTCGATGGGTTCCCGAGTTTGTCTTCTACAACTGTACAAAACTACGCGCGGATTCACTAACAAAGTAGGAACGGCATCAAATCTCTCAGCGGGTTCAGCCAACATACCAGAAATGGTATGGACTGTTTCCCGCGGTAGAAAGTGTGAGTCAGCTGTCATTTGCAATCACCTGAAAAGTTTTTGAAATGCACCTACGCCGAAAGGAAAAGTAGATCCATTTTGACAATGCAACGCTCTGCATTTCTGAGCGCCGAGAAGTGATGTTCTGAACATAAAACAGTGCTAAAAACATCTACATTCCGTTTTTTTGCACTGGCATTCTTGTAATGTTCCTCCTCTAAAGTGACTTAAACAGAATAATGAAATACTTTGGTTTATAAGATAGAACTAATTCTGTCTTTTAACTAATTCTATCTTTTAACCCTCATTGTCATTGTAATGTTTTTATTTGCTTACCACCATTGTCACATGCCTAGCCCACACACTCTTTTATCTACCTTTTTGGTGTTTGAGTACTTCTTACAAATACAAAATACAAAATTATATTTAAACGCAAATAATCTATTGGAAAAAACAAAAGACAAAAATGGTCATGCAATGTGGTAGAACCTATCTTAAAAGGTCTAATTGGGCCAAACTTTTAATTGATCTGATGTTGATCCATTATGTAATCAGAAGTTATTTATTTATAGGGCACATCCCTGATAATGGTTGTTCCATGAAGAATTATGAGTTCCTACCTATGTTTTGGAAGCTAATGGGATATTTTGGGAATTGATTGCATAGGAAGATGGTTCAAAATTAAATTTTGACTCAAAAGAATTCAGTCTAGAAGTATGCAGTCAGATGGAGATTTAATCCCAACCTTCCTCACAATGACCCGAAACAGTACTTCATGTACTTATTGATTGCATAGGAAGATGGTTCAAAATTAAATTTTGACTCAAAAGAATTCAGTCTAGAAGTATGCAGTCAGATGGCGATTTAATCCCAACCTTCCTCACAATGACCCAAAACAGTACTTCATGTACTTATTGATTGCATAGGAAGATGGTTCAAAATTAAATTTTGACTCAAAAGAATTCAGTCTAGAAGTATGCAGTCAGATGGAGATTTAATCCCAACCTTCCTCACAATGACCCGAAACAGTACTTCATGTACTGCCTCATGTCTCATCCCTTGGGGCAATGCAACCAACTACTAATTTGTGTGCGATGCATCACCCTCCAAGACGTGGGGGAACAGTTCGTTCGAAGTTGACAGCATTTGAAGTTGAGAACTGCATTTTGAGTCAGTGGCAGCTGACTCACACTTTCTACCGCGGGAAACAGTCCATACAGAAATGGTCCTGCGGACAGTATAAACGATTTGCTGAAATTGTTCCCTGAGGGAAACAGGTGCTTGCTAACAAATTATATGTTGCAATCATGTTTGAATTTTGGAACAAACTACGTACAGGAAAAACACACCAAAAAAATAGAAACACAATTGTTTAGGTAGATTGGCTGGTGTTGGAATGAGTTTTTTCAAAAATTGCCTTTAAATTTCTCCCCCGATCCACCAATTCTGCCGACATTGGTTGGTTCCTCTGACCGACCCATCCAGCAATCAGTTGGAGGGCAAATCTGCTTCTTCTTGTCAAAAGGCTTTTTCTCTTTCTTTTCGGGTACGTCTGAGTCGTCTGAGTCGCCAGCACAGATCTAATAATGACATTGTATGGTCTGTGGTCGCTAGGGCTGACGATTTTCTCGAAAATTTCAATTCTCGAGAATGAGAATTTCTCGAGAATTCGAGAAAAATTCTCGAGAATTCTCGAGAATTTGAGAAAAAGTGAAAATAGGGAAAAAGATGTACATTCAAAGCTTCCAAAGAACTTGAAATTGGTTTTTTTGAAGTTCATACCAAAATCAATATGAACATGAGTGTGAAAAACAATGATTGGACCTCATGGACAATCATTTCTGAAATTTCATTTGTAATTTCAAATTTTTTTTTCGTATTTTTGCTCAGCTGTAATTTTCAAAACCGGGTTTTCTTGTACACACTAGATTTTGTTTGGGCTGGTTCACGAGTTATCTTCTTGTTCGAATGTACCATAAAAATGTTTACAGGGTTTCAAACATTGCTCATGGCTCTTATTGTTCTTTTGCTTGAAACTTTCGTTTTGAATGAAACAGTTTTGCCATTAATTCCAAAATATAACCTGGAGTAATCTAATAAAAATTTCTCGAAATTTCTCGAGAATTCGGAAAATTTCTCGAGAATTTTCGATCCTCGATTTTTTCGAGAAATTCTCGAGAATTCTCGAGCGAGAATTCTCGAGAATCCGCCCTAGTGGTCGCCAGTCTTCCGAAGAACTCCCAAGCTGAAGGGTAGAGGTGGGCAAGAAGCCGGTGTCGGTGTCGAGGTGTCGACACCGACACCGGCATTTTTGGATTTTGGTGTCAGGTCTCCGGTGTCGACATCTTAAGGTTACGTGAGCTTTATCAAAATTTCCGCAAATCACGCCAAATTAAATTGTGAGGCTTGCAAAACAAAGATATATCATATCTCCGTGCAGGGTATTGCGAAATGTAATCCTTTTTTTCCGCTCTCTCCAATTTAAGCTGAACTAAGATTTATTTTGATTTTTGTGAAAAATGTCTACATTTGTATTGTATTGTTTTAATAGGTTTAAGCTTTTGAAGGCTTTTTGAAAATGGGGGTAGTGATCATTGAAAAGATTATATGCTAACGAATATGTTGGGTGGCAAAAAAGCGAGCTAGAGAGGTAAGAAGAGGACAAAGGAATGGATGCTTTCTTTTTTTACACAAGCCAATTGATGTGGATTCGCGGATTTCTGGTGGAAGGGCATTCCACAATTCTTTGGAGTGTACAAGGAAGGATATTTCTGAAACCAGGCTGAAACGTATATCCTGTCTTGTGGCACTTCTTGTTGTTCTATGGCCGGGTTGTGGGGGCGTGGGTAGCATCAGATCATGTAAAAGATGGTCCCGTAAATTCACTGCCTTCCAAGTTTCCAATAACATTGCCTTGGCACATGTCTCGTTGACGGACAAATATCCTAATCTTTTGTGTAGCTCTTCGATGCTCACCCTGTCGCGAAGTGCAACCCCGCTTAACTCCCCGAGAACGTTGTTCAGCCCAATCTGGACATCATGTTGGAGTTTCACAACAGGTTTATCATCCGACATTCGCACTTTAAAGAAGAGGGGCAGATGGTAACGAATTTTAGACAAGATCAGCGAGTCCACTGCCACCTTTAGATGTTGCCTTGGTATTAGAGAAAGTTGTCCAAACTGATCTCCCAAATGACTGTCTTGAAGTACGAATTTCAATTGACCTTGTTATAGGGAATACAAATTAATTTAAATAAATTAAAAGAAAACAAAATAATTATTGCCCTAAAAAATGACGCCTCTTTCTCTTTTCATATTACAGTAACCCTTCAATCAAACTATCAAAGCACAATTTGAAAATTTTGTTCAATGAAATTTATAGATTTACCTAAAATGACAATATTGTAGATAAGGTTGTCCATTAGGATGTTTAACAATAAAGTGGAATAAAATGTCAAAACACTTATTTTTAATTATGTTTTATGGGGATTTTGAATATAAAAAAAAATGTTTATGCATTAAGCAGAAGCATAAACTATTGATACTCAACATCAACTTGGGTCTTCAACGTAGTTGTCATTTCTTAATTGACTTCTCCAGCTCAAAAACACTGATAAACCATTTCAAGCCCATTAGTTTCCACAATGTCATAAACAGGGCCCGAAAAAACATTTGCTAAAAAGTGGCAAAATATTTTATACATATTTTCTTGAAAAAATGAAAAAACCAAAATATTTGGAAAAAGAGCCATATATTCATAAATATTTACTTTTGTTACAAAGCCATTTTTTGGCTAATTTGTGTGTACGCCAATCTATCAAATAAGCGTTTGGCAATTAAAATCTAATGAGTTGTTGTTGGAAGCACACTTGACACCAACCGGATTTAACAATATTATGTTCAATTTTCCCCAATTGATGCCACATTTTTTGCGAAGATGATGGCAGTTCTGGTTGTGAATGTTTAATTTTAGTTTAAATGCCTGTTTATTGATATTTTGATATCTTTGGTTTATTTTGGATTGACCCTTATCTGATTCACTCATTCATTTTGCTCAATTTTTGTGGCATTCTTTTTTTGGCTTTAATAATTCAAAAAGAAATATTTTTCCTCTAAACAACCAAAATATTAGAAAAATTGGGGAAGTATAATGAAAACCTACAATTCTGGACCCTAGTTGTCAGAACTTCCTAAGGGGGAAGTTATCAGATGCTTATCAGTAGGGACGGGCAAATAGTGTAAAAAGAATTTTGGTAACATAAACGCATTTTTCTGCACTTTTGCACTTTTCACCTTTATTTGCACTTTTTATTTACGTTTTTGGCCAAAATTGACAAAATGTTAAGAAAATGTGGTGGCTTTTGAAAGAATTTTTAGTTTTAAGATCAAATTTTGAACAAGTCGAAAAAGCTTGCATTTGCAATCAACCATTCTTAGCCCCTTGAAGAAATATGTGCATTTCAGACGCAAACCTCACACTTTTTTCACCATCTTGGCTTTAACTATGACATCCTGTTTACTCAGTTAAAGATTTGACAAAAGAATCCCATTGCATGCAACCAACAAATAGCAAACCTAAAGAAACTCATGTTATGGTTATGGAAGGATCCACAAACAATATAGATTGCAGAATTAGGTTTGCTGCCTACAAAGATTGCTATTTCTAAAAAAGGCCGTTAAAAAACTTAAAATCATCAAGCTAAGGATACATAAATGTAGCAGTAACCCAAATCCACCCAAAGTCCAAATGCAAGTTATTTGCTCTTTTTTGACACTTGTTTGCTCTTTTTTACATTTATTTGCTCTTTTTTCGACATTTATTTGCTCTTTTTTGACATTTATTTGCACTTTCAACATTTTTCTGCACTTTGTTTTGCACTTTTGGGCACATTTTTTTGCAACTTTTGGTAACTAAAAGGGTAAGATTATTTGCACTTTCTGCCCGTCCCTACTTATCAGAATTATTGGTGTCGGTGTCGTTATTGGTGTCAGTGTCGGAGTCGACACCATCGGTGTCGAAGAGAAACTTCGACACCGGTGTCGATGAGAGTGTCGGTGTCAACCTTCCGGTGTGTAATATCCCAATTTTATACAGTCCACTTTCTCTTTCGTCTAACTGGCTTACCTGTATCGATGAACTTTAGTCAACAATAAAAAGGCAATTACAAAAGAACTTGTCAAGAGACGTGAGCGTCTTTACGGTGTTGGTGTCGGTGTTGAGGTCAAAATTGCTGGTGTCACCCATCGCTACTGAAGGGTTTGGCGATCATTGGTTTCAGGGCTTGACCAACGTTTGGCCTCGTTGTTTCTGATGATAGGGTCGCAATGGATGAGTGTAATCGATGTAATCTAACGAATTCAGCTGGGGATTCTGGGGCCAAAATGGCTAGGGATGTGTCAGTGTTGAGATTATCCTGCCAAAAAACTAAATTTAAATTCTCGAGCGAAATTTGCATTCTTCATTTTGACAATCAATCGAAACAAGAACTTTTCCCTCAAGTAGCAAACCTAAGCTATGAAATGTCCGGACCTATTTCTGACCCATCTCTAGCCACTTTGGCCCCCAAATCCCCCGCTGAATTCGTCCGACTAAACTCATCCATTGGGTTTGGAGCACTGGCGACGCCGATTTTCCTGTGTCGCAGGATCTGATTCGTGCAAGGTGTCCCGCGACGATACACAAGCCTTCCATTTAAGCCTTACGTTATGTGTCTTAGAATCCGGACGGGCCCCGGCGGTCGCAATAAAAGCAATCTGATTTAGTTGAGCAGGGAAGAGGAGATCAGATGTCGGAACTGATGGATCACCTTTTGCTTTTCTGGTTGAACCCCTGCCCTTTGATGGAGGGCCTTTCCCTTTGGCAAGATTAGACGCAGAACGCCCTTTGCCCGCCCGGCGGCTGCCGGGTGGGATTGGTTTGCGAATTGATTGGCAAAGGACACATCGTTTTGTCGATCCCAAGAGCGAAAGGGAGACAAGTTCTCGGGCTAAAGCCCTCGAACTTGCCACCCTGCAGCCGAACTCTCGAGCAAGGCAAGATTTTCTAATCCTTCGATTTCTCGATTCCCATATTCTAAGGATTCACACATTTTCATGAAATGTGCAGCCAAATTCATCTTCCTCTGAAATCCATTGACATGATAACTTCACCTGTCTGGAATATTTGTTACGCAAATAGATGTCAAATAACGGATTCAGTTAAGGCAAGGTGTACCTGTTAAAAGAATCAAAATAACACTTGCAGTCTCTAGCCATTTTTTTTTCTACAGTTTGACCTGCCTGCAGCCTTTCACTGCATTGACCATGAAGTCCTGATCAACAAACTTGAGATACCGGGTGCAGAATAGAGCTGCAGTGCTAAAAGATTGAAAAATTAAGTTGATTCAATTAGCAAATCTTACCATTCAGCCACTTAGCTTGGCCATCCATTGTTGTAGGTTTTATCAAAGAGTAAAAACTATTTGCTCCTTTCACAAGGTCATTTAAGGGTGGAGAGATTTCTTCCTGCAATTCTCAACACCAAAGAAATGTTATTAGAATGTCCATCTAAACTTCCAAAAACAGGTCTTTTCCAAAATACTTTGAATTCAGGAGGTCGGATTTTTTCGGATTGCATGGCAAATTTTCGGATTAGGATTCGTTCGGATTGAGCCACAATTTTTTGGGTTCGAATTCGTTCGGATTGAGCATCAAATTTTGGGATTCGGATTCGTTCGGAATTAGCATCAAATTTTCGGATTCGGATTCGTTCGGATTGAGCGGCAAATTTTCGGTTTCGGATTCGTTCGGATTGAGCGGCAAATTTTCGGATTCGGATTCGTTCGGATTAAGCAGCAAATTTTCGGATTAGGATTCTTTCGGATTATGAAAATTTAGTTTGGATTAGATTTGGAGGACCTTTCGGATCCGATGCACAGCTCTAGTGCAGACAGAATAAGTCCTGCCGCTGGCCTTTTAGAATTGATATCTCTGGTTCTAGGTTGTACAGGCAAGATTTGAAATATTATGCTGGACTGTGTGACCTTAATGCGTAATAGTTTTGAAAAAAGTTTGAAAAAAAATTCTGCTCAATCACAATGCCGGCAATAAGGAGCGCGATCTAAATTCTTCTTGACGCGTTCATTCCAAATTTGGGGATCGCCAAGAGGGTCGGCGTCATCGTGCGGACCGTGGAGAGAGTCAAGAACTGCAGGGACAATGGTGACACCCTTTCTGACAAACCCAGATCTGGTCGGCCCACCAAGGTAAATGTTAACATCATCTTGAACAATGCCAAGACCTTTCAAAACATCCCCATCTCGGCCATTGCCAAATCACAGGGCCTCCACAAATCCACTGTCGGCAAGGTCTTGAAGAAATTGGGAATAAAAAGCCTCAGGAAAATAGCCAGGCCACTTCTTTCACAAAAACAGTCTGACACTAGGCTTGAGAGGGCCTCCAAGCTCCTCAACAACATCAAGAACAACCCACGGCATGTGATCATTTTCTCAGATGGAAAGACATTCACGGTGGACCCATTTACAACTGACAGAAAAACCCAGTCTTTCCCTTCCCAAGCACCCCTGTGGATCACTCCAGTCGTTATGTGACCACCACCATGACTTCCATCATGATGTCGGGTCTCGTCGCATCCAATGGGATGAAGATTGGCCCATTCTGGTTCCGAACTGGCTACAGGTTGAATGAGGCCGACTACCTGGACACCCTTGATTGCCTCCATTGACTATTAGGCCAATGTGTTGTTCCAGCAGGCCGACGCACCAACGCACACTTGCATCATTGTGCAGGAGTGACTTGGGGATTATCTCACATTTTGGCCACAGGACTTCTTTTCGCCACAATCTTGAAACTTTAATCTGCTAGACTACTCAGTCTAGGCGCACATAGAAGCCCAGACCTGGAAGGTCCACCATGCCAATGTAAAGAATCTCAAGAAGTCTGTGGATGAGGCCTGGCCCTCCATGCCTACCAATTACATCGTCACCACTTGTAAAGCTTCCAGGTCCAGGCTGGAGAGGGCTATTGCTCCAGAGGGGGGCTACATTAATCAAATCTTATAAAGTAATCATTAACATGTGTCATTCAACCAAAACATGCATTAAAAATTCAAAAAAATGCATCATTATTCTCATCTATAAATTTTCCAAATTATTGCGACAGGACTTTTTCTACCCCCGGTAACTGGGTTTAGACAAATGACGAGAAAATGTAGGATGTCGTTCCTCAGTCGGTCGAGTCCATCACGTTGCCAGTTGACGTGATTTCAGAGGTCATGATTCGCAAAGTGTGATCACTCCAAAAATTAGTACTTTCCCCCTTGTTTTTTTCACATACACCAGACTTCCAAGTGTGGCTGCTGAAACACTTGAGAGGAGAATAAACAGGGATGTGCCAATAATATGGTGGAAGTAGTGGGAGGAAATAACCCCGTGCAACTCAAGGAAAATTTCAATAAGGTGAGCGCCATCACTCTGGAGTGTGGACTGTATCATTTCTTAAAGTGATATAATTAGCATTGAGAGTGTTTTGTTATTCTTGTTGCACAAAACTCAAGCTTATCTTGAGATGTAACTTGAAGACTTTCTAATTGTCAAAGTTTTGATTCAGATTGGCTTTTCACAATCTAACAAAATATTATCTAAAATCTGAGGCAATGCTGAGTTTCAAGCACTTATTTTCCAGCTTGTCATTAAAGTAAAAAAAAATGTAACCACCCTTTTTAAAAGCTCTAACTTTCTACGACTATTGAAATCGATTACAAAATACAGTACGTGGATAAAGGAAATTGTTAGAGTTAAGGCCAAGCTCAAGTTTATTTCTTTTTCTTCTTAGTTCCTACATGACACAGTTTTTGGCTAATAATATCCCTTATAGCCACCACTACTGTATCCACCGCCATTGTATCCACCGCCACCACCCGAGTGACCACCGCCAGAATAGCCTCCATTGTAACCACCTCCACCATTGTAGCCACCACCACCATTATAGCCACCACCACCATTATAGCCGCCACCACCATTATAGCCGCCACCACCATTATAGCCGCCACCACCACCGCCAGACGAATAACCACCATTGTAACCACCACCTCCGCCTCCGCCTCCATGAGAGTAGCCTCCACTATAGCCACCTCCACTATAGCCTTTGGAATATCCACCCCCACCCCCACCATAGTAACGACCTCCACGATCCAAAGATTCGCCTTGAGGATTGGTCAATGTTTTGGCATGCCCCAAAGCTAAAAGGGATTGAAAGATGTTAATATTAGAAAGATGATTGACTTTCTAGACCTTCAAAACAATTTATTACTGGCAATGAAGAGGGTTGAATAAATGATTGAAAGCTTCATGATGGGAGGTCTGAATGCAAGATGGCACTGGCTAAGATTAACCATCATTTCCTTTTTATAGCCGGTATTTTGATTTGTACAGATGGCTGAGATATCTGTTCCACAAATATAGGATGGTCCAAAAGTTCTTGTTGCAGCCAAAACGCCACAAGGAATTGTAAAATAAAATATTCATTAACGTTACAGCATAAAATAAACATTTACAAGATATTTAATCTACCAGTGAGTTACTGTTGTCAAATAACCCTTGAATAATAGTAGGTTGATCAGGAATAGTATTTGAAATTTTGTCCAATCCTGCATTAAATGCTGAGGATCAGATCCTTCATATTCCCAACGAAGATTTATGGACAAAAGATTTGTATTTGCATAAGAGCCACTCAAAAACACAATGTGTATGGAAGAGTATTGGCAAGTGATAAGGGAAAAAAAAACAATAAAACGCTTACAAAAACCACAAAATCACACTTCCATAGTCCAGGTAAGAAGGAAGAAGACAATAAAGATAATGTGGTGAATATAAAATTAGTAGTAAGATAAATTGATAAAAAGGAGTGCACGTGATAAGTATTCAACGAGCACTCCTTTTTTTCAATTTATCTTACTACTAATTTTATATTCACCACATTATCTTTGTTTTGTCAGCAACCTTTATGTTACCATTCCTAATTTTTATTTCACGTTACCCAAAAAATACTCGAGCAAAAATCGCGCTCAAATTCATTTTTCTAGAATCATTCTTTAGCCCTCTATTTTCAAAATCCTGCAATGCTTCTGCCCTTGAAAAAATGCTAATTTTCAGAAATTAGCATCGAAAAATGCTAGTTGGCCATCCGGATTCTAGGCCACACAAATCTAGGGCTTGTAGATCGTTGCGGGACAGTTTGTACGAATCAGATCCTGTGACAAAGATTGAACAATGAATGAGTCTGACAGAAAAGAGAGGAGCACTTCATTGTTCAAACTAGCGAACTCAATTCCTTGGGATTTGGAGGTGCTCCCACAGCACATGTAAAACCTCTACGATTACTACAACTAACCTTAAATCCTGGGTTAGGACAGAGCCCATGAATGCTCTTGAAAACATACAGTATCAGATACCTTTCATACTTCTCTGAGTTCTGGAGAGCCGTAACTTTTGGAGTCTCTCACAATATTAGAGCTCTTCCATTCCTGTGATGTGCCTACTGAAACATCTTGGGACCTACTGGACCTTTTGCAAACCTGCCAAAATCATCGGAGCCAAGATCTAGATGAGGCTGAACAATCAACTAGCCAGTATAAGCTAATTTCAAATAAGAGGGAGACTTGACATGATCCAAGTACCAAAAACAGGGGCAAGAATCAGTGAGCATTTCATCAGAAACTGAGATGAGCATTTCATCAGAAACTGAGATGTCACACAATCAGGTCCACCAGAACCAGAGAGCTTTAAGTTCTTGCTGGCCTCTAAAACATCTTGCTCTGTAACTACCAAGTCACCTGATCAATTATCCTGACTATCAATGCCAGTCCCATCAACAACATTACTAGATTCGTGGCATGCTTTTCCTAAAATAAAATTTTGGTTTCTGCAGGGACCAAACCATGCTGTTACGATACATAATACTTGCTTGTTATCTGCCCTTAAATTATTGGGAAGTTGTGATAATCGTCACGCAATCAAATTAAAAGATGAAGTGGACGTTTTTCTTTGACAAGTACAGTTTACTTGGAATATGTACATTTAGTGATGATTCAGTCATGCTTATTCAGATTACGTAATACAAGCTTTCAGTCAGAAACAAGACTGGTAGGAAACTCGTAAAAAGAGGGCTAAAGAATGATTCAAAAAAATTGAATTTGAGCGCCAATTTTGCTTGAGTATTTTTTGGGTAACGTGAAATAAAAATCAGGAATGGTAACATAAAGGTTGATGGACAAACAAATAAAAATAAATTCTGCTGATTGTTTATGCCAAATTTAAAGCTATTTTGGAAAGTTAGAAGTGTTTTGGAAAGAGCACATTTTTTGCGCGACTCACTGTAGTTTTCAAATGAAAGAGTCATTGGGTCAATATGTACCTGTCTTGAGCATCAAAACTGACATTTTTGCTCGACGGCTGCATTAGCTGATGAACGAATTTAGAAAAATATCCACCGTTGCATACTTCTATGAAGAATACACATGCAAGCTTAAAAATATGCTTGCAGAAATTCAACAACTGTCGTGCAAACCTGTGTGATATGAACCATTGTTGAAGAAGTTTTCCTAAATTGAAAGTCCTATTCAAAAAAACAAATTTTCAGGTCGCTCAGAGGCTCTAAGAAGATCTAAGAAATACATTCAATAAAACGATAATCTAGTTTTGTTTTTTTGTAAAAGGTTGTGATGGAATTATTCAAATTCATTGATTGATCATTATTTCCATCTATCTTCTCATGTCACTGATTTTCCACTCAAAATGAGCAATTATTGGAAGGTACCGTAACGAGAGAAAAAAATATATGTTTTTTGTCGCAAAAGAAATTTTTTATGCTATTGGCAAGTTCAACTAGTTAATTTGCCAATCTTTCTTTTTTGCTTTTTTGCTTTTTATGGATCACCGAGACATTACTTTTGACATAGAATACTAGATGGAAAAATACATTTCAATGTAAAAAACACCTCAACCCAAAAAAATAAGCCAAACATTTGCTTAAGCCCCAAAAAAAGTGACCGAAAAAACGACTAAAGAAAGCAACCTGACAATTTTTGAACTTACATTCCATTTCTATGGCTCCAAACTGTCAAACCTTGTCTGTCTAAAACACTTCATTCCGATTGAATTTGATCAATTTTCATCAATTCAACATTAGTTGAAATTAAAGATCTTTAATTGAAATCAAAAGAGCCAATTTGAAGCTCAAACTATCCCAATAAAAATCATACATTAACATGGTGCTTCCTACAAGGTTTAAATAACACTCAGATATCCGGATGTGATGGCTATTCGAATACCTTTAAAAAAGTATGTTTTTTCCCCGCCAAAATTAAACATGTACAGGTTGGGTGACTAATAGAGAATGTGAACTAAATATATCGGTGTAACAATTTCCCCCCATAAGTGGAGACAAACAAAAGGGAGGTAAAAGCTCAAAGTCAATCACATGTTGCTCACATATTGACAATCATTTTACAATTGTCATCTTAAGTATGCAAAAGTAAATTATCCTAACCAGAACATTAGCTTTAAGTAAAGTCACTTGACGTAACTGTCTTTGGTGATTTATACGCACTTATTTCTTGACTAGGTTTAACAAACCACCCCACCCAGCACTTGCTTATCTTCTCATTTTGGCTACCCTACTGTTCCTCTGCACTTCGGCCTAGCTGACCAGCACAGATATGAGGATAAAAGGGCTAGATTTCACTAGATTTGGAATTGTTCATAACATCTATACGTTTGGAACCCTTCACCTAAACCTATTTTTTTCTAAATTTTCCGAGTTTCTCTGGAAAATTTTCAGACTTTGGCTCCTGATGAATACATCCCTGATAAGTCAAAAGAGGTCCATTCATTATTTCTGAAATGCGAGACGTCTGGTGGATCTTTGGTGTATTTTATCTGATATCTTGGGGAAACACCGGTACTAGTTATTAGGACTTCAAGTTAACTTCATCATCTCTTTTTGTCATAACTTACCCTCAAAGTTCTGGGAACTCAAATTTAAACCAATCTATTGTTGTGTGGAATGTGTTTGTCAATGGTTCCACAAATGCAAATTTTGTTGGCAGGGACAGGCAAATAGAGTAAACAGATTTTTGTTAACATAAACACATTTTTCTGCCGTTTTTGCTTTTCACCTTTCTTAGCACATTTATTTTCGAATTTGGCCATTCCTGATTAAAGGAAACCGTTTCTTATCAGAAACACGTCAAAATTAATTTGCTCATTTAATAACGCAGTTTTTTAGTGAAGATTCTCAAGTCTGTTTCAAATGTATCTGAAATATTTGCTCGTTGTGTAAAAAAAATAATCGTAAATAGTGCAGAGTTTAAACAAGCACCGATTGATGTCTCACAATTGGATGATTGACAGCAAAATCATAGTGATGTGAAATCTGGGCTAGGGCAAGTTTTTTAAGGGAGGTCTATAGAGTGGAGATACTAGAGCAGGCGGGTCGTAAAATTTTATTGAGGGCACCAAGGGCTATTTATCATCAGCGACTAGTTGAAACTTTTGAAACTTGCCCAAACGTAGAAGCCATTTGTAGAAGGCAAATTTTTGAAAAAAATATAGTTTTCAGTTGTGGCCGCCTGCCTACAGATTGCTTCTCCCAAATTATACTAAGGTGCTCAATGTAGTCGATTTTGTACAATTCGCAACTATTTCTATGCACATTTTAGGATTTGGCATTGAGAATACGTCTCTTTTGTTTGTACCGTGATCATCTACCAGCAAAGGCTAGTTCCTACGATATTCGTCGCAAATATTTGCTTTTTCACGCAATTTATGGGCAACTTCGGCCAGTCTCAGCTGCAAACAAGGCAGACAAAATGACGACAATGGCCTCCCTATACTCCTCTAAGGAAGTGGCAAGGTAGGGCAAGGATTTCTTATTTTTTAATAAGACTAATTAATAAGAACTAATAAGACTAATTAATAAGAACTAATAATACTAATTAATAAGAACTAATAATACTAATTAATAAGAACTAATAATACTAATTAATAAGAACTAATAATACTAATTAATAAGACTAAAATGTAATCTAATCAACTAATTAAGAATACATTGATTCAATATGCTGCCCCTCCCTCTCAATCATCCTTTCAATCCTGGGCCGAGAGGACTTGCAGGCATTGACGACCTCTGCGGGATCAATGGCAGCCCACTTACAACTAAAAAATAAAAGCCTTTTTCGCCTTTTTAAAGCATATCTTAGTTTTTTGAGCATATTTTCAAGTATATTTGGAGCAGCTTTGAAGCAAATTTTATTTCCTAAAATGAATTCTCAAGGCATATTTTGGCCGTCTTTACCCATGATATGCCATGGGTGCAGAACCAGATAAAAACATCCACTGCTCATCAAAGTTAGCCAGAGCACTGTCGAAAAGAGTGAGACAAGCCATCTCCAGTATGGCCAAACAAGCCATCTCCATAGTGGTCCACTCATGGCCAACACCACTCAAGTTTGATTAAGTCCTCCTTGATAGCCCTAGCGGCTGTCCCCTTGGACATGGACCACCTGACTGAGTGGACCGTCATGGAGACAGCTGGGTTTCGTCAAAATGGACATCTTGAGAGGCCAACTAAGAAGATTGATGTCCGCTTTTTCCTCTTTTGTGGGGTCCACACTGATTTTGGGCAATGCCGTCACCACCTTCCAACCTCCTGTCGACTCTGTACATCATTGTACGTTAATATTCAATATATTTTATAATATTCAACATGCTTATTGCCTTGTTGCCGGCAGAGTGCAATTTGGCTCCCACCTTATGTCTTTGATCCTGGATCTTCAATTTCTCGTTTCATAAAGACATAATTGCACTAAAAACTGTTTGAATGATTTGGGGGTTGCGAGAAAACCTGAGACATATGAATCAGTAAAAAAATATGTAACCAACCAAAAAAAAAGCAATAGCAATGATTCAAATTTATTGCTTGATTATCTTTCACAGATCCCTCTTTGTTTAACGTGTTTGCCGCTCAATGCACATTTACTGTATGTAAAAAATAAGCGATCTCAAAGATGATGCTTATTCTCACAATGTCGAGCAAACAAATGATAAAGCAAGTTAAGAGTAACAATATATCTGGGTTTGGCACAAAAAGCACTAGCAGAAAATCAAATTACCAATAAAGGTGGGTGATTTCTTTTGGCACACACGCCTAGCTAATCTTTGAGCTGTGACTAGAAGACTTTTACAATGCCAAAGTTTTAATTCAGATTGGCTTTTCGCAATCTAACAAAATATTATCTAAAATCAGAAGCAAGGCAGAGTTTTAAGCTCTTATTGTCCCGTTGGTCATTAAATAAAAAAATGTTAAAACCCTTCTTAAAAGCTCAAACTTTCTTTGACTTTTGAAATAGATTGCATAATAAAGTGACATCTTAATTTAATGATATTGTCCATAACCCCAAAATATATCATCAAATCGAGATTTATTGTTAAATCGAGTCGATTGCAAAGGAGTCGTGGTAAAACGGTAACCCCTAAAATTATCGTGAAATCGAGATTTCATCATACAATATTTTTAATAAATTTCAATGTACACTTTATTATAATTATTACTCTACTATAATTGGAAAGTGGAGATTGCCAGAGTAAATGCCAAGCTCAAGTTTATTTCTTTTTCATCTTAGTTCTTACATGACACAGTTTTTGACTAATAATATCCCTTATAGCCACCGCTACTATATCCACCGCCATTGTATCCACCGCCACCACCCGAGTGACCACCGCCAGAATAGCCACCATTGTAGCCGCCACCACCACCGCCAGACGAGTAACCACCATTGTAGCCACCACCTCCACCTCCATGAGAGTAGCCTCCACTGTAGCCACCGCCTCCACCTCCATGAGAGTAGCCTCCACTGTAGCCACCTCCACTATAGCCTTTGGAATAACCACCCCCACCCCCACCGTAGTAACGACCTCCACGATCCAAAGATTCCCCTCGGAGATTGGTCAATGTTTTGGCATGCCCCAAAGCTAAAAGGGATTGAAAGATGTTAATATGGACTTTCTAGACCTCTAAAGTGATTTATTACTGGCAATGAAGAGGGTTAAATAAATGATTGAAAGCTTCATGATGGGATGTCTGAATGCAAGATGGCACTGGCTAAGATTAACCATCATTTCCTTTTTATAGCCGGTGTTTCGATTTGTACAGATGGCTGGAATATTTGTTCCACAAGTACAGGATGGCCCAAGAGTAATAGTAGCATCCCAAACGTAGCACACTTAAACTTTTCAAATTTCATAAGAAAAAACGCAAAATCATGCTTTTCAAAAAATGTGCAGAAATGGCCAAGAAAATACAAATTAAGAAACCGACTCTTGCAACAAAGAGTCACAAGCTAGTCAAGTGAAGCGTAAAATTCAGTTGTTGTTGTTGTTGTTGTTGTTGTTGTTGTTGTTGTTGTTGTTGTAGGTTCCAGTAGGTGAGCCCTATTTTTGTTCTTGTTGTTGATGTTGTGGGTTCCAGTTGGTGAGCCCTATTTTTCTAACTTTTGATATCTTTTAAGACAAAAATTGGAGTAGCATGTTAGCAATGTTTTTGTTATCTCCAAGATTTTAATGAGCAAGTATTAGAGTGAAAGGAAGACAGACCATTTACTCTTTATTTGATTGATAGACAAGGAGCAACAACCAGGGTTTGTTTAATCCTGTCCTCGGGATCTTGAGGATGGGATAAACCGGGATTTTCCGGAGTATATGGGATTTTCGATTTTCTCTTACAGAGTAATATCTAGTACCTAGTAATATCTTAATTTTGATTTGTGTCCAAATAGGACTAGTAATTTGAAACTTATGTTCTAGTGGAGTCAAAATATCATTGCCAGATATTTCTTTGATTTTCGCAAATTTAAGTTTTTAAAGGTTTAAGATTTAAAAAAATACCGTTTTGAGTAAGAAAATCCCATCCCGAGATCCCGTAAAAATATCATGCTTTTGGAAAAGTGTAGAAAATCCCGTTTATCCCGGTTTTAAAGTTGGAAAATCCCGTCCCAGGATCAATTAAATCCTGGGATTCCCTGACCCAACACTGGCAACAACCCATGAGTTTGCTGCCTCTTGTCCCATTCTTTTGCAGAAAAACCAGTTTGAATTTAAACAAAGGGCCAAGTCAATCAAGACCGAAAAGTTGGCTTTGGACACTCCCAACACACTAATTGTATTTATGATGAGTTGCATCTGTCCATGAGCAAAGGTTGCATGTAAAAACTCAATATTAAAGTAATTGGCACGTTTTGACCTGACAAATATGGAATGCACTGGATATGGTTGGTGTCCAGTGTTTACCCTTTATGCCTAAGTTGTTATGTTTGCATTAAAATGATAAAAGCAGTGAACTTGCTTTGGCACATCTGATAGACAAACGTGACAGCCAAAAGTCAGCTGGGGCTGACTTTTGGATTACAAAACGTTAAGCAAAGTTAAAGGCTAAAAAAAGTATTCTTTGTGGGGAACTCTACTTTTTGGCCTTCCTTTGCACCATTAGAAATAATTGAGAACGCGAATATTTCTTTTTGAGTGTTTGGATGCCGTTCATGAGTTCAAGATCCAGTGATGACAAGAAAGATAAGTAAATAGTTGGAAATGATCTTTTGGTTGCAAAGTCATCTGAAGTTTGTTAAAAAGATACTAAGGCTGCTTTCTTTCCTCACCCCGACGTACAGTAATATTAAAAGGAACAACAACTTTTTTCAATGTTGTTGAACATATCATATTAACATAAATTGTGACTGATTTTGTGTTGGAAACATGAATTTCATGCCAAGAATCTAGTGTTTTAGAGGCAGCAGAATTCTTTAGGACACACTGTATTTTTCAAATAATATTTGAAAAGGTATTTCAAAAATTTTAATCAAGTTTGTCTGAAAATACCTGAACACAATGAGGAATGTTTATGACCCAAAAAAAAAACAAGAGGAGTAATTAAAAGGCTGGAAATAACTGTTTTTTTGCATTTTGATCAAATTACGTTTCTTTTAGATGAAAATCTAAAAGTGCAGTGTGAATGAATCACTTGATAACTAAAATGTATCCCAAAAAATATGCTCCTTCTGAAACACGTGAAAATTCTATATTGAAAAGAAAATTGAAGGAAACCTAGACACCAGATGTGTCTTTTTTATTTAGACATTTTAGATATTTCTTGATGGGCAACAATGTAAATTGAAAATAATGATTTAAAACCTTGTGTTTTGAACACATTACGGGTATCGATTTCAAGGTTCAAAAGTATTTTTTCAAACCTGATTATTAACAGTTTGTTTTGGAAATTAATATGTATTATTTACACAAGTTACGGCAAAATATACAAAAATCAAGAAATGTGATATTAGTAGATGGAAATCATCAGTTTGGGATATGATTATTTATATACCCTTAGCGTTTTTTTTCTTTTTTTTGCACAAAAATGGACGAATTAAACTGAAATAACTAAGAATATGCTCAGCAAATTTTTATCATTCCAATCGATGAATTGAGTTTTTTGTGCTCTAAAAGCGCAGTAACTAAGCTTTCAAGAATTAGTTAATTGCATAGGTTTTAAGTGTATAACTGTTAATCTAGACCTGACCTTGAAAACACACAATAAATTTTAGATGTTCCGCTTGGTTTCCTGGGTCAGAAACATACCTGATTGTGTTCCGAATGTACTTGATGGGAATTTGAAGCACCCTGTTAAGTTATGTCACTATGAACCTGTCATGAGCATCAAAATCGACACTCTTGTTGGCTCAGCTTAGTATTTTACATTAATCCTCAATCACATATACTCCAAACGAAGTTTATTCATGTTAGCTTAAATATTCAATACCTTTTGTAGGCAAATCTCACGATGTAGATCAATGCTTCAAGTTTTTAGTGACGTTGCCAAATGGACACTTTGTTTCTAAAACATGATATCTTATGGTAACATTTTTTACCTATGTGATTGAAGCTCCGATACCAGTTGTTGGCAGATGCGAGATGCGTCATTTTTTTTGCTAGACAACTTTTGTTGTTGGTATCTGACAAAAGTTTGGTGCATGGTTTTTGTATTTCATTTTCGTAAAACCCTCAGAGAATTATTGAGTTAACAGTTCTAGTTTTCTAAACTAAAACTAGCCTAAGTTAGACAAGAAATTCAATTCGAGAAAATTTAGATCAAAAGCGCATTTTGGGCTTGGTCCTTGTGACGGCGTTTCAATGGTTTGGGACACCCTGACGGCACTGGACCACAGGGTGGATATACGGAAATTTTTGTTGGATGAGTTACAGCTGTTGAAGAGCCAAGGTTGCAGGTGAAAACTTGATATTTCCGAAGATTATTACTTAAGTTGTCCCCAAACAAACAACAAGTGACCCTGACTTCAACCTAGGGATGGGTGGCAGCGGCAATTTTGCCCTCGACTCCGACACCGACACCTGTGTTGAAGTTGCCAATCAACGTCGTGGTGTCGACACTGACACAGATAGCGTGTTCCTTATAAAGACATTTAAGTCCATGTTAGTGCAACATAAATTGGAGAGAGGGAAAATAAGCTTACATTTTACAATACCCTAGCTGGATGTGTGATTTTCTTGCATTGCGTTTATGTTTATGATGGAACCAAAAATGATGATATTGGATTTTGTTTAGTCCTTCACATGCACATTTACAATCAAAATTGGGATCAAGTTTTTTGGCGGGCAGTACGTTTTTCAAAAACTCTTGAAGCCTTATACGTCGGCACCAGAGACCTGGTATTGATGCCAACACCGAAAGCCCAAAAAGTTGTTGTCAACACCTTGGCACCGATTCCGGCTTCTTGCCCACCCCTACTTCAACCCTACAAACGAAACGAACTTGCTTGGGCACAACTCCTTGCAAAACGTCGCAGCCAAAGGTCAGCTGAGGCCTGAAAATTGTCCAACAAAATGATAGGCCTGTCTGCCCCAGCGTCTCCTCTCTGCCAACTCTGTGCACTGGACATCTTCATCACCCTGTATGGATATTTATGTAAACAAGAACCACGTGTGTACTTTAATCCTAGTGCCTAAATTTTGATTCTGTTGTTCCATTGAGCTTAATTTAACTAAAAAACAAGAGCAAACAAGTCTTCAAGGGCATTCATGTACTCTGTCCTAACCCAGGATTTGAGGTCAGTTGTAGCGATCGTAGAGGTTTGACTTGTGCCCTGAGAGCACCTCCAAATCCCAAGGAATCCAGGCTACTTTGTACAAGGAAGTTCTCCTCTCTTCTTTATCGGACTCCTTCATTGTTCATTCTTATACCCATTAGTAGAGCTGAATATTTTAGGCACTGATTTTTGGCAAAATAAGCACAACTTAGGCACGCAAAAAATATCATTTTACGCATTTTTTCGGCACTGCCAAAACTACAAAATGGGTGTGATGTGATCGTTTTATTATTAGCTCGATTGATACGGTAGTTATTTCAAAATGATTGGAAGTAAAGTCTTACTACATTGATTTACGAGTATATACATAAATGTACTTGCCCAAATCTTGACGTCAAGCGTTTTGAAAGTATACACAAAAACTATACTTCGAAACTGCCTGAAAACCAATTCTTTTGGTGGCATTGTATGGCAAACGTGCATTCAACGAATGAAATACGTATTTCAAGTCCTTTTCATGGTGTGATATCCTCGACGAACTTGGTAGAAATAAATTCAGTGTACTCAGCAAAACTCTTAAAAAGGGCTCATTTCTCACCGACAGTTAAAGAGCTTTTTTTAGAAGATTGCCCTACGAGATTACCCTAACTCTCGAAACCAATGAGCTTTCTGGATCTTCGTCGCTCAAGACGTCAGGATGAGGTATTTTTCGACTTCTTAGATTACTGATTACTGCTAGGATCATGCAAGAAAATTTTAAGGCATCAGTGCCGCGAATTCGGTTGTGGGATCGAAATAATCCTGCAGAGGTCATGAAAGATGGGGACTTCATTCGGGATCACGGTCTCACGGCCAAAATCCGACAGAAAGCAAATTTGGAGAGACCGTGATCCCGAATGAAGTCCCCATCTTTCATAACCTCTGCAGGATTATTCCCTCTATACACCTAATTTAGCCCCGGTAGACTTCTTCTATTTCTCCACGGCGAAAAAATGATTGGCTGGCCCCTCCATTCCAAGCAATGCAACCTAGAAGGAGTGGGCCGGGGTCTGTAAGACCGTCACCAAGGAAATGTACGTAGCGGCTTCCAATAAGCGGGTAAAGCGATGGGAGGAATGTATTAAAAGAGAGGGAGAATATGTTGAACCATAATATGTAATAAAGTTTATTAAATTCCCTGATGTTTGTCTTCAACATTAACTTTTACATTTGATTTGGCGGGCGCCTCGTAACAACTCACCCTAAAAACCTAGTAAATTAACTTATTTTTTAAAACCTAATTAGTACACCTTAAGAGCACATATAGATACTACAGTTCTATGCAGACAGAAATGTCACTCCAGTTAGGTCAGCGGAGATTTGTTTTGAGCTCATTTCAGCAGTCCCGCAGCAAGGGTGCCAGGTGACTTGATTCTTTATCCATTGCTCTTGTTCGAGCATAGCAGTTGAGATAGCAATTCCGCCACTGACTCCCTGAAATCGCAAATTCCAGTTTTGTATCATGTAACTCCATGTCTAATTCCATCGCACACACACAGTGCAAGTTCGTTGAATCACGAACAATTTGAAGTGACATATCTATGTATATAGAATTGTAATAGATACCAGCTGAATCAAAGTTACTTGAAAATTTGTTTCACCGGGGCTGAGTTACTTGAGTTAAAATGTTCTATTTTTGACCCAACAAACGCGCAAAAACGGTCCAGGAATACCTAGAAAGTCATATGTTTAAGCCAAAAGAGTATAGATTCTAGAGTTGGGCAATGCCGTGTCGGTAAAATTACTTTGCTTTGCTTGGCTTGGTTTTCATTAAAACAGTTCGTTTTGCAGAATATGAGAAAGATAAAAGGTGGACTGACGTGAGCAACTTGATTTTCGGTAATTAATAAACAAACATCACTTCAAAGATGTAAGTACTCCTGAAAAAACTTCCAATAGGTTTGCTGACAAAGCCAAGCGAATTTATTTCATTTACCGCCTTCTCCTTTTATGAGACTTCCTCCAAGCCCAAAGAGGTCAGGTCCAAAATATTACTTATCTACAACTTACTTTATTGCCCTACAAATCACTTTACTGCCCTACGAATCAATTCATTGCTCTACATCTCGACTGTCAGCACGACTTTGCTGACAGTTTATATCATACGCAAAATAATTTGTACGTGTGAAGCCCCCATCTGATTGACGAGGAATGATCCCATGTGAAATTCGTGGTACCCTAAAATTTTAAGTTCCCCAGTAAGAAGTATAGTTTTGCAATTTGAAATGGTATGAACTAATATGAAAATATATTATTTATTAATTGAAAGTGTGCATCAGTTATCAGGACTACACTAAATTAGCTATTCAATGGGACATGCCGAGTCATCTTCAGACATGCACAGGGGTTGATCAAGTGAGCGTTTGAAATCATACCGCTAGTGGTAAAATAGTGCAGTTGGCAGTGCAGAGTTGCTTGGGCCATTTAGGCAAATCCAAGTCTTTTCCCATTTTAGTGTCCTACTCAGCACAACTAACGTCACTGTTTGATTGTAGGTAAAAAGGTCACAAACAAAACGGTCAAAAGTAAATAGGTTACGGTAAAAAGGTCACAGGGTAAAACTGTCACGGTGAAAAGGTCACACGGTAAAAAAAATCACCTTTCCACGGATATCATTGTCCTCCAATTTCTCAGAAGCCCATGGGTAGATCTCGAAAGATGGGTGTAATTTTGACTCCAGAGGGGTGAGGGAACAACCTCCTCCACGGTCCGACGGATCTGGGGTGGGTTGGTACCATTATCCTAAAAATGTTGTGTATGACTTCCTGTTGACTTATGAGACCTTTGCCTTAGCATAACTGTGTTCTAACTAGTAAATCTTAGGGTCCCATGGGACAATCTTCAACCAAGGAAAGTACCAGGGTCCTTGGGTTCACCCCCTTGGGTAACTCCGGAGCTGCGTGGGTCTGTGACCTTTTTACTGTGACCTTTTTTCCTTGTGACCCTGTTACCGCGCGCCCCCTGTTTTACCGCCAACAGTACGAATTAAAAGACTCACTTGAACAACCTTTGTGCATGTCCCAAATGGGACATTGAAGGAGAAGCCACTGAACGGGTGTGTCTTTGTATTTTAGGCGAATTTGATGTTTCTTGAAGGACAACATCCAAAATAAACCAAACGAGACTTTTTGAAACAATTCGGACTTCCACAAAATATTGCATGCGCACACATCAATCAATACGTTCTTTTCAGATTCAAAGACACAACGGACCCTTGGGAAAACAAATAAGTTTTCAAAAAATAACACTTCAAAATGTCTTAAAACTTAAATGTTTTTTACACAATTTGCAATCCAACCTACTTGATAACATCTAAGTCGAAAGAGTGGCTTATAAAATGCAAAAACACACAATTGTCCTAATTTTCACGTGCCGCCTACGATTGCCGAACAAGTCCTTTTCCTTGTTTTATGCGCCCGCGATAAGATTTTCAAAAAGATTTTCAAACTCAGTCGAATGCGTATTAAAAACTTAAGCCTACTCAAAGGTATGTGCTGAATACAATGTAAAATGCGTAAACTTGCCCATTTCTGAAAGAAACATTACCACCATAAAAGCGAAGTTTAAAAATTTCTTTATAAAAACAACAAAATAAAACTCATGTGGGAAGAGGAGATTTTCACATTCATCTGCGATTTGTTAATACCTTCTAAATCAGAGAAAAACCATTTTCACCGCGATTTCGGCTTTTTTATTCTTATTTAATTTGAAAAGTCAGCCAACTTGAAAATTGGCTGGGGGCATAATAATTTTCAATTGTGCCACATTTTTTGTAAATAAAACCGGAAAGTAGAAAGGACAACGTTGCAAAAAAATCATTTTACGCTTTTCGCCTAACCCTGATGTTTTGTCAATTATTTTGGCTTGTTATTAAAACAAAAGCGAAAGTGGAGTTATTTGAAGCACTCTAAAATTGATTTATTTCCATACCACCGTCAAATATGTTGCCCTTGACATTGTCGGTAGCACTAGCTTTCGGAAACATTTCTGTTAAAGTGATTCTGGCAATCGTAAAAAGATTTATAGATTCGCTAATTGACCGTCATATATTTCTCAAATGTTCCTGAAATGGAGCATGGTAACACTTCAAAACAAATAATTCAGCATGTCGTATGTACGTAGTATTGTACACATAACTCAACGTCTTCTAGATTCTAGTTGTGTGATGTTTTTTTCCTTACATCGCGACAAGAAATACCTTCTGTATTCATTCAACGAGGCTGGAAAAATCTTTTGATTAAGCGGCAACGCATCTCAACAATGGTGGAGACGCTCCATTTTTAGTCTAAAGAGATCACTTCCATCACATTCCCATTGTGTTCGACGCCCCGAAAGGAATTGATTATTCAAGAACACTGGAACTGATATCTCAGATCTTGTTGTCAAGGTACAAAAAACTCTGACAAGGTCATGTTCTGAGATGTGTAGCCTGAAGTACCGGCCATAAATTACCTTAAGAATCCCCCTTTGCGAGCGAACGAATTCATTTGTCTTAGAGCCTCTTGAAAAAAGTTTGTGGAGTACTCGCAAACACACTAAGCCTTAAGGGAGATTTCAATCATGCTGAGGTTGCCGCTAAAAATGGCTTCTTTTCCCCCGTGAACTCCCTAAATAAGCTAATCTGATCTTGCTATAGCAAAACTGACTTGTGATTAATGTATGGATAGGAAGATATGCGGGCTTATCTTCAGAACCTCGATGACAAGAACAAACGGCTGTCATCTGCAATTTTCGAACCTCAAGATAGAGTGCAAATTACGGGTACGCACAATGGCAAAACAACGTCAAAGGTCAGGCTGTTTTGAGATTGGTTCACAGGATTTCGGCTTTGCCAAAGGAATCTCAAATATTGGCCTAGAATGGACAAGATTAACAATGCAGGGTGCATTTTAGTCTCGACACGGTTAATTTGACAATCAAGAGAGAATGAGGTAATTAGAAGACAATGAGGGGCATAAGAATGATGTGGCTGATTAGAGGAGTAGGATGATGTTAAGAAAACAGGAGCGTTGTTGAAATATCGACAAGGTTTGTCACTGTTACTTTTGAAAGAGATTGTTTGACATATACATTTAGGAACCTTTTTGGACTAGGTTTGATGAGAAAAAAAAACAAACGTTCCGGAAAAATTGATACCAGTCATATTCATGAGATAAATCTTTATTCTTAACACAAGTCAACTTTTTATGTCTTGTCTAGATTACAAGAAAATCCAATTGCATTTTCAACAAGCTTTCAGTACTAGATTGATTGAAGTACAACAAAGTTCGAGTTCACCAACCTCAATATTTTTGATAACTCACGAAACCTTTTCATCTTTGCAAATACAATTCATTTCATAATCCAAGGTCTCCTTGCATAATCGAATACCAAGCACGATCAAATGCTAGACTCTTCAACTTTCAGCACTTGTCACGATCTGTCAATCTAATTTGAAAAGCGTTTCAAATTTAAAGATCAAATCGACCAATCCGACAGCTAAGTGCTTTTGTTGCCACCCTTCACTTTGCTGAAGTGATCCTTTTACAGTAGGCTCAAACTATCAAATATGCATATTTGCGAAACAAATAACATACAAATCAGGAAATATAACTCCAAAATCATTAGAAGAAATCTTTTGCATCCAACAAAGCCCAAATAGTTTTGTTATTGCCACCTGGCCCATAATTCAGATCTCTATCATTTGTACCTGATGTGCTTGCGAGTCATTGTTCTACCCCAGGTTACACAATTACACGATCCATGTCTAAACACCTCTTATTTCAACCATCCTGAAATGACCAGGTTGTCCGATCTTCTCTTTAATCTGTTGATACAAGGGCAAATGAGAGTGATTCACTTTTCATGGTTAGTAGATGCCGCCCAAGCAGATTAAGACGATTTCCAAGAGACTCAAAGCCAAAAAACCATTGAAACTCCAGTTTATGACTGCCCAACCAAAATGGTCTACTTAATAGCTCAGTCGTAAACCCGAAATGACATTGAAAACACCTCCCAGAATTATTACGAGTCACGCAATGTGCAGCATTTTTTTTTGACTGGAAGCAAAAAGTTGAGTTGTTTGATAACACCGACTCAATATGCTGAAACAAACAAGACATTTTTCATGATGGGCTCTAGAAATTCCAACGACAAAGATTACGTTACACAACCAATGCTCACGTGAAACCAACCAAACTTGATTCTCCATTAAACGATTGATGGTGAGTCAAGAAATTGTCAAGGTCATGTGGACAGAAGTGGTTTGAAAAGTAGTAATAAAACGATACAACACGGTCAATATCTTCTCCATTCCCCGAAAAAGGTCATTCCTGTCATTTTTGGTTGGATTGGATACACTGAAAAGGGCAGCATAGAGTAAGACGGATTAGAGGATTCTTGTGACCGTGAATTTTGGAGGAGCTAAAACTTGGAGATGAGGGTGGGCGTACATGGTGATTTTTCTGATTAATATTTATATGCTGATGAACTTTGGGCTCTTTGGAAGCCATCTGACTGCTCCCAAACACGACCAAATCTTTGGTGGGGAGGGGCTGTAAATCTTGTCGACCCACTAATTTTCATCACCTCTTACCATTTCATCGCGAGGCCTGTTCACATATTTTTGAGAATAGGTAGGTATCGAATTATCTTTCTATTCGGATATGGGTTTCGACCAAAGATGCCTTCTCGTGATTTGTCCAAGCAATGGGACATTTACAAGTTATTAGCAAGAATGCTGCAGCATTAAATAGGTTACGTTCTTAAAGTTAACTTTACTTGGTCTCTTAAAGAAACATCGGTATGTTTTACATCTAACCTCAACAGTAACTTGTTGGTGCATCAAATTTCGTATGAATGTTGATTGTGTAAATTACATTCATTATTTAGTTGTTTACAAGCAATTGCATTCCTTTTAGTGGTAGTAAAAATTTGCAACAAAAAACTTAAAGGTAACCAGAGAAAACATTCCTACATCTTTACGCAATAAAAAAACCGAAAGTGACTAAATGTATATTACGTACAATCCAGATTAATAAATTTAAGCCTTTTGCAAATGTGGTGTGCTCAATGTTTTGGAAAATAACGCAATTTTTTCCTCACACTACATTCATTATGGTATTTGTGTGTTTTCGGTCTCGATTGACGTCAAAGCTGGAAGTAAAATTCTAGCGGAAATTTCGGTCAAAAGCACTTTCGACCCTTCACTATTTTTTTGCAACATTTAAACAATAAAATTCCTAATCACGAGACTTGAAAAACATTTAAGCTGAAAACATACGTCTACATTTAGACCAAAAAAGAGACGTTTTCAGGTCAAATATGAACACTGGTTGCTCAAACCAAGCTAACATAATTACCCAATTTAGTTCGGAAGTGAGGTTTGTACTTTGGGCTTGCATTGATATGAAGATGCCGTCCCAAATCTCATGCAAAATGCAATGATGGCCTTCGATCAGTTTCAGAGATAGTATTTGGGCAAGCTCTATCTCATAAATTCCTTTTTTTTCGAAGTACGTTCAGGTATCTGAGTTGGGTGTTTATTTTTAAACGCCATTCAAATGACTGGAGGAGCCGTTCAAAATGGCCAAAAGGTGCTGGCTTAAAGGCGAGAGTCACGACTTCTGAATTGAAAGGAAGCTGCTCTTTGAATCAGATGACAAGTTTCTTCCAAATCATGGTTTTCATATTGAATGATTCGATTCAGGCCCAATCTTCAAAGGGAACGGAGATAGATAGATAGTAGGAAGGAGAAGGTATGGCATTCTGGAAGTGACTGAATCGCACATTTCGGAACTTCGGATGCCCCAGATTGCTTTTGTGAGATCACAAAGCTCTTGAGGTGGATGTTTGATGCGTTTTGTACGAAATTGTTTAGCTTTGGCCATAACACGATTAATCTAGCGCACCCTATTGACAATGAACCCAAGAGCATGGTTTTCAGAACGAACGCTTGGATTTGGCCTGATCAATGGACATAAAGATACACTACCCTGAACAAAATTTTGCTTACGATTAGAGATGGGCAACATATGCTTTATCAGATATATGCCCTTAAATTTAAATAGAGTTCTTGAGAGTAGAAAGCATATTTTGAATTTGGGTACAACTAAAAAAGTAATCGTGACAATTGCGAAAAATGACCCAAAATTTTTAAAACCACAAAATTGCTTAAAAATATCCTCGTGCAATTTGGCTAGTTTTTCAGTTTTTCCACTTACTTCAATTCTTGAGCAAACTCTGAAGACATGTCATGAATCTTAGAAAGCCTTTTATAATCTTTAATAAGTCGTATTTGGATAAATTTGGGGATTTATGTGTGAAAAGTCAAGATCATTTATTAATCACTAGATATCGTGCACGCTTTAGGCAGGCTGATTTGGCAAGTGGGGCAGGTTGCGTTGAATTTGTGAGGAAAATGTCACCCTCACAATTGTTGAGTAGACAGTTAGGGTGGCCAAACTTATCATTTAGCATTGCCCCAACACAGCGTTCTTCAAGCCACATTAAGAGTAGAATCCCGAAATGGCCTTGAAAAGGTGTAAAACATACATGTGCTCAATAACTTATCTAAAGAATTTGAATTAATTTAAGTTGCCTTCAGAAAAGGCTCAGAATCACCAAATACGATTTAAATTAAAATCACCCTTTGATGCATTAAAGAATGACCAAATGGAGAAAGACAAAACAACCCAAATTTCCGAACTTGGCAAGGCCGACGATTTTATTAGTATGGGAGGCATTTATCTGGTCACTCATTTCAAATTGCCCGCAAATATTGTCCGCTCAACAGTTGGTCACCGGAGATACATTTTTAGGCTGACACTCTCTCTAGTATTTGATATAACTCAATGTTTCATACTAAGCGTTTGTGTTATGCGAATTCTCGCAACCTTTGATTAGGAATTTGATTTCCAAAAACCAAAGGAGATCATGGAAACTATATAATATCAAACAACTCAGCTTTTTACACCTCAAGGGAAAAATGCCCAATCCACGAGACTTGCAATGTTTTTTCATTACGTTCTGAGTAACCTTATGAGTTCTCGTGTCGAAAAACACTTTCAGAGTTTTTAATGAGCTTTTTTAGTTTTACAGAAATTTAAATGCTAAATGATCCCATTTTTCACTTTTGGTAAGACTTATCTTTCGAGATAATTCTAACGCAATAGTATGCTTTTAAACTTTTTCAGATAGCCCTTATCAATAACATCCGGTCATCTTTTGTTCCTGTTTAGAGTCGACTTATTAATCATACTCTATTTTGAAATGTCAAATAATTGTATAATGTCATGCCTTGCAACTTTGTTCCTAATTTCAAATTTCCCGCATCCAGATGAATCAAATGAAACCACCAAATTCTTTTGATCCTTTCTTCACTAATCCTAAATTCAAGTTTCTTCGCAAATCTGGGTCCTCTCTTTTTACGGTATGACAAAATTACATTTATGAAGGTGATACCGCTCTACTTCCCATCAATATTTAGTGCTTGAAATTGGGTGCAAGATAGACCATGAATTGAGCAAGTGCATCCCGATCTAGGCGGAACCATTTAAATGAGGCAATTGCACAAGTGCAACCAAACACCAAGAATAAAAACAGGAGCTTCGGGTCTTGTAATGATGCATTCATGGCAGGATGTCCTAGATAAGTTTGGTCGAGGAAGCTCTTGACAGATTCCATTCATTCCTGGTTGAGAAATAATAGCGATCGACCTTCTAGTCGATGTGAAAAGCGATGGTCAATCTTAAGCCACTGACCTTTCTGAAAAGTAAACAAGAAGCTCATCAATGTAGTCTCGAAAGAATTACACTAAATGTGTTGGGCAAGGTTTACACGACCTTAATAAATCGATAATTCGTGTTTCTTACCATTTAATCTAATTGACGAACAAGAAGAATCTTGTCAGTTCGCAACGTGGATATTCGCTGAGAAATGCCAAACGTGACCAATTCAGTTGTCCACATGGTTTTGACATTTAATAAAAACCTTTGGATGCAATATATAATCGTAAAAGCTACGTTGTGTGCACGAACAATAAATTCTTCATCGTATTTGCGGCTATTTCAACCAAAAAGTTAAGCAAATGTGGATCTAAGCCATCTAAGCCCAACTTTTTTGTTGGTTTTTTCAAATACAATTTTTCGATTTGTAACATTTTTCAATCCTTTTCTTTTGAAACTGTTTTTGACCTTATTTCAAGATTTTGCCATTCCTTGTACAAAATTTGAATAGTAATTTTGACGTGTCTGATGTTTGATGATAAATAATGATGTTCATCTGATCCAATGAACCCTGAACAAAATTTCAGCTGATTCCACAAAATAAGCGCCTCTTGCGGTCAGATTGAGACATAGTTGCCAGCTAGCAAGTCTGTTTTAATGCCACTCATTGGCAAACCGTTAGAGATTTTCTTGACATCAACATTTCTCCGAAATGTTAGAGTTTGATATTATAATGCCATTGCAAAGAAATGTAACCATCTAAGGAAAAACCTTTTTCTCCACAGTTTTGCCAAAGGTGGCATTAGAACCCACTCTCTAGCTGGCAATTTTGTCTCAACCTGACCGCAAGAGGCGCTTATTTTGTGGAATCAGCTGAAATTTTGATCAAGGTCAATTAAATCAATCTGATTGGTTGCATGTTTACTGAACTAATTAAAATTTCGGTAGTCTACTATAATCAAGCAAGTTTGACGACCCAAGAGAACACATTCAGTACAACAGTAGCACTTCAAACGCAACGTATACCTTGTATGTTTCTATTTCAGGACCGTTAATTTCAGTTGATTTTCATTAATTTAGTTAACAATCCAACCAAGGTAGGTTGCATGTTAAGTAAATTAATTCAAATAGCTTGGCATTAAAGCCAGTCAGTCAGATTGGCAGTCCTTAAGAAAAGAGAGAGATCATCAGCTGTTTGAACTGAAGTGGTTGTGGTGAAAACGTTAAAGTGACTTGATTTTGCAATGCCCGAGCTCTTTGAAGTGTTGAAATTAACCCTTGTTGGATCCATCTATTTGGACCCATTGTTGACCAGAAACAAATTTGTCTTCTCATTGACTTGATCAACGTGTTGAAAGGTTTAAAAACTGGTTCGATTTTGAAACCTTATTCTTGAGAAACCTTTGATTAAGAGCACGTTTAACTCGTTTCTTGGAGCCCTTTTGCACTTGATGACATCAAAAGAGATTTATGAAAGAAGATAGTGTTTACTCAAAACCAGTCTCAAAGGAGTAATTCGTGACTCTTCCATTGAAATAGATTACCCTCAGAAGGCGCTTTGGTGATTTGACAAAAATGTTTTTTTTTTCTACTTTTACATCAAACACATATTTCAGCTCGAATGATCTGAGGCTTTGCTAGCGCTTAAAATATTGATGGTTAGGGTAGCAATTTCAATCCATTGTTTGGCAGGAATTTGTCAAGTTTAAAACGAGCGTCACAAACTTGTTTTGCCCACCAAGGATGATGATGATGAGGGTTTGAGTGCATGAAGGAGCTGCATACCTTTTTGTTCGTGAACATAAAAACAAATTTGTCACCCTAAATTCATATTTTCATTCTAAAATTAGACACCTAAATCGTTTGGACTCCTTTTTCAGTTGTTAGGCAAGGAAACATAGCAATTTCTTTGCACTTTTTTCCGGTTTATAACACCCTAGATTTATTGAAAGGTGTTCTGACTTGTTCTAATTTTAGTAATAAGATCTGGACTGCGTTTGTCGGTTGATAGATATCGAAAATGTGATAATATTTTTTTGAAGAACCCTATTGAACATGTTATTGGGTGCGAAAATTCCAAGGTTGCGTGATGTTATTTTACATTAACCCTATTTTAATAACTACTAAACATACGCAAAGTAACTAAATTTGAACACTATGTAAACATAAAACTTGTTCCAAACACCAAAACATATCACTTGTTAGAGAATAAATCATGTAGCCTGTGGGAATCAACAATGAAATAATATTACCCATACAACAATGAAATAATATTACCCATAACCCATTGATTCGTACCAGAAATAGAGGTGCCAATCACGGTTCATTAGTGACCAACAACAGAGTGATTTATACCACAATCCGAATGAGCACTCATTTTCTTCCCCATTAGGCTTTGGCATCTCTGATTTACCTCGATAGCAAATTGCCGAGGGTACCTCATTCCTTTGTGGTTTCTCAAGTTCTTTTGTCTGGAAATTTCCGTCGAAAGATACGGCAAAGTAATAGGAAGAAAAGGAATGGTTCATTAATGACTGATCAACCTCTCCCCAAATGATCATCAATCCATCACTAAAGGCTTCTTGGACATGGACCCTAAATGTTTCATGGTTATCGCTCTCGTAAAATAAACAGCCTGTATACTTTATGAAGCCAAGTTAACATAGTACAAGTCAAAGTCGTGATTGAAGGAATCGTGCCTCATCAATATCGTTCTAAAGCACGGACCATTACATTTTCGCACCCATTACCATTTTATACAAAAAGAGACTAGACGTTTCTGGTTTGAGCCATCTTGATGTGACCATAATACTTAAAATACTTTTCGTCTCATCTCGGATTTGGATCCCCTCGTCAACCATTTATCACAACGCCCTGAGCCATTTTGAATTCGACTCCCCATCTGAGCATCCAAAGGCATTTAATGTCATATTGTGTCGGGGGTTCTGGAATCTTTATTGTCCTCCAAGGAAGTGGCCAATGTGAGGTTAAATTTGTACCTTAAAACATCATCACTTTAGTGATCATAAAACAGTTTTAGTAGAGTTGAAACGAAATAGCCGTGATGCAAAACCGAAACCGTAGCCAAATTTCAGCAGAACGTACTTTCAGGCCATCACTAGTTTTTACTATTTAACCTTCAAAAAGAAAACAAAGTGTAACCTATCATAAGGGTTTCGTTTTTGGTAATTTTAGTGCATTTGTGCCAACACAGAGACTAACAAAAAACAAACGAAAAGGCAACAGCTTGTTCTGATTTTAGGTTCAGAAAGATTCCCCAAATCGAGCAACAAGGAAAATTTTTTAAAATGGGTGTAGTGGAAACCCCGACAAAGATCTTTTCTGCCTGATCTGATCTGGTTTTTTTGCTCCCCCGCCAAGCCCTTGACATGCTTTTGGCTTTAATCGGCTCAACTTTCGGCGTTGATCAATTCAGGCTTCAAATAGTTTTTCCCCATCTAGTATGAATCAATGACCATTCCCTATCCAGGGTGTTTAAGCTCTTGCCAAAACCAATGCCGTTCTTTGGTCATTCGTAGTTATTCCCAATACGATAAATATGAATGTGTTTGATATTTGAGAGGCTTGCCAATGGTTTGTATCCATATGTGATTGTTATTGGCACTCCACCCAAAGACAAAACAGGTACACATTTGGTGTTACAACCCGACTTTCATTAACCCCTGTCGTCTGCAATCTCCTTCAGGGTCTTATTAAGTGGACGTAATGACAGGCTTTGAAAATTAGTGCACGACGCTTCTTCTGGTCTCTTTCATCTTTTGTCATCAGCAAATACTTGGCTTCATTTAGCTTCCACTTTATCACTGACAAGACATTCAAGTCATAATCGATTGGTTCTATTCACTTCAAGAGAATAAACATTGAACCTTTCAACAACAATGTTCACGAACTCCTTTTTCCGAAGCGTGCTTTTCGCCTTTTCATGGCTGACATTCAAATTTGGCGCTCTCAGGATTGTTGTTGATGTACTTACAGTGTGGCCGATATGGCGAAACTGATTGTGGCCATAAATCTCGTTCAATATTCTTGTTTACACAGAGTTGGAGAGCAATTAAAGCATCGGTGCGAATGGACTCCAATCTGCAATTTGAACAAGAACAATTGGCTGCAGAATATCTTGCCGGGAGCTCGCATCTCCGTAATGGGGACATTAATATTCAACACTGGCATTTTCCGCTCAATTTGATGCATGATAATGAACTCAATTTGTTACTGTTTCAATGAGCTCGTGGTCGTTGGTTGGCATCAGGTGGTTAGCTCATTATGAACACATAAAACTCGCACTGCCCAAATGTGGTCATGATTTCTCTGAAGTCATGGTTTGTAAGAATAGAAGCTAACTCCAACTTGAGGTGAAGAAGAAAATTTTCACAGTTGTTGGGTGCCATGTGGGTTTTGAAGATTTTGGGCATTTCCTTTCGAGATTTCAAAACTGTTCAACGCATCGGCTATCTGAATAATAGCCCATGAGACTTTTCACATTTAGGCGTGGCTCCAAGGAATAGCAACATGTCCTCAAGAAACATTAGACACACATTTACAAAAGAAAATCAAGTGAGTAGTTGGTGGTTTTCCAAGGAGAAATGGTTTTGAGGAAACGCCCCAGGTATCGGTTGGTGTGGAACATTTATTGACAATGGCAGGAACGATTCAAATAAAAAAAAACCTAGATTTGCCATCTGGTTAGGGAAGTTCATAACAATATCAAAATTTGTACTCTGAATACTTTGATTTAAACACATCATTTTGCATCATTTTTTCAACACTAAAGAACAAAATAATGCCGACATCATACAAAGTAGAGTAAAGGATTATTTTACTCATTTGATAGAACCTCGACATTTTTAAGTTAGAACTTAGAATCTAACAAAGCGAAACACAATTATGACAGTGGTCGAAAATCTTTATTAAAATTCAAATGACGAAAATCCTTTGACGAAAACGTGTGAATCCGTATAACATCATGGCATATGCAAGGTATTCGTCCAATAAAAAGTAATGGGATTTGAAAATTAACTTTAAAAATGTAGTTGTATGTCTTGTTGCTAACCTAGGAGAGAGATTTGGGGTTTCAATTACCGAAATGGAATTTTTTGCAACTGTTCAATTTCGTATCAATTTAATTGCTTTAAAAATTTAACCATTGGTTGAATTTCAAAGGCAAATCTATTCAAATGCCTGTATTTGCAACATTTGTAGACACAATTACAAATATGATATCACTAAAAATGCCATTATCGGAACAATCTTTGTCTTTAACCATTAGCTAATTTGCTTTAACAGCATTTCATATCCAGGGTTGGTCAGGGGATTATTCCCGCGATCTTGGGGCGGGATTTTCCACCATTAAAAACGGGATAAGCGGGATTTTCAAAAATTTGAAATGTTTTAACAGGTCAAAATGAATAAAATAAAGGATAAATCTGGCGACGATATTGTACCTTCATCAAAACACATATTTCCGATTGCTGGTCCTAATAGGTAGGACAAATGAACATATAAGAAACGACAAGAGAAATTTAATTCAACCATAAATTTGCACCCATGCAAATTGAAATTGAAAGTCCGGCAAAGTCGGAGGTTTTCTTTGGACCAAGGTATGAGCAATAATCTCTCGTTTCAACGTTGTGGTCTCTTAGGAGGTCTGTGTAAAAGGTTTATAAAATAACCAGACCTGTGATGTAGATATGATTAGCCACGGACATCTAGAGATATTTCTAGAGGTCCATGGATTAGCGAAGACCTTGCGTTGCCAGACGCATCTTACGTTGATTTCCAGCATTGGTTTCCAGGGTGAGATCTACGATTTTTTGGCAAAATTTTAAGTCCTTTTACTTGACGATAATCTTCTTTTGAGTGGCATCATTTAGCTTAAATGGCAACCATTTTTGAGAGATAATCCTTTTCGAAAACACTATAGCCATCGAGGAAACTGAGTTGACATGAGGCCAAAAAGTGGCATCAAAGATTATGTCCTGGCAACCATGTTGGAAATCAACGCAAGATGGGTCTGGGAACGCAAGGTCTCCGCTGGTATTTTTCTCGGTTCATTACATTTACGAACTGCAATTAAATTCCAAGTTATTGTAATTAATTACATTTCAAACAATAAAATTGACAGTTTTCAAACACAAATTTCAATTACATTTTCACCTAAAAACCTAGTTCTGAAATTAGACTTTCTCAAGTTCTCCCCATATTTCCAAAATAATTCATCATCTTGATAGATGCAGTCAAAGTCCACAAGTTTTTTTGACGCTTCTTGCACATTATTGCGCATAAAAAAATTGATTTCTGCAGGGTGCACCACTTAAAATTAGACATGAATAATTGATAATTTGAGGGAACTGAGCCGTCGAATCAAAAACCCTTGTAGCAAATGATGTTGATTGCAACAATATCTCTAACAGATCTATTACTAAGTTATTCGACATAGAGCCCCTTACCTTTAACCACGGTCTTGAATCTCCTCTCTTTACATGAGCAAATGATCCGCACCTGCTCTGTTGGAGTTTTAGTCCATGCATCTTTAAAGGCTGTAGCCTAGGAAGCTAAATTTTTTAGGTCCTTACTACCCACCTTCTTCTCCAGAATGGCCTGAAGCAATGCTTGAAACAATGGTCCTCATTGTTTCAATCCTTGGATAGCTAATCTTTTTACGAGCATCTTTCTTGGTTGCATTTTTCTTGCTGAAACAACGGAAGTCTCCAAATCCCCTCAAAATAATAACAGGTGATTGGCCTATGAGCTGGATTTGGAGGTCTTCACGCTAAAATTGAAATTGGCGTTGCTGGCCTTTATCAAATCTCTGTTCGATTTTAAGTGGCGCACCCTGTAGTTGTTTTAAAGAACAAATGGAGTTGAAATGTAATTCAATTACTTTTTGAAGTAATTGCAATGAATTACATTTGAAAATAAAGTAATTGCAAAAGTGTTAAATAACTTTTGAGATGACAATTAGTTTCGATAAATCATATTTGAAAAGTAATTGACACAGGACTGTAAACTTGCTCGTGTAATTGAGCATTAAGTACAAATAGAGCCTTAATTTGGCAATCAATATCAGACTTAGCGTGAACATTCACGAACGCAAAACATATTTCAGATTTGTAGGAATCATGTGCTAGAGTGAAGGGAATCGTTTTTTATGCTTTCAGATTAAATCTTCCTTGCATTCTCTGGGCCTGCTTTTTTGTTTGGCTTGGTAACTCTTCCACTTGTGATAACTTTAGGAAATTAAAAAAAAATCACCATTAATTGTCTTTCATTAAAGGATGGAAATTTACGACCACTTATCATTAAAAAGACCAAACAAGTGTGATTTTCCTATAAAACCTCTGATGCGACGAAGATCCATCATCAGTCCCATCCATCGCCATGAACAAGCGCATTGCTCTCATCATCTTGGTCTTCTCCGGCCTTTTTCTAGGAGTTTCTGCTCTTGAGACCAAGCATCCATTTTCATTCTATCCCAAATATCCTTGCGAAAATTGTTGGGAAAAGTGTTTTAGCAACCCTCCTGATGACTCCTTTGTGGAAGCATACGCTCGACTCTACAAATATTTCAATCGAGTCCAATCTGACCGTATTCTGAGCGGGGCCAAAAGCTCCGTTCTCTTGGAGGATATTACAATAGCCTTCCCGAGAGTTATTTTGCAAAAGAACCTGATGAAACTAGCCGCATTTGCACTGAACTCTGGGCCAAGTTGCCACCCAACGGCACTTGGCGGCTACGGAAGATTTGGATCCTTTTTATGGTGAGTTTGTTAGTCTTCAGATAACTTCTTAAGCCGTAAGAGAATAACCAATTCCTATTCTGAACCCTGATGATTTTCTTACCTCTTTCAGGGTGGCGGTGAATGCACAATGTCCCACAGCTTGTCAAATGGTGTACCTCATCGACGAGTTACCTACGTTTCCCGTTGTATCTCCCAATCCTTTAGGCTTGGCTTGTCTTGCAGCTGACACTGTCATGAATGAGACTCCATTCAAATGCGATTTCTCCCAAGACCGTTATGCTTTAGCCTTTACTAATGATGCTCCTCAAATTTTGTCCAATCAATGTCTGACTTTCCCAGTTCGACTTGAGGTTGCAACAGACGGCTCTTCAAGTCCCTACGCTCCTGGTTTCACTACCACTTCTGGCGGAGTACATGAAGAGGTTAAGAGTAAAACTATATCAATATCCAGCTTCCAATCCATATAAAAGACTGATTCCATTACAGTTCTTGCCTACACCATCAAATCTTGTCCAAGCCAGCCAACAATTGGTGAATTGCATCAGAAAACGTTGTTGCTACTACAAACCGTGGTTCCAGGAGGAGCATGAATTGGAAGAATTGGAGGTAGCCAAAGGAAGAAGTGGGGACAATAGATCTGAAGATTTCAATGAAGGAACCATTTACTATGTGGATGCCAATGAACCCACAGAGGTTAAACAGACCAAAGGAAATCTGAAAGAATTCATTACCAAAAAGGAAAATGAAGGCGAGTTGTTTCCGCTTTGCGACAACAAGACAAAAGCTTGATTATTTTATCTTTCCTTTTAGCTGATCCCTGTGTAATTATCCCTTCAGAGGATGGGGAAACTGGCGAAGGTTGCATGGGGGATTTGTGTAACAACCCAACATACGCAGAGCAATGTCCCCAAAATTGCCGCAGGTGTCGACGTGGTTGATTTTAAGGGAACCATACTAAGAAACAGGAAACACAACTCTTTGCTATTGACGAGATACCAATAAAATGTGCAGCATTAGATGCGTTCTTTTTGTTTGATTTCTGGATGTTATGTCATCTATGTACTAAGTGTCGACAAAATTAGAAGGATGTGGTGTTTCTACTTACTAGTAGTAAAATTTTATTTGCAGTCTAAAATGAAATTGACGACGGGAACTTTGTAGTTAGTGTTGGAAAGGCAGAAAATGTGCTTCAATTGAAGAAAATAGTACACAAACACAAGGGGTTTGCTTCTATTCTAGTCATTTCAACCGTGATAAGTCAAAATAGTTCTTTATCATGTATTGATTACTAAACTTACTTCCTTGGAGTGTCACTGTCAATTTCCTTTCATAATATGTGTAAAAAATATATGTACTGTATTATATAGGCAACAAATTTCGGAAAAAATATAGATATCAGGCCTAGATTTTTGGGTTCCGTGTCACGGTCGCTTCGGCGACGTGCCGGATCGGTTTGGTTTGGAACTTTTGGATCCGAAATCGAAATTTTGGATCCGACTCAGATCCGGAATTGGTGCGAATCCGGTTCGAATCGGATCAGATTGGACCCGGATCAAATAATATCACATTGGTTTCATTGCACTTGTCATCACAGTTTGTAAGATCAATGACAATATTCAAATTGAAAATATATTTACCACTTATTTTGTATCTTTTGAATGGAAAAGAAAAAAGTGGGATCTTAAAAAATAGGCAACTTCTAGTCCGGTATCAGAATTTTTCTCCGTCTGTGGGTGTGGATTAACGTCTAAAAGTTTGTCGGGGAGGAGAATCGAACCTTGGACATCTCTCACCCCAGAAAACTGCGCTAGCCACGCCAACAGTTTACAAGTATTTTTTCAAAAAATTTTGAGCTCAATTCTCAGAGTTCAGTTCAGACTTTGAATCGGTTCTTGGGTTTTTGGATCCGACTCATGACGGACCGACCTCGAAAACCAATTTGATCCAATACTGAGCCGCCACACGGTGAATTCGGACCCACCTTTTATAAATATGTAATCTCAAATTATTGAGCAACACGGCTTGATTCTAAATCAAGGATTGATGGAAGATTGCCTTCCACCTCCTAAAACTGAGCACTTTAACGTATTTTTATTTGCAACCAAGCAATCTTAGATTTTGGCACCCAAACCTCCGAATGCCAAAGAAAACTTATTCCCAAAGCTAAAAATGCGGAAAAAAACTTATTCCCAAAGCTCTGAATGCAAAAACACTTATTCCCAAAGCTACAATTGCGAAAAAAACTTATTCCCAAAGCTAAAAATGCGGAAAAAAAAACTTATTCCCAAAGCTCTGAATGCAAAAACACTTATTCCCAAAGCTACAATTGCGAAAAAAACTTATTCCCAAAGCTAAAAATGCGAAAAAAAAATTATTCCCAAAGCTCTGAATGCAAAAAACACGTATTCCCAAAGCTCAGAATGTGAAAAAAACTTATTCCCAAAGCTCCTAATGCGAAAAAAGCCATCAGGTTTAATAAGATTTAAGAACTGCAAATCACTCAAGCAAAAGCTTTAAAAATTGGCCACTCAAGGGGTTAGAACATTTTTTAACTGACCAATCAATGTCCAAAGTACATAATTGGTACTTTCAACTGAATCTTTTGTAACCATTTTGACATTTTGAAAGGGTTACTTCAAAACCCCCCTTTTTCTTTCAAAAGAATGGTCCATTTTCGCAACGATGCACACACTTTTTGCTGACCACCAAGACAAAATGTGAATCACAAACAAATCATCCAAAAAAACAATCAGATTGCAGTCCAATTTGAGTCCAGGGGCTGATTAAAAAAGTTCAACATTACTCTGATGAACACTTGAGTGGGTCGCAATTCGCATGGTCGAATCCCATTGGGATAGAATAAATATCAGAATTGCTTATTAATTGTGAATTTAGCCCCTCACGTCCACCCTGATCATATCAGTCGAAAGGGTCCCTGATTTACTCGCTCAGAATGGACACCTCCCGATTCGAGATTTAAGGGTGTGGTCACTTCAAAAGCGACGCAGATCTTACATAAAGAATGGAGAGTTGTTATGTTGCTTGGCAATATCTCGATCGAGTTCTCGATTCTCAAACTGTAGAAGGTCTTGAGTTCGAAGAAAGATGGCCAATCCAGAAGGTGGTTTGAGGCGATTTGTGATTAACCTGTCAGGAGAGGTTAGGACAATGAGGGTGTCGAGAGATGTCATTTAACCTTCATTAGTTGATGATCTAGGAGAGGAAACGTAGGCTGGATTAATGGGATTAGAATTGAAGGCAAATGAAAATAAATCATTTTACTTGCAATTATAGTAATACTAATCTTTTTATTGCGAGAAACATTTTCTCATGGATGTATCAAATTGTTAGTTTTCATGTCATGGTTGTTAATAGGTTTGTGCAGATCCGATCATTTTTGGTGGCTGACTATGGTTTGAGAGGCCATTGCTGGGTTCGTGTAGCGACCATTATATATATAATTAATTAATATATAATTATATACTTATCTTTTGGACATCACGTTAAAGTGATATTTTTTTAGATGCAAATGCATTGGAAAGTGAAGTTGAATGACTTTTTTGACTCATTACATTAGGATGCGGATTTTTTAGCAACGTGGGTTTTGCATAAACTTTTCTGCCAATTTTTGCTTGAAACCCAAAATGATAATAATGAAAGTGTTTTGTAACTAATTCCTAGTTTTAGGTTTGACTGCCATTTCATTCGCAATTTTACCCGTTTTTTGCTAATTCTTTATCTTAAAAAGCTGAGTTTACATGCATTACTGTTAATGACAGTTCATGAACTCAGACATTTTAATGTTAAAACATGGTTTTAAATTTCGAGGTTGATCAAAAATTTATTTGAGAACTTATGTTTATCTGATGATCGTTATTGAACTCAAATGGACTATAATCATAGAAAAACATTTATTACCTATTGCGTGATGTTCATATAACTCGTTTTCTTGGAGCATTCGTTCTAAATTCGATGAATTACTAGTTTTTAAGTATTTGCTTTTCTCAGGATCCCAAAACAAGTCATTAGTTCTGCAAAAAGATTTGCTTAGTTTGCTATACAACAGAAATGAATTATGACCACAAAATATTTTTTAACTCGTCGGTGCTGAAAAATTGATGAACAAAATTACCGGTCAAAAACTGCAAATATTGAAGTTAAAAGGTTTTAAAAACACCTTTGCATTTAAGTGCAGGATTCTTCTCTTCAAGTACCTAATGGGTTTAAATTTGGCTCTACCTTCAATATGATAGACTTTAATTCCAGGAAAAAATGACATTCGGTGGACATGTGGTTGATTCGTCACTAAACACTTTGAGTGTCAAGTGCTTTTAATGTACATAGCACATTACAGAAAAAGAGTGGTTATTAAACTAAACAAAGAGGAAAGAAACAATTGAGCTTATTATGGTGTAAGACCCCTTGTTTACTTGGGCGTCTTATAAGCACTTGGTAATTAATCAAAGTCTCGTTTCACTCCTAACACCAAGGACTTTTAGGGTTCTTTGGTAAGGAAGGAATTTGAAAGACTGACTTTGATCAATGAAAAGACGCCATCTCTTTCAGAACTTTGCTCATGCTCGCAATACTAAATTTATGAACGTCTGCAAAAAAGGACATCTAATATTTAGCGTGGGCCAACATTTTAATTAGTGACTTGCCTTCATTTATGCAAAAACCTATCATTATAACTGTCAATTCAATTCCAATATTTACCTAATTACCATCATATTGAAAATTAAGTATGATCAAACGGCAACAACAAAAATTTGACATAAAGGTTCTTATGTCAAGAGAGGTTTTGCACAGAACAAAAAATCGTTCCGTTGCAAAAGTATTTCTAGTTCAAGAGCTACTCTATTAACGAGTATTCGTTTGACATTTCTTAAAATTTTCTCTATTTTAAGGCATAGACAAGTATGACTCAATGAAGGATGTACATCACAAAATACAACTTACGACCTAGTTCCTGCAACAAAAATTCAAGGAAACATTTATTGCACTGAAATAATCTCTCATTTTAGTACAATTGTACCATTTTAGGCCTTAAGCTGTAGTTCTGTTGTTTGTCCTGAGAAATTAAAATGTCCTTGGAGTAGACAAGCAGATTTAGATTACGCAAGAAGCATTGAATTTATGGAGAGAGAGGCTAACAATGGTAATTATGATTTCCTGAAGGATTAATTCAATTGCGTTCTGCTGCAAATAAGACTTGGCATGTATTCAGTAGACTACGTATTTCAAATTTCAGCTCAATCTAATGCCGGAGTGAAAAGTTATGCCTTCTCAAACTTATGTATTGCAGACAGCATTGAATGAATGAGCTCGCCCCTTTGTGGTAGAACAATTACTAGAAAAAGACCACTTCATTGTTTCTTGGTAGGATTTGCACTGAACTTTGATAGAGCATAACTTTTGACTCCGACGTTCGATTGAGCTGAAAATTGAAAAACGTATTCTTGTCAAAATAGGCAAGGTCTCATTTGCAAAAGAACGTGATTGCTTTGTTCCTACAAGAAATCATGATTCTTTTCGTTAGCCTCCCAGTCCAGTGAAATTCAGTGGTTCTTGGATTACACAATGTTGCGTAGAGTCTTTTGTCCTCGATTCGAGACGTCCAAGAACACAAATAATGTCATCCTTGAACCCAGGACTTCATACCCTTAAGTAGACCTACGTCAAAGTGCTTGAGATATTTCTTGAGATAAATTACCTAGCTCTCAATTAGATGCGCTTGCCAACCCGTTTTGTGTTCTGTGATTGGCCAATGCGATTCCAAACATGTGTCTGGCCATAACTACAACATACTAGGAAAGATTACTTTGACAATCTTAGTCACGAATCAGAAGCGTCATAAATTTGAGGGTGCACAGAGCATAAACGAGACACAAAAAAGTCGATTGAGACCTGCGAATTTTGTCAATCAGTGCGTCACAGAATTCAGCACTTTTTGCAACCCAATTATGATTTTTTTCGTCTCAAATATTAGGGATGAAACTTGCTTTAACTATTGTTTTTTAAACCGAAATCATACAAGTAGACACCTTAGAAAATTGCTTTAATGCTTAGGTCATTATTTGTCTTCAAGTATCTGTGAATATAATTTTCAGTCCGCCTTTGTCAGTTTCGGCCCATCACTACTAAAAGTAGTTACTTTGGTGCATCGTCCGATGGATAATCATGATTAGAATAAATTTAAATCGAAACTGAGCAGGTTTTCCTTCTCGAAGTTCATGCACAACAAAAAGGGCACTTGAGAAGATCGAGATCCTGAGGAATGACCAATGTTGAACACATTTGGCAATCTTGCTCTTAAAGCCAGCTTTGACCTTTCCCTTTGGCATTTGAAAACGCTCATTTTCGCAACTGGTCAGGTTTGTAAGACGGATAACATGCTTTGCCTTTCATTCGAGAACTTTCATGAAATCCACAACCACGAAGTTATGGACTAATAAGGTCTTTCAATTTCAAATCATCAATGTGAACGCCAACGCCATCTACCGCTTACAATTGGGGAATAGTAATGAGACATGAAAACCATCGGGATGCGATCAACCAACGAACAAGCTCGGAATCATTTTAAGATGACAAAATTATACGCAATGATGAAACACATTGCACATAAAGCTAAATACCTTAAAATGAAAGTATCGCGATATGTGCCATAAAGAATAGAGTATGAGAGAAAAGTTTATGTCCCAAAAACTTTTTACATAGAATTATTTCCAAGTTTACAGAATTCAATTTGCCCTTTTGGTATTCCATAGGTAATAATGTATAAGAATCTTAAGGAAAATTATGTTTGCATTTAACTTTGTAGTCAACTGATTTCAGTTTCGAAGTCACTTTCGACCCTTTCACTTACAACAAATTCTGTTAGCAAACTTAAATGGAAACATTTCTCTTTCTGTAACAATCACTCTTATTTTAAATAGATATTGTTAATCCGACATCCGACCATTATTATTCAGTCATTGTGTGATGACCAGGATGCACTTGTATTTAACCTATTTCATACCTAATATTCTTTTAAGTATTAGAATCTTGATTGGGGGTCATAAACAAAAATATGTTGAAATTTGTGTGCCGGATCTTTCTCATTGTAAATCTTTGAATCCATTGATTGCCTTGAAATATTGATGTGCCGATGACCTTTTAGGCCTCCTCGGTCGTCGTGTCTGCCGATTTTGAGGATCAATTAATCTTGGGCCTGTTCAAACTCCAACCATGATTATACGATGACGGGCTTTTATTCATTAAACTGTATTGATTGATAAAGATATTTAAAAATTATAAGAGCATCCCAGGGCTCCATTTCATTCAATCGACCTTTGCGGGGAAATATATATCGGTCAACACTTTTTAACTACAGTACTTCGCTGGCGCTCTTAACAAACGATCTCCCTAATGTTTCATTCCTTCCTTTGAAAGAACGAGAGTTCAGAGATCAAAATCTTGACAGGAAAATGAGGACCTAAAGCAAAAGTGCGACATCCTGCAAGACGCTCGAATCACGAATTATCACTTCCAATATTTTGAGTGGGAAGGTCCTTCAAGTGTCATTTTCAGAACCACAAATTGTAAATGGCAACGGAGAATCTCGGTGTTTTCAGACAACGTGCTTCGAGAGCCACATGACATCGATCATCCATCGCTTGGTTTACACGTCGTTTTGTATCTTTTTTTTTCGAGATGATTACGCGTGGTTACAGACTTTGAGAACCTCGCTCTAGATTGCGATTCCAAAATGAGATGTGAGTGCCGAGATTGAATTTTAATTTGATTTTCCATTTACATATGTACGGTTATGGTAAACATCAAACGAGCGTTCCATGATCTATTTTAGGTAATGCCTCATCACTGCACGGTGATGATTTCAAATAAAAGGGTCGATTTGTAATTGCATTTTCTTCAAAGGACTTTCTTTAGTTTTGAAAGATTGCTGAAAAGAGTGGTTTTTTTCAAGCAGCCATTCTGGAAATTTGGGGCTTTATTACAGTGAATAGGTTGTCATAGAAACAAACATTTCAAGGTTTTATAGTCATGTTTTACCTAATTTTGAATTAATCCTATTTAAATTTTGAATTTGATCAGAAAATAGTTTCATTTTAGTTGTTATTGATTTTTTCCGCCAAGATAAACAGAAATCAAATAATCTTATCTTTAAACGCTAATTTGAAAAACATGTGTTGAAAATAGTGAGAGGTATTTCATGAAAACATGCTTGTAAATTTTGATTTGTGTCAGAGTTATTTTTTAATTAATTTCAAAATTAACATGTTTTGTTATGATTACATGTTGTTGACAACATAAATAGATAATCAAGAAAAATATTTTGAGTGACTTCAAGTTTTTTTAAATTAATTAGTCCCAAGTCCTGATTATGGCCCAAAATACAAAAATGAACCAACACTGGTTTAATAGTGCTCTAGTAAACAAAAAATTGACCTTTCCACATAGAAATAATCACTGTGCATTATCATTGGTATTCCATCCGAGTTTGTTGAAGTTTAGCCAACCAATTTGGCAAGGGCCTCGAGCAAGTCCGCGGTTTCACTCATAATGCCATCTGTAATTTAAAAAATAAACCATTTACAACGATAACTCTCAGAAACATATCCTAAGTGCTGAGGTAAATTAGTGAAAAATATAAATGGGTTTTCAATCAATGCCAGAGGTGCTAATAGGTTTCAGCCCAGGTTTGCATAGGTTTGTCTCTTACATAACACCGCGAGCACCTCCCAAGATTTTAGCCGCCTTAAAAGCCATTTGAGCTCGAGCCAAGATTTGTGTGCTTTCCTTTGAAAAAAAGTGCCCACCCAGATGGCCTCCTCGACACTTTGACGGTTTGTCCGATTTGATCCCTGATTGATGCGTGGTGAGCAATTAGTTAATGCGTCTCCAGCTATTTGGCGTCCTTCAAGGAACCATTGCCAGACCCTCGACATAAGAATTCGACTTCCCCTTCCATCTTCGATCGGAGGATGTGAAGGTGATTTTTAGATCTTGCATTGGTTCCAATGTCAAACAAAGCTTCTTAATCTGTTCGTGATTCTCGTTTGAATGCCCCCCTCCTCGTGCAAAAGAATCTTTTCGACATTGATGTATGCCTCTCATGTTTATTTCGCATCGAGACTTGAACAGTTCACATCAACTTGAAACAAATAAAAATCGTCTTGACTTACATTAGAACGCTTCTCACACCAGATGGTGTTTCAATGACAATGCTATTGGAGTTCCTGTTACTCATATTAGACTCGTTGAATTTTTTGTCCATTAGTTTTGGCTCATACCTCATGAAAAAAGTTTAAAAAAGGGAAAATACGAAAAGAGGCTCCCTCTAGTGGTTAAAAAGCGAAAACTACAAGGGCTGTTGACTGCCAATTTTGGAATTGGTTGCATGATTGGGCAAAACTTGATGACCGAGACAAACCGTCCGAATTGAGTTCTTATTGCCCTTAGTTTATTGATATTTTATTGACCCCCTGCCTTTTTCAGTAGGAATAAACTTTGACGTATGTGATGGGGCATTCAGAGTTCTAAAATATGAGGCTTCATCCCACGAGTTCACCTTTTACCAATCATTATGCAAAAGTGACGACTAAGTTTAAAATACGTACTGTGTTCTTGCATCACGCACGACATGTCTATGAATGACTCGTCGGCTTTTTTTGAATACCTATGCTGCTCTTTTTGTAACGTCATTCATCTAATTAGCTTCTGTCACAATTCGAACATACTCGAGATCATTTTCGTCTCAGTTGAGCACAAAACTTTAAAGAATTTAGACCTATGTTTCGAGTATGAAAATAGTTTCAGGCAAGAGCTCAGATTTCTTAAAAAATTGTCGAGATTAACTCAAGCAAATTTGGTACTTTTGTTATTGGTAAAGTCATTGAGCTATAACCCTTCCTTGTTGAAATGAATTGTTCCATTCCAAGACGTGCACAATGAACATAAAAATATAGTTTATAAATGCATACCATTTCTTCAAAAATGTGGGCTTGATCATTTGTATCATTCGTTTAATTTTTACATTAAATATTAAATTCCATTAATATACTATGTGTAGTATTCTCGAAAGTGTATGTAGAATTGATTAAAAATATTGAACCCTTCTGGATGTAAATACAAAAATGTCAAATCAAACTATTTTCGTGGCAGAAATGAGAATGAGAAATTAAATAAATAATCGTACAATGAACCAAGAAAAATATCAGCGAAGACTTGCTTTGCCAGACCCATCTTGCGTTGTTCCAACATGGTTGCCAGGATATAATCTTTGATGCCACTATTTGGCCACATGTCAACTTTGTTTCTTCAATGGCTATCATTTTTTGGAAAAGGATCATTTCTCAAAAATGAGTGCCATTTAAGCTAAATGATGCCACTCAAAAGAAGATAATCGTCAAGGAAAAGGACTTAAGATTTTACCAAAAACTAGCATCGTACATCTTGCCCTGGCCAACCATGCTGGAAATCAACGTAAGATGGATCTGGCGACGCAAGGTCTCCCCTGATGATTTTTTCGGTTCATTGTAGCAAACAAGGAACGATTCTCAACTTATAAACATTTTTTCTTTTTATTGGAAGTAAACACTGAAGACACCCCTAATGCTTCTCTGCTTTGAGATCTCCATTTCAACAAACAAAATAGAATCTTGTCGTGACCCTAAAAATGAGGCAGATAGATGGCTCTCGTTTATGACTTGGACACCTTCTTCGCTTCGGCTTTTCGTTCAAATGAACGTGCTTTTGTGAGATAGCACAACCCAGACATACCGAAACATTTACCAAACATGACACAGCTCTTTTTGAATGCCCAAAATCAGGCCAAGAAACATTGGATTGGATAGAATCCATTGTCCATAATAGACTGATATTTAATTAATTTCTAGGCCTAAACCGACATTGACAAACGATCCGATCGCAGGATTAAAGCCAGATTAGTGAGAGATTTGGGGATCCTAATCCAATTCCAATCCCTTCTTACTCGAAATCCTGGCTCTAATCTCTTAGTTCAAAGATAATTATTTACTTTGCCAATTATGCCCAACTTGGAAAAAATGGAATACCAGTCTTCTTAAAACGACACCCTTAAGGAGATAATTCCCGGAGTAACTAATGATGAAAAAATATCAGGCCATTTTGAGTGCCTCTAAATGGCAGGCCCTTTCAGAGGGCCCATATACCTACTCAAATGTAAAAAGTTCTCCTGCAGACCAATGTGGTCACAAAAAACCTATTACTTATTGGCCTGAAGGAAGGTCACTTTCATTTCGGAGACGACGTATAAAAATCGGACTGTGCCTCATTCAACTCCTGACTGATTCCATTACTCATGCGATAGATTTCATTTGAAGTCATTGAACAAGGGTTTTTTTCCTCTATGATAATTCGCTAATGACTACTCTAGTTCAATGGCGATGAGAATAGAAACATTCTCCTGTTTCAACATTCAATTAGAGATGCACTGAAACTGAAAACTCCATGATTTAATTATCTTGATTTTTTGTCTCGCAATAAAAGAGTGAAAAATGCCTTCAAATATATACCAAAAAGCAATTTCTTAACATTTATGTTCATTATGTTCTTCTTTTTATGTTTTTTCATTGTCATCAACAATAAATGGTAACTTAAATATTGAAACTTTAATTTTGTGAAGAGTGTTTTATTTTAAAGGTCGTAGAACATTATTGTTGGTGTTCACGAAAAAATTGATAAATAAAGTTTAATAATTAATTGAGGAGAAACAAGTAGGGATCTATTTGCCATCTTTCTTGTTTTCATGTACACTGAAATTTTTCATGTCAAGTATATAGATTATAAATGTGAGAGATCTTTCTTTGTTTTACGATATTTCTATTTCGATCTATCACTACATAAACAGAGGGAGGAAAAATAGAGAAATTAAGTTTGATAAATAACGCAGGAGAAAAAAGTAGGGATCTATTTGACATCTCTCCTGGAATCATGTCCTAAAGAATATAAATTGTAAATTAGGGAGATTTTTTCTTGTTTGACGATATTTCTAGTTCGATCTATCACTACATACACATGGGTTTTCATGTCGCAAAGTATGTAAATTGTAAATGTGAGATATTTTTTTTTTTGCCTTACGATATTTCTTCGACTAGTCAAACGGGAACCAAAACGGCGATTCAACAAGAATCTATTTCGGTCTATCCCTACATGGGACCAAATCTTGAGCGGATTTAGCATTGAACTTGAGCCATAGGGGCCAATGTAGATCTTGATTGGCCATCAATCACCATTGCACATAAGAGCGAAGTCATTCGCCAAAATTCGACTTGTTTTGGAAGTTTCATCGACCTTTGGCTGATTTTGAGGTTTAGCTTGTCAATTTGAGCTCTCATGAGACAATGGGAAGATTAGTTTTGGATGTCATCATGACACACCAACACAAATCTGAAGACTCGTATATCAAGATCATAGCAAGTAATTGAGTTACTTTTTTTAAAATATTTTTAAGGTTCCATAATCTTCAAAATGGGAGGATTAAGACAAGGATGTGAAAATTTTCTGTTAGTAGAATTGGGAAAGATTATTTCTTGATTTCGAGGTGCACGCTACCGACTTTGATTGCATCTCAAAGGTAGCAATTTACCGTTGATTCCATCAGAGAGACGAATCTTGGCCTAAAAGTAATACCCACAAGAATAAATGCATCACCGAGAGCGATAAACGACAATCTCAAATCTTGGGTCCTCATTGGTGAAAGATGAGTCAAGGTAAGCTGAACACGCTTCATTAAAACGTTATGCACTTCCTTGCATTACCTACCTTTCATTTAGATCCTTGAGTTCCAAGCCCACATGCGACGACTTTAACAACCTCTTTCAATTCCCCACTTCGTTTTTCACCACGAAATACGAGGCTTCAATGCGAGTCATTTTCTTACGTAAAGATGGATTTTTAAAGAGGTTTTGGCACTAAAAATTGTCTTGAATTTACCATTAGAAGTTTTACCTTAAGTGTCAAGGTGTGAACAAAATAAGAACTTTGATAGTATGCAATTTATTTTTTTCTAAATTGTGCATTATGCGACTACAGGGTCATCTGTATTTAGTAGTCCATGACTATGTGTCCCATGACTAAGGAGCAGATTTATTAGGCTGCATGTTAACGCATCTAATTCAAAAGCGAGAGCACACCAAAATCAAGTCAGATTAACTGGCCTTGAGTAAATACTCGTGAAAACTCCTGTGTTTGAAACGCAGCAGCTAGGGAGAGTATATACTCGACGAATGCTAATTCGACTTGATTTTGGTATACTCTCGCTTTTGAAATAAATGCGTTAACATGCGGCCTATAGTTGGTGAAAACGAAAAAAAGAAAACTTTTTCTTTTGCTTTTTTGACAAACTGGTTGGTAAAAAATTGGAAAATGTGAAAAAAAAATCCGGAAAAAAGTTGCTTAGATAGATAAAAATGTGCAATTTTGCGGGTATTTTGAACATCTGGGCGCTCAATTTCAAAAGTTTTGTAAAGAAATGCATGTTTTTAAACGGTCACTTCTAATAGAAAGTTATTTTTCAAAATTAAAAAACAAAAAAAGCAAGAATTCATTGATAATTTTGAACGGAGCTCAAATTTTAGAGAGGTAAAGACATTCTAAGCATTATAATAGATTTCCCAAACCAATTGAAAAAATGCATAAGTCAGAAAAGGTAAAAAAGAACAAAATATCCACAGAAAATGTAAATTCCCAGAAATGTGTGTAAAATAGTTGGGAAAACCGTACACAATCACGAAATATTTAAAAATGCTTAAAAATGGGAAAACAGGAATTTAAAATCATACTTAAAATATATTTGTCTGCTCCTTACCCATGACAAGCAAATAGCTACTAAAACACAAAAACGGCACAATAATATTGACGAACTAAAAATTAAAGGAAAAACTATTGGGTATACTTGCATCAAGTCTTGACGACATTCAGAAACAAAGCGTAGGGAGGACGATCTCTCATCCAAATTCACGCACACGCTCTATTCTAAAAAAAATCACCTTAATTTTGACGGCACATGCAAAGACCAAAAGGGACTTAAGAGGTAAAATTAGAGGGCTAACAGAAAAATGACACTCCGAAAATATTCGTGAGTCACCTGCACTGTGTGTGTGATGGAATTTGATGTTGAACACGCTAAATTACGTGATTCAAAACCAGAACTTGCGGAGTCAGGGAGTCAGAAGTGAAATTGCTCATTCAACTGCTTTGGTTGAACAAGAGCAATGCATGATGCATTTAGGCACTTGGCACCCTTGCTGCCGGACTACTGAAGTGTGTTCAAAACAAATCTCCACTGGCTGAACTGGAGTGACATTTCTCTGTTAGCCCTCTAGGTAAGATGAAAGAGGCAAAGGGTTGGCTTAAACACCTCTACTTTGTCTGTTATTTCAATCAAAAAGTCGTTTTGAGGGCTTGTTTTGTCCCAAAATATTTTCAAAGTCTAGAGGGCGTTATTACTCAATAACCTATCAATGTGAAGGTGTCTACAACTGTGAATATCTTTTTTATCGAATTTGTTAGGGACAAACCAAAGGTTTTAAAGAGCAATGTGAGGAAAATTTGAACTATTTTTCGGCTTACGTAAGGCCCCAATTATGAAGTTCAATCAGTTAACTAGTCAATCACATTCTTAAAGAGCCACAAATACATAGAAACAGATGCTTGAAATTTCATGTTGACACATTTAACAACTGATACTACATTCCAAATTTTCAGAAATGCACCCCTTGAAACATGATTTTGTTTCGTTTTTGCTACTGACATATTTTTTATAACGCTACAGTAAAAGAATCATCAAACACTTTATCATTGTTAAGCATTTATATGATGATTGGTCCGCCCAAGAATTTGGCCTGATATTAGAAACAAATTTTTCCTCGAAAAATTACACGACAGTTGCCTCCATCCGTCATATGTCTTCAAAGTCTAAGATTTAAAGATAAAACTTAATTCACACTTTATCTTTGGACACGTTCAAACTTCAAATCCCACGGTCAGATAAAGATAAAAGCTTAAAAGTATTGACTCATCCAATCATCCCCAGAGGACCCCCCAATGTCATCTACCATCAATCCAACCAGTTGCATAATGCACAAGTTGCACCTTCAAATAAAAGTGCCCAGATAGCGATTCGTCTTCCCCCATCTTCTCCACCTACGTAATTCAAAATCGATACGGTCTCCAAACTGAAGAATACCTTCAAGCCATTTTAAGGTTGATCCGTCAATTTGTCAACGAGACCTCAACTTTTGTCGTATCCTTCTGCCTTTTACGTTTTATGAGCATCAAAATACTTGCTGGACATCTTTCGAAGTGCTCGAAGAAACAGAAGAATCTGTCCATCTAACTCAAACGAGACCTTCAGAGATTCTTTTTTGTTGTCTTTGCCCCTTCACGTACTACATCCACCATACATACACTACACACGTTAGTAGGTATCTGACCAAGCATCAAGAACGAGATTGAGATCGGCCATCTTTGAGTCCGGTTCACTGATACGTTCTGGATTTTTAATTGAGCTTCTATTGCCTCTCAAGGTCAGAGGATCAAATCAGTGCTCCAATAAGACATTAGATTTAAGACGTATGGCACCTTGGGTGGTAATTATAGTCGTATATATTTCTACCAACCCCGTTTAACTTTGCCCTGTGAACGCCTCTTTTGTCATGAACTTCCAATAAAATGATGGGATCAGCAGAGGATCCAATGGAAGTAGAAGACAAAATCAAAGCTTCATTTAATCTACGTTGCACTTACTCATCACTTTCATTCGAGATCCCCTGACCAATTAACTTGAACAAAAATAAAACCAATAATTATTTTTTCAAAGCTTTTTCAGTTTCGTCCTAGAATCATTGTCAAACTTTGAAAACCTATGGAAAATAAAAGATGTATCAATCAAGACTATTTTCTGCAACGTGATGGGAGAGTTTTAACCTCATTGAGAAACTGTTTTATCCATAAAACTTTGTTATGTTCTCCTTATACTTTATTATGCAATATAACCATAAAGAATATGCATGGAAATTAACTACTTTATTTTGACGAGTGAACGTTTATTTGCATGTATGCCTAAAAATTAGTGATAGACTGAAAGGGCTCTCAACCGAAACCAAAAGGAGCTGACCACAAAATTATAAGTAAACAAATTTCACTTGAAATTCAATTTGCTCAATGTTTACACATTTTGGGAAATCGCACATTTAACGAGTCTAAAAACTTAAGTTTCAGAAGTTTTTGGACCAAAACAATTGGAAAAGCTCCATTCTTTAGAGTGCATGTCTGCTTTTAGTTTTGGTAGGCATATCCGAAACCCAAATAAAAATTTCGGTTAAAAACAATTTCGGTCCATCAGTAGATAAAATAGAACATTTAAATGAGACTTAACTTTCATGTCACAGTGCATGCATGCTTTGTGAACATACGAGGAATATTCAGACTAAAGGTAGGCTGGGCCTATAACTCGTCAGCAAGTGGGATTTTTAGGTGCTTGATGAAAAATCAAAATCATGATATATCTCTTATGAGCAGATGTTATTTTAAAAGATTTGTTGTTAGGCAATCATGTTCGAACTTATGATTTAATTAGGCAAGGCGACCCCTGTATACATAGAAAATAAACCTCAAAAGCGGGCAACAAGTCAAAAATCAAGTACACTGTAAAGCCAAGACGTTTCACATCATTACCACTTTTTTTTGCCTCAAATATTCATAAAATTTTGTTATGGGTGGTTGAACAACCACCAGCATAATGGATATTGACGTGTTTCTTGCTCTTGACATCGATGTTTAAAAACGTGCAGGGGTCGTCCAACATACCTTGTCTGAATAAATCATAACTTTGATCTGGATTACCTGACAACAAATCATGAAAAATAACATTTCCTCATAAGAGACATATCTTGATTTTGATTGTTCATCAAGCACTTAAAAATCGCATTTGTTAACGAGTTACAGGCCCAGTCTACCTCTAGTCTGGATAGCCCACGTGCTAAAAAATTCCTGTTCTTCGTTGCTAAAACTAAGGATTGATTCTCCTGAAAAAGCAAATGAATTATCGGAGATGAAATACTGATTTCCAAAGAAGTCAGCCATGTGCATTCATCATATTTCAATGAATGTACTTGTATCATTTGAGCTGAATTTGATCGATAAAAGGAATGGGAAGATTGTATTTAATGCCCAATGAATAATATGAAATTCTCTTCTCGTCTTTCATTACCCCACAATTAATCAAAAGAGCCCCTAGAGGAGTTTTAATCGATGAGATTAGATAAGTGTTGGAAAATGTCAGAATTTAAGAATTGATGAAACTTTTTGATGATGAGGTAATCTGAATCAAATTATCACCTCATTGAAGGGAGTTTCATCCATGGGATTATTTATCCATCCATTAAGGCACTCATCTGGTGTATCTGAAGTTAAAACTGCAACCATTCGTTGCACCCAAATCCAATTTGAATGGGACGTAAAATTGCTAATGACACCAAATTTATTGCTACGCTCGCTCATCCTGCCAAAAACAGGTGGCAACCAGAACCAAAATTGAGTAACTGAAACGCTACATTTGGGCCCCAATACTTCACAGAAGTATACGACTCTAGTATTGAAATGAGTGTTCATGTCTTCTGCTGATATTCAATGCATTTTGCTAAGGGCACCAAAAACCTTGCACTTATGTGTAACAATAGATAAGTGATCTTTGGAATACCTTTTAAATTTCATTTTTAACTGTAATTGTAGGAGTAAATTCCTAATTTGAAGAAAAATTACTCATCGCATTGAAGGAAGTATCTATAAGAAAAATGGACTTTCAGAAATGCTCAGACAAACGTTAAACCCTTCAGGCAACTTTTTTTGCGCGCTAAATTTCAGATCTAAATTTTCTGTTCGTTCCACCGACAGAAAAATAGCCCCATTATAGGAAGATTTGTGCAAAATCCAGTACAGAACCCTTAATAGAAAATTTTGGCTTGACTAAATTCTGATTGTCACTTTTCTTCTTCTAGGTAAATGCCTTCGCTCAGTAAATGTGGCAGGTTTGTCCTTGGAATCAGCCTTTTTATGGAAACTTGTCTTCTTTTGCATTTTCTAGAAATTTTAAGCTTAAAAACTTTTTTTTCCAGACCTTAAACACTTGTTACTTAAATCCGACGAAAAAAAGATCGCCAATTTTTTCCTTGTTGAATGAACGAATTCAAAACTTTTGGCATAAAGTTTAGAACGGAAAGTTTTCGGCCCCCAAAAAAAGCTTTGGCCTAAAAAGTGACAAATAGAGAACAAAAATAAGTTTTTATGACTTTTATGCCGATTTAAAAAAAAATAAAACATTTCGACCGTTCTTGCTTAAAAAAAAACCGCTGTTTTTGTCATTTTTTTAACTTTTTCCGCCCTCATTTTACGAGACTTTTCAAAAAATCTGAAAAATAATCACTCTCAGTTCCCCCTTGTCATATCTCCTCTAGGAAATACTAGCGACCCTTACTAGAGACTGGCCGTCGTAGGCTAACACACGGTGCCGATGATTCACGCTGGTGATTGGTCAATAGCATTCAGTTGAACATTTAGCTAATTCTAACAAAGTTCAATAACAAACCAGAGTGCTTCTTCTTTGTTGATTTTGTAGTGATCTGACTTGGTGCCGGGGTTGCCAATTTACCGATGTGAAATCATATTCCCCTCTATCTACCAGTCTTCATAAACCTGTTTTTCCTTTAAGGATCACCAAAAGGCAAGGCATCCCTGACTTTCGTGACTTCTGAGCAGGGTTGCAAATCAAACTCACATTCGTGTTTGCTCATATACAAGAGCAAAGCACCCATTCTGCAAGCAGTAACCCTACCTTGCAACCTCCCGTAAAAAAAACTTGCGCAAGCCCAGATTCCACATCACTAGGATTTTGTTGTCAATCACCCGATCGTGTGACATTAATTGGCCCTTGCTAAAACTCCACACTAATTGAAATTCACTTTTTTCATATCGGATAAATACCTTAGACACATTTCCAGCAGACTTGAGGACTTTCAATAAACAAACTGCCCTATCAAATGAGCGAAATAGTTTAGATGTGTTTCGTAGAAGAAAAGGTTCCTTTAATCATGAAATTCGGCTTCCCGCATGATGAATGACGTCACAGACAGTCTGTGCCGGGTCAGGCAATCATAGATTTGAATGCCAATCTCTGCCTTTTAGTATTTATAGGAAATACCTCAAAAACACGGTTCGATTTGTATGTCAAGTCCGTCAGACGAAAAATCATGCTCCTTTCAGGGTTGGTCAGGGTCTTTCAGGGTCAAAATCCTCGGTATCTCGGGATTAACGAGATTACGGGATTCCAGGATTAACTGGATTCTGAGACGAGATTTTCTACCTCTAAAAGCGGGATAAACGGTATTTTCGATAGTTTTCCAAAAATAATGATTTTTTCGGGATTTTAAGGGACGGGGTTTTCCACTTGAAAACGGAATTTTCTAAAATTTGTCAGCTTTCAAGAAGTTCAAATGGTAAAAATGAAATAAATAACTGGCTTTTACATCTTCTTTTATTTTTCTTTGCTTTTACTTAATGATACCTAATTTTGCTGAAACATCTGTTTCAAATCACTAAACCTATGAGGACCAATCAAAATCGTGATATTTATACCCTAATACAAAGAAATCGTAAGACATGGAAGCCTCTGCTTAGGCGTTCAGTTGTGGATTTTTTGTATATCGAATTCCAATCAAGTAAATGATTTTACTGTGATAAGATTGATAAGACAGGCATTAAAGAAAGTTGAATGCTGAATTTCAACTTGACACTTTCCTTTGTTCACGAGAAACAACGTCTCGAAATTTGTAACAGCCCAGGAACCACTGTACGTCAGGATGAATTTCAAAAATACACACTGGGTCCGATCATTGTACTAAAATGTGAGGTTTTTGCAACAAATGTATTGTTCCGTTGAATTTTTATTGTACTAATCGGACCCAGTGTGTATTTTGAAAGTAATCCTGGCTTGAGCCATCCTTGAACAGCCGCAGAACATACGTGCATAAGCGAGAGGCAAATTGACCCTTTTATCGTCCTTTTGGACGATTGTGGATGCAAATGTTCCGTCGGAAAACGCGCTGTGCTCTTTGCTTCAAATTACTCTTATTGACATAAATTTCAGTCAATCAAGTTTAAATTAATCATGTGAGCTTTGAATTACACTCAGACATTTGGCTTACTTCAAATTTTCTCTGTGTGGCACAGAATTCGAAAAATGGCTTTTGTCAGTAGCCGAGGCATCCAGGAATTTAGTGATCTTTGCCTAATACCAGAAATTTAAAAAAATCCAGTAAATCCCGGAAAATCTCGGTTTATCCCGCTCCCGGGATCCCAGGGACGGGATTAAACCAACCCTAGCGTCTAGTCTCTTTGCCTGGAAGTTCCTTTGCTCTCTCCACTTATAAACTAAACACACAATGCCAAGCTCAACTTTATTGCAATTTGATGTTTAAATTCATTTCTAGTTGCATATTTAAATGCCTAATAATATCCCTTAAAGCCGCTGCTGCCACTGTATCCACCGCCATTGTATCTGATGAACCCACCTCCGGAGTGGCCACGACCCGAATAACCACCATTGTAACCACCACCGTTATTATAGCCTCCACCTCCACCGCCAGCAGAATAGCCTGAATTAAAGGCGCCTCCAGAATGACCCCCATTATAACCGCCGCCTCCACCGCCACCAGAATAGCCTGCAGTAAAAGCGCCTCCAGAATGACCCCCATTATAACCGCCGCCTCCACCGCCATTTCCATAGAAGCCACTTCTGCCTCCATGAGAGTAGCTTCCTTTGTAACCACCTCCGTTGTAGCCTTTAGAATAGCCACCTCCACCACGATAAAAGTAACCACCCCCACGGTCCAAAGATTCGCCACGGAGATTGTTCAAGGTTTTGGCATGACCCAGAGCTAGTATAGAGTATGAAAGTGTTAATATTCAAAATTTCTTTTTAAATTATGATTTCTTACAAGCAATGAGTAGAGTTAAGGAAATGATGGAAAGCTTCATGTTGGGATGTTTGAATGCAAGATGGCACTGACTTGGATCTATCATCGCTTTCTTTTTATAGCTGTTGACTTGGTTGGCACAAGTGGTTGGAATATTTGTTCATCAAATAGTTTCATATGATGGAGATTGTTAAATAAACATGTACACGTACTTGTCATGGGCATCAAAAATGACATTTCTAGGCACGTTGAGAACTAAGAATTAGGCTGAAGTTAAAGCATATTCAGACTTAAGAAAATTTGAAGACTGGAGTAACTCTCAGTGTCTCATTAAAACATGCAAAATCGTTCACCTATACAATTCCATCCGGCAACAACGACATCCTAAATTCTAAGAACTTGTGATAAATCAATGATATCTTTCAGTGGAACATTGGACCTGACTTTGGTTAAGTCTTGACCACTTTTTATTGGATGAATTTGGAAACCTTTAAAAAGTACACCCTAGCATGAAAGTTTTGTCGCAATTTTAAACCAAAATGTTTTCATTATGTATGAATAGATTTGAACGACTTAAGATTAAATCTGCTCCCAACTAGTCTCTCTTTTCTTCGAAGTGATATTTGGGATGCTTTCGACCAAATTGGAAGCTGTTGGCGGTTCAACATTTTTCCACAGTTTTTAAGTTCTTTCCCATGCCTAAAATGTCGACAAACAATTGGGATTCTATGAGCTCTTGAATCATGGTAGGCAGTAGTATTTGAGCCATTTTTGGTTGGAGGTGTTCCCAAATCTCTCATCATCTGGATGTATGTATGTATGTATGTTTATTGATAAGTGTAAATGGTTCACTTTTAAAATAGTGTTGATTTCCATCCTTGCATTCACAAGGGAAGGGTCTTGAGGAAAGCCTTTAGCTCCTTCTTAAATGACGTCTTGGCTTGTTCTTTTCCAAGTGCTGGGGGTGCCTGATTCCACAATATCGATGCTTTGGTTGCACAGCTCTGTTTGTTGTGAGTGTTTGGAGATGGTCGGGCTACATTTCGTTGCTCTTTTGATCGGGTGGGCATATGAGTGCTTTGTGTTGCAGTGAGTTTTTCGGTCAGCAAAGGGATATTGATTTCAAGAGCTCTTCGTGTCTCGGATAAGATGGTCTCCGCTGCCAGGTGGTTTATGGAAGGTATACCCGTGGGCTTTACCAATGTCTCTAGTGACACACGATCCGTGAGCTTACATCCCATCAGGAAACGCATTATTCGATTGAGAGCAACTTGCAGGCTTCTCATGTGTTTGAACTTGTAGTCTTCATATTTCAGTTGAACCTCTCCATAGATTGCAAGGGCATTTCGCAATCCAGAAAGAACGAGCCCGTGTACGACTGTTTTTAGAAGGTGTCTGGGGACAGAGGTGCTAAGTTGACCTAGAATAGCAAGGCGTCTCTGCATCAACTTTTCAACCTCCTCAAAGTGTTCTCGGCCCAAAAGGTCCCATGTCACTTTTATACCCAGGATGTTCACCGATTCAGATGCGTGTATCCTCTCTCCATGTAGTGAAATTGATGATGATATGTGCAACTTTGATTTAGATTGCTTTCCTTGAATAAGAAGGTATCTGGCTTTTGAGCTATTTGCGACCAGCCAGTTTGACGCCATAAACCTGAGAATGGCCTGAGCTTCTTTTTCTAGACCCAATTCTAAATCAGACAGACTTTTACTTGAAACAGACGCTGTTGTATCATCTGCAAAGGATGTTATTTCAGCCTTTGTCCACAAGGGGAGGTCCAGCATGTAGATCAGGAATAATAGTGGAGATAAGACACTTCCTTGCGGAGCGCGGTATTTCACATTTGTTTGGTCTGATATGCCACCATCAACACAAACCCTGCGTGTTCTGTCTGTCAAAAAGGACCTAAATCCATCAAGAAAAATTAAAATTTGATTCCCGCTGTTCACTGGAATTTTACAATTGTTTAAAGCCACGTAGAACCATGAATGAAAAAAAAACACCGGACATCAATTTGACACTTATTGTTTCAGGAATAATTTCTTACATATATTTCTTTAAATTACATCCTAACTTGTCAAATCATATTTTAGAAACTTGTTTTGGCACACTGGACTTTTGACCGTGCCAAAATGTCCATGCATTGCCGTAATATTTAGGTTCAAAGTATGACTACCACATAACTTTCGTGTCAGAGTGTTCAACGTATCTCTTCTAAATTGAGACTGAAAGTCTTTTGCCTTTGGTAGGCTTTATAATTTCGCTTCACGTTTTTAGTTTATGAAAAATGTTTTTTGCATTCTTTTGTCAAGAAATTTTGTTTCCAGCAAATTTATATAAAGAAATTTCAAATTTGCGAAAATGGCATCTGAACTTTCCCACTCTTCTAACAAGATTGGACACCTTCTTATACTGCAAGGCTTTCTAAAGTTACCGTTAGGATATTTTTTCTCATTTCTGGGACAGAGATGAATAACAGAAAACTATGGTCTGGCTCTGTCCATGGGCACTCTGGAGTTTTAAGTCTCAATGAATGATTACTATTTTTAAATTTTTAGAGTTGTCATTCGCGAAGCTTCAAAAAATATTTTTGGTAGCATTTGAAAGCAGTTGTTAAAGCTAGATTAATCACAAACTGTTCCAGAAGGGTATTCTAATATCACTATCTTTTTGATGAGGCAAATGAGGAATTGTTTTTATTGTTGTCTTTTCACACCTTAAGTTGGGGAAATGTATTCTCGCACCTGCGGCAAAACTGGCCACATGTTAAAATACCATGATTAATTATTATGGAGTTGTGGTCAACAACTTGACTACAAAAGCCATGTGCTTGTTCATAAAACGTCACAAGCCCACAATTCGAATCTATTTCATTCAAAACCCATTATCAATATCGGTTTCAATCAAATGTTACCTTCACAACCTCCCCGAGGCTTATCTGAAATCAAATCTACACTGAATCAAGAATGCACTGACCAGATTTACGAAAGTCATATCCACGAACAAATACCAAACCATCATCTTCATACAAAGAGCCGACTAAAAAAAGAGGTTTTTGATTCTTGTGGGCTCATCCGTTTTGGATAAAGACTTGAAGCTCTTTGATTCCCTTGAAATCCCTAAGATCATAAGTTCATTTTGCTTTAGGGGGTTCAAAAGACGACCAAAGTAAAGTTTTATTTACAAATAGTGATCAATAGGGACCGGAAATAAATTTTTTTAAATATATAATATTTCAAAAATATTTCTCCGTTTTTCTGCGATTTTTTTAATATTTTGGCTGTTTCAAGGAAAAAATAAATATTTTCTCGACTATTTGAGTCAGAAAAAAATATTTCAGGCAAAATTGAAAAAAAAAATGAATGAGCAATGCTCAAGAGGGCTTACCCAAAATGGACACAAAATTCTCAACCAAAGCTACCGTCAAACACGAAAAAAAAACTGCGCCATCTTTTGAGGCAAATTGAAAATTGTAATTTGCAAATCAATTACTGTACATGTCAAATATGCCTCCGTCCACGGTCAAATGCATAAAATTCACCAAAAACAAATTTGGAAAATCGGTGCACAAAGACAAAAATACCCAATAATGGCGTTGTCAAAAGAATATTTCTTAAATATCCGGCGTTTTTTCAAATATTTAGCAAATATTTAGGGCTTTTGAATAAAATATTTATTGGATATTTTGACGCTTTTTTGCAAATATTTTTCCGGGCCTTGGTAATCAATCATCAAATTGGATGTAACCAGTGGGTTTTATTTGTTTAAGAAGCCATTGAACCCATTGAACCCATTGCCGTTTTTGTTGAGATTGAATCATCTCCGATGTAACTTGAGCTTGATGCCTTTTGTTTTGATTTAAAGCTCGTCGGGATCAACCTCGCCCATTCCAATTTTGTAGCATGTCAAATCCCCATAACTCCATGGAATGTTGATGATTAATCGAACTATTTCTCAAGTGAGAAATGCTTCATGTGGATGAGCTCTATATCACAACCGAGAAGAAGGCCCTAAAAGAAATGTAATGTGGGATTGAGGTGGAATTAACTCAGATAATCATTTTTCAAATCAAAAGGAGGCATAAAATCAGACCTGTGATGAAATGGGATTTGTTGATAAAATTACATTTTCTAATACGTTTTCAAGCCATTGCAGTTGATTCCATTAAAACTTTGAATTATCTTAATAATTAAAGAAATATCACTCCCCTCCAAGAAAAATGAATTCGTTTTGTTTAAACGAATTCATTACTTTAGTAACTTTACACTGGCAATAAAACCCGACATGGGTATACATAAAGAAGTTAATGGGAAAGAAGCATCAACTTGACAAAGTGGCACTAGTAACGTGAAGATTCAAAAAGGCCTACCAAAATAGGCAAGAGAAAAATGTTGCCAACAGGAGTCTTTGACCGGTAAAAATACTGTCTCAAATTGATTGCAAAATCTATTACGTACTAACGTCTAACCAGGTTAAAGTTTTAAACTGATTTGATGTTGGCAACAACAACAATAATAATAACAACAACAAACTTGTAAATCCAACAACTTGACCATGTTGACGCTTCTTTCCCATGAGCTTTTTTAGGAATGCAAAGTGTGCACAATCTTTCAATTTTCTACCACTATCATTTTATCTCCACAAATTTCAACAATTTTTAGTATCAAATATTACACACACAGTTTTTTATCTTTTGTTTAATTTGGTACTGTTCGAATAAGTTGTGTTTTAGGGAATAAACTGTCTTAAAAGGCAAATTTTGTTGCCAAGCTTGAATCGTAAAGGAAGTGTGCTTAGTTCATTTATAATTTAAACGTAACTTCAAAACATAATTACAGATTAGTCTCATTTCAAAATTTAAAAAGCAATCAACACAAGTCTGATTGGAAATTCTAATCTAGATTTAGGTCGAATTGGTTGATTAGACCATTTCATTTCAACTTTACAACCCCAAATCCGACGGTCATCACGAAATGGAAACTCGAGACCATTTTGTGAAAGATGCCTTAAGGGATGTCTGTCGGTTAGCTCAAAAGATTAATATACTTTTGATCACTGATCTAACACGGATATGAGTTCATGCGAGTACATCTGCAAGAGAATAATGCGAGCTTTTTTGGTCAAAATACAATAAAAGATCTGCCAAAAGTTGATTTATTCTAATACAGCCAAACCAAGTACGTTTTAGTTAGGTATTTTTGTCTGTAATTCTAAGATGAAAGATCGGCACCTCCTACTACTTGAGACATGCTCAATCAAAACCTCTGAAAATTACGAATAAGAAGGTTGTGTTTAGGAAAAAAGATCACTTAATCGAAGATTGGTTTTGTCACTCTTTTTTATAATTTTCACGTAAAAACACTCACAAAAGGAAAAATTGTGGCTCATGCTTTGCCCAGAAAATTCTGCTATATTTTTGTTTTTGTAAATCAAGTTACGATCCAGTAAGCAAGTAGGTGTTTATAAACTTTTTAGGTCATTTAATTTTTTAAGTTATTATGGGTAATCTATGTTTTGAATGTAGGTTATGAAATGCACTTTTCGAGTAGTAATGTCAAGAGAAGACCCCTGAGAATGGATGGCTTAGTAATTGGTGGGTTTGGAATCTAAACCCATGGATTACGAAGGTTTTTTTTGGTTGTCCGAACTTGGCGGTCCAAATCTGAATATTTCAGCAAATTTGATTCAAATACCATGACAACTGACCAATGAAGAAGATTTATGACTGCCTTCTATTCAGAACATGCCAACTTCCAACGTCATGTAAGGCGTCCTGTTTTTGAGTGAGTCCAAGTACAAATTCTTTCGGTATTCCGGATGCCCAAAACTCGTTCGCTTTTTTGACTTACGGAATCAGATTCAGGGGGTCATCTTTATTGAGGTTCACACGTGGGCATTGTTAACCAAAATTGGAGCGTAGTTAAACGTTAATCCATTACTTAAAAAAAGGGATGATGCACCGTGTTACTTTCAAACAATACGAACGTAGCTCCTGATGTGTCTTCAAACTCAAGGTTCTCAAACCACAATGATATTAAAGGGACAAAGCTGTAAATGTTTGCATTATTCGAATTACTTCTAAATTACAGAACTATCATGAGATAGGGAGTGAAGTTACGAAAAAACCAACAAACAGATTTATGGGGCTGTAAGGGTTTTCCCTACCCGACACCGTTCGAATTAATTTTGTCAGTACTTATTTTATGTTGATTTCTATCTATTCTTTGGAATTTGAACCATTCTTATATTAAGAGTCAAGGATAATAAGTGTCCTCCTGAAATTCAATGATATTTTTCCACATCCGGTGCTGTGTTTTTTTCCATTGCCATTTCTGGCTCTGACACTTAAAAGCATCTGCTTCGCCAGGGTCAGGGATTCCAAAAAGACAATGTGTAAACCCTATAACATTAAATCAAAACATGTGTTCAGTTAAAAAACCCGAAGTAATATATAAACAAACAAACAAAGTTCACATCTTTTTATGACGCAGACTGTAGGATGTTAGTCAACTAGCTTGAAAAAGGGGCAGATTTTCTACTTAGTGGCGAAAAATTTCTGATTATCTCCCACCTTTGAGAGCAGTTTCAGTGTTGCTAGATTTTTAGCATTTTTTCCAATATAAGAAATTAGTACTAATACTGGAATAAAACATTCTACATGCAAGAATAACCACAACATTTTGAGTCTGGTCAAAGATTTCAATTTTCATTGGCCCAACATTTTTTTCTGCAAATACCAAGCGTTGAGCAAGAATATCTGGTAGCTGGAATCCATAGAGAATGAAGTAAGGAAATTTGGGATTTTAAGTTTTTTTGATGGACTCGGTGTTACACATAAATCACAAGACTTGTAAAGCGATAACTCAGGAGAATAGGTTAAAAATTAACCCATTTTATTGGTTTGAAAAATATTCATCCCAGAGAGCCTTTCTCGTGTTTAAGGTCCCTAAAAATATTGATGTTTACAAGAATACAACTTACAAAACACAAGGCAGGGAAAGGTCTGAAATTTTTTTACTCGATCTTAACTTGAAAATGCTGGGTCAAATGTGTTATTGTGACTCAAGTCGTTTGGACTTACAACACTTTTGAGGCTAGAAATGGGCTCCTTGATTTTAAAAAAGTATTTTTTTCTGTAAAACATAATTTCCACTAATTCCATTTTCTTTCTTGAATGCCATTTGGCAGCACTGAACACTAAATTCCTTCAAAATCATATATCTCAGAACAGATGCTTATTGATCATTTTAATCATTGTACTAATCAGTAATCAGTGTTCAGTCTACGCTGAAATGGACCTCAGAGATCATGAACAAATTTAGGTCGTACGCAGCGTAATTGGAAGATGGTTGTGCCGCCCTTAGGCCCTTTTCTCGGCCATGAACCTCCGACCAGAAACGAAATAAATCGACCACGGGGTAATCACGCGAGATCCTAACATACCTACATAACGATCTGTGATTATGGTTTGAGAATCTACCAAGAAGATCTGGTTGCGGCAAGTATATACGCTCATAAGTGCTTTGGATAATCTATTTTGAAATAGATGTATTTAGGAGATCTGTTTTATTCCATTTTTTTTAGATTTGTCACTTGTGAAGCTGTTAATTTACCTTTTGACAAAGAACAGTTCTAAAATAAACGAATTAGTTTTACGTTTGACAAAAGACACTTTCAGTTGAAAAGATAGAAAGTGAGAGTGTTCTGTTAGGTTTTCATATTAGATTAATACGACATAAGAGTAATACCCTGAATAATATCCAAACGTAGATTAATCATTTTAGTTGGGAAAAGGTTCATGGACAAAAGGGCAAAATGTCATGTTAATAAAAATGCTTGATAGATGGCGTAAGCAGCCGAACAAAGACTTTAGCATCAAACTTGAAGCGCATCCTAGTGGTAATATTTTAATTGAATACTGTGATCTTGAAATAAAATGTAATAAAGGATTAAGAATACACATGGCAACGAACGAGATAAGAATACATGAACGAGGAATAAGTCTGAACTAATAAAGGAAAAGTCATGTCATGATGAAAAAATTGGCGTCTTTTCATGTATATTCATGAAACCAAAGATAACGATGTCGCCGCAAATGACTAAATACTCCTAGCATTAAAATATTTTGGTATGAATCATTTGTATGCTGCTTTCTCATTCCTGAATCCAGATAATGTTTGCGTGACGTTTTGACTAACAGAGGTTTTCCTGGTAATTTATTTTCGCAATCTCCGATTTTGCACTTGACAAGTAAAATTTAATCATCGTTTTAAACGCATCACACGATAAAATCAAACACCATTTTCCTCATCAGATTTATGTAACTCTATATTTCCACTACACTGACCTTCATTTCTCCCAAAATTTGACCACTTTTACTCGTATAAATGGCGCAACACTGCACCGAAGCCTCTCGAATTTCCATCACCTGCTTTATCAGTTCTGCCATTTAGAGTTACGTAATGCCAAAAAACAAAAAAAGTTGGCAATATTTTAGGCGAAAAGAGATGAGCCATAAATTTGCTCGGCCAGTCTTTTCACCAAAACAAAACAGACTCAGCAAGTGCTGCGTTCATCGTACAAAGCGGTTAGAGAAAAGTTCAGTGTACGTTGTAGTTCAGCCCTTTCTCATCAAGGAACATCTCAAACGTTTTTGTGAGTGGACAGGCTTCTGGCAAACATTCCTGCAACGGCGAGCAAGTTGGCAATATAATCAATAAAGCCTCTCGTATCTCACAACTTAAGTTGCAATACTGTGGGAATCAACATGACGACTGTGATCAAATTTGTGCCTGCTACGAAAACCGGCCACTTTAGCCGACTCATTGGATCCCTTGACTTTAAGGGTCAAGGTACGAAGCATTCTTTGGAGTGCTTGGATCCGTTTGTGCTCTGTGATGACTCGGGTTTGATCCAAGGAAAAGGTGAGACGGATTTATGTTGGACATAAGGGATAGATAATTTCCATATTAGTTGAGCCATTCCACATGTTATGTAGTGGTGGGCCGAAACATCTTGCCGGATTCGAATCTTCAAGTGATCCGGTATTAAACCCTGATAGAAATGATCAGCTGACGACGCCTGCAGTACACTAGTAGTGCCTTTTGGGGGTAAAGAGGCTTATAGCAAAGAAGAGTCTACTTGCTTTTTTTGGAAGCTTCACGTGTTTCTATCTAACCTGGGAATTTTTACTCAAAACGGAATTTTATTTTGCTATTGATATAAATAAATTAGGCCAATACATGGCTTTGGTCATTCTTGAATTAAAATTTGCCTCATGTTTTCTCTTGCACTTCTTTATTTGTTAGGCTTGATTGAAGCTTGAGATACAAGTCATTAGCTTTAATTTTATTTGACACTTCTGTCCCATGTTCTTTTTACTTAGGGCAAGGTAGTTAGTTTTATTTAAACAATTGGCAAGCCTATTGTACTTAAATTTGATGTACAATCATGTGATGAAAAAGAAAATATGACACCTCTCCTTAACACATCTTCATGTTATTTAATAATAGCAACTTTAAATTTGATGTACAATCATGTGATGAAAAAGAAAATGTGACACCTCTCCTTGACACATCTTCATGTTATTTAATAATAGCAACTTTAAATGTTTCACACAAGTCCTGCTTCTATCCCAGCCTTCACCCTATGAACAGGGACACCATGATGTCAGCTAACTTTTCTCTCAGAATGAATTTTTGTGGGTTGCAATGGAAAAATCACATGAACTTTTGTTACAATTGTACCTTCATGAACTGTAATTGTTCTTTTTTTGAGAACAGAAAATTGTGGACGACTATCACAACTTGTTTGCATTGTTCATTCACGTGCTATGCTTGTTCATATATTTCTTTGCAAAAAGGGGAATCCACGATATATGCCCATGAAAGCAAAAAATCCCAGCTGCAAATCAAAATTAGCTCTAAACCTAAAATTGGAAACATGATATAATTTTTTTAAAAACATGTCTGCATTTCTATACATGCCCACTTCCATTGTGAAATTTTTAGCTCTAACAATAAAGTTTGAATGAATCTGTCTATGAAATTGTTTATTTGTTTTGGAAAGTAACTGGAAGAACTCGAGTCATGTCGGACTCGATACATCTTTTTGAAATCACGAATCAAAAGTAGAACATGTTAAACTTAAGCCTTTGATGATGAAGTAGAAAAATTCTGAAAGAAAATGTTCCGTCGAAACCAAAGTAAACTAACATGCACGAAAATGCTCTTGGGCCAACTTCTTCAATTGATTTAAAACTTGCTTTTAGGCAAACCCCCCTTCGGCCTCCATCCCCATTACGGCCTCATAGCCATTTCATCAGTATTAGAGGGTGCCTTCTCCGATGAAGATAACATCAATGGCCTCTCCCAAGATTTCAACGACGCTGGAAGTGTCTATGCCGTTTCTGCGGGTCAAGGATTGTGTCATGCAGAGGTCACGGAAGTGGAAGGACCAAGTCGTTTGATTCAAACGATTGTCAAGATCCCGCAAGATAAATTGGAATTTCAGCCCGAGGTCTCCAAAGTGAAGGCCTCGGATGTGCCCAAGATCCAATTGCAAGGTTGGATCCATTGATTTGTGATCATGCCCGAATGTACTGGTAGTGAACATAAGATTCCCATTGTAGGTGGATCTTTTTCGCTTTTGGTTGGTAAACTGGACATCTACCAATCGCCAATTTGCCTGAAAGCCATGCCCAGATTCATTCTTGGAAGGTTTTTCGTGGAACCAAAGACAGTTTGCTCACTTCCAATGGATTCCGATCTCGAACACGGTTTTGCCTACATTCTTAATGGAAAAAGCGGCAAAATTGCTGGAGAGAATATTGTTCCAGGTAATTGTCATGAATTAAGGATGCATATTCTGGCACGTAACCTGAACTTGAAGTCCTAAAATCAACCAGTAAAAATAGCTGAAATGTAAAAAATGGCAAGTTAGCTTTAGCAAAAGAATTTGTTTTTGAGGAGGGTCGATTTTATTTTGTCTTTCACTTATTAAAGTATTTAAAATATATTCTTTTTTTCATGCTCAAAATCTTTCAATTTGTTCTTGGCCAAAAAAATGGCAAATCATTTTTATACCATAAGACATTTTTCTTAGATATAAAAGATCTAAGATCTTTTATATATAAGTACTAAAAATATTTTTGGGGCAAAAATATCCTAATTTGCTTAAAATCTGCACCCTTAGTCATGACCGTAATAAGCAAATGTTTATGGTGAAACTTAATAATGATCCTGTACTCTTTCAGAACCCGGTGTGTACCTGTTTGAAAATAGTTCCGGTATATTGAGTGTGGAAAACTCGGATTCGAGCTCGATTTTGGAGCTTTTTGTGGGAGCCGCACTCAAGTTGAATGAGCCTTGGGTGAAATTGCTCGGTCACAATGGTTTCATCATTGCAGAGAATGAAGAAAAAGCCTTATCCGTCATGGCTAAAGTTGATAGCGCAGGTGTCAAGAACTTCAATCATAAAACATTGTGATTTGACAAGTTTCTCGATTGGCGAAACATAAAAAGTGACTTGCCATCTTTTGATAATCTTTGCACAATCATGTGAACAGGACCTAATACAGTTTTCCTTCAGGATGATGATATTGAATTAAACGTAACAAATGAGACAAAGGGTTATTGTATGTAGTCTACCTATGACATCTCTACATATAACACTACTAAAGATGACCAGACACCAGAGAAAAAAGATTTTTTAAAAAAGGATATGTACAGCATTAAAATCCTTTTAATCCATGACAATCCGTTTTTAGGGACAAATGAACAGACATAAAACTAGCACCCATACTTGAAGTAAAAAGAGTTGAAGGTCGAAGAAAGTTTTCTTTTGATACACTAGTCAAGGGAAGAAAGTTGGAAAGCAGGATTGTTTCAATGTGTTTTGGACAAAATTCGCCGCTTTTTTTGAACGAAGCTGAAGCAGGGCTGGTGGGAGGTGGATCAAAGAAGAATTGAAAATTGCCGATTTGTTCTTCATTTTAACAACAAAATCTTTTTTTTTGCGGATTTTTAACCGATGTCAGAGACGAAATCCCTGGCAAGAATAAAAATAAATTATGCAGCCTTGCAAAAAGGTTAAGTCACATTCGATAGAAATATTGATCTGTTAACGAGTTTGAATTCGCTGATCGTGCTTCTTCCTGTACGTAGGGTTGGTTTGGTATAGTTTGTAGAAAATTGTCCAAATTGTATTTAAAACTATTCAGTGGGTCCATTACATTGTAAAATCGTCTATTATTGCAAGGCAGTAAGTTATTTAGGGTTGTGCTTTACCACAAGATTGCGCACTTTGTCACCTTTTCTCTTAGATTGAAGCTGAACCATAGATCGTTTGTTACTTACTAGATAATGTGCAAGCTTTAGTCGGGCTGAGTTGGCAAAGGGGGCAAAGAATGCGTTGGATTTGTGAGGAAAATACATTAAGTTATTTTAATACTAGAGGGAGTGTAAGCCGAAAAATGTGTCTCTAGTCACCAACTATTGAGCAGACTAAAGTGGGGGAACATTTAAAATGTGTGACCAGGCAAATGTCAACCATGCAATTGATGGATCAAATGTGGAATTGAGTAATGTTTTGGGTAATTTTTTGTTATTGTTAGTGGTCACTTTCTTGAAAGCACTGAAGACGTCACTAGGTGACCATACCTTGTGTTTGAATACAACAGCTAGGAACTTTTCTACCAATACATTGAATAAGTCACTAGTAGGAAGAACACAAATTTAAGCTTTTGGGTTATGTAAGGTTAACCCAATACATATATGGACAAAAATAACTTGTGGCTTCTAGAAAGAGTTTGAAAAAGTTGGTCTTGATTCACTTGTTTGGTCACACTAACTGTCACCTCAAAAGTTGTGGGGCAACATTTTCCTCATAAATTCAACACAATCTTGCTTGCCTTATCAGCCTGACTGAAGCTTGCACGCTGTCTAGTGATAAATAAATGATCTGAGGGAAAATGTTGCCCTCACAACTATTGAGCTGACAGTTAGTGTGACTAAACATGTGAATCAAAACCAATTTTTGTAAACTTGTTCTTGAAGCCACAAGTTTGTTTTTGTTTGTAATTATATTGTATTGACCTTACATAACATAAAGGCTTAAATTTGTGTTCTTCCTATCAATGACTTATTCAATGTATTGGCAAAAAAGTTCGTGGTTGAAGTGTTGAAATCCAAGGCATGGTCACCTTGCCTTGATGTCATCAGTTCTTTCAAGAAAGTGACCACTAGAAATAACAAAATGCTCTTGGCTTAAAAACTTCATTCCCCACCGCCTGTCCTCCTTGAAGCTGGGATCATACTTTTTGGGATGCCGTCTCACCCTTTTGGACAATCTTGTCCCCCGCCAAATACCAACCATAATAGAGGAGATTCCAACCCACTTTTGGAGAAGCCGGTTGACAAACTCTATCCCCGAAGACCCAAGGAGGTGAAAGGAAATGCTTCGCCAGGCTCTGGATAGGAATTTAGGATTTTAAAGAAATTCTCTTCACCTAGATGGCTCTTACATGATTTAGCATGCCCTTAACACATCCTACTAGGGTGCCCTCTCTTGTTCTCAAAATGAACAACTCTGCAGTCAGAGCAAGCCTTCCTTAAGGCAGCAAAGTTAAGCTTCAATCACAGAGAAAAATGACAATCAGGGCCATCTTGAGATGGAAGCATTTTTGGGTGCTTCTGGTAAATATTTAGCCTCAAATTGCGATTACTCAGGATGACTTTTTACTTTTTGAACACATTAATATCGTAGCTGAGCTCCAAAAGACTCGAAATATGAAGAGAAATCCATTTTAAGATGGAAGCTGCAATTTTGGTAATAAATCAAAGTTGAGGATAGATCTGAAATCAAGGGACTTTGCCCCTGTTTTGGCTCCATCTAGTGGCGATTTTTGTAACCTTCAATTATCATTCTTCATCACTACCTAGTGTGCAATGAAAAGGTATACCACAATAGTCAAATGGATCAGTGCCAATGCATGTAATGTGGAGATTCCCTACACCCATACCATACTTTATATTTTTGGAACCAAATTGATGTTGAGACATCACAAAAAACAATAACAATAACAAAAAATGACCCAAAAACATTACTCAATTCCACATTTGATTCATCAGCATGGTTGACATTTGCCTGGTCACACGTTTCAAATGTTCGCGCACTTTTGTCCGCTCAACAGTTGGCGAATGGAGACACATTTTTAGGCTTATACTCCCTCTAGTATTAATAGAACTCAATGCTCTGATGGCGAGTTTTTCATTTTGAGAGGGCAAGTCAAGGCTTGTTGAAATGTGTGAAAGCCATCTAGGTGGAAAAATACCAGTTTTCTTTTAATTACTCTTAAACACTAACAAATACTTCGATTTCTTTAGCTCTCTTTGGTTCAGATCCCCCGAACAGAGCAAGAAAAGGAATCAGAAGGACCCCGCATTCTTTCGATTAACGAAATGTTACGTTAAGCTAGCATTCTCGTAATTCAATAACTGGCATGAATTATTGTCGATATGTCCAATGAGATACATAAAAATCTCGCAATTGAATATGATCAACGAAATTGAAAATCTGAATCTTATTTAAGATGGTTTTTTTATTGCTGGAAGTTGTCATTAGAAATTTCCTTTTCCTCAAGGCGTTCTACATAATTAAGACCATTCATTTGAATCACTGACGCTCCAAACAAATAAAACCAGTCTAGTTACGCAATCATCCAATCAATTTGGGGAAGAAAATCTGCCGTTTAAAGTAAAATTCTTTTTTCCCACATTCTTCGATATTTTGCAACATGGTTCTGAACAATGATCGCACCTTCCCTACATTAATATCCACTCATACAGGTTCACCATAGCATAATTGATGCCTTTTTGTTCAAAAAGAGACCTGACGATCCAAAAGGCAACCTCAATGATAAGTTTATGAACGGACCTACGATCCAACTAGTTGAAATAGATGCCTAGCCTCGTTATCTCGAGTCGAATCTTGCAATGGATGTCCAATTTCACTTCTTTGAACCGCCTGTTCAAAAAGGTGCGAGCTTATTTTTTGTCTAGAGGAAATACCGTCAGAGGACGGAGTTTTAGACAGACCAACCAGCAGGCCCAGAAACCGAAAGTGAGGCACGTATCAACATTAATTGATGAAGCTTTGTGACTTGTACTTCAGTCTAACAGAAACGTACGTGGAGAGTGGTTGTCGACAAGTGAATAGTTCTAAAGAACATGAGCGCAATTTGTGTATTTTTCTTACTTACTCTAGGGATCAGTGCGTTTGCAAATGAGTTGGCTGAGAAATCGACGAGAGATGGACGACGTAAGAATGTATTGTTTTGCAACTTTGATAAATAAAGTAATGTCTATTAGCAAATCTCAATTAAAGGATCTTGGCTCTTGGGATGTTTTTAACATTATAATTTTCAACCCTTCAATTGGAATTTCCCGCGTTAGCAAATTCGATGGCTGTTATGACATGTTAGACCAAAAATGGTCACAAATAGCACGAAAGGCCCCCTAAGGCACTGTATGAAGGAATTTTTTGACCGCCTTCTCCCTTAATGAGATTTCCTCCAAGCTCAAGGAGGTCAAGTCCAAAATATTCTTTCCCTTCTACTTACTTTAATTCCATTTAATTTCGGGTGTTTATGCGAAATTTTTAGCCTTATTTTATAGTCAAACACTGTGTTTTAGCAATTCTCAAACACAACAGTACCGTAGCTGACCTTTAATAGACTCGAAGTATGAAGAGAAATTCACTTCAAAAAATAAGTTGCGATTCTAGCACCAAAATCAAGACTAGTAAAACTCTTTCAAATATTCGGAGACTTTGCCATTGTTTTGCCTTCATCTAGCGGTGGATTTTTAAGTTTCCGTAACATTCTTCATTCCTGAATTTGGTCACTTCTTCAAGTCACATTACTGAAACTCATTTTTTTACTTTTTGTGGCATTTTTAAAACCAAATCCGTTTTTAAAGGCCCTGAATCGAGAAAATTGGTTTGTTAAATCTGAAATAAGAAGGCAGTGAAAGGCTGTGTGAAGCTAAATTTCTGGAAAGCAGCGGAAAAAATATTTTGCTTTCCTTGGAATCCTAAATTTTAAATTTTAAATTGAAATTTAGGACTGACCATTCATGGCTTCTAAGTATTGTTGACAAATAAATAGATTCTTGCTCAAAGTAAACCTATGCTTTTAATCTTCTTTTCACCATTTTCGGCTAAACGTAGTACAGATGTTCATTACATGGAACAATAAAGAATGGCGGCTTTAGAAACTGCCCTTCATTTTTTTTCCTTAATTGGTCGCCAAAAATTGAGCACGTGGGTACACTCAACTTGTCCTTTTCGAAAATAAAGCAAGTCACGGACGAATTTGGATGTCACATTTGTCTTCATTTTGCTCGGGCTTCTGAACAGACAGATCAAACCACTTTTAGATTTGCACCAGCTTCAGACAAAAAAGATTCCTCAGGAGGAAAATGTGGATATTTGATGACTCGGAACATTGTTCAAAATCGTCATTACATCATACCCAAATGTATGAAATCCACGGAAATACGATCCAACTATTTTTTGAATCAAAACGATCCCTCGCTAAAACTTAGGATATATCGAATATAAATGAAGGGAATCAGAACATTGCTTGACATTTCAAGTGTTGAAGGTTATATACAGTGCATATTTGCAACTCATACAACGACAACAACAAGAAAAATTGTCCGTACAAGCCGTAAATAACTAACTAACCGTATATGTCCTAGAAAATCATGAGAATGTATCCTGAAGATAGCATGCATAGTAGTCAAAAATTCCTGCTTCAATTGACATGTAAGGGATTGTTTAAATTCGGGATTCAAGAAAAATGATTTTTCAAAGTACTCGAAGAATAAATTTCTAGACTGCTCAATATCGAATGAACGATAGTACGTTGGACAAAACAGTACAAAACGTACAAAACTCTGTAGTCAATCAATCTTAAGAGAGAAAGTTTGCTGACGCCAGAAGTTGCAAAGACATAAACTGATATTAAGATACCTTTGCTTACAACTGGTTGATAACATTCTCACTTCATTAGGTAAAAAATCATATACATAGAATCATACTTTCCTAGAGAGAAGCAGCAAAAACTATTTCAATTCTCTTCATGGGAAACATTTTGAAGTATTGATATAGTTCGATGGAATCTAGTGAACTGTTTTGCATCGTTAAATTATGTTTTGGATCACTATTAATTCCTCTTTTTGTAGTAGCATAAGGCTTACTTAAGTGCTTGTTATTCAATCACCCTTAAGGAGGATTTTGCATATTATTGGCCCAACTCTGATCATTTCCACGAACCTAAACTTTATGAATACACGCTAAAATTGAAATGATTTGGATTTGCCAAAATCAACCGAGCAACTCAGCACAGCTAACGGCCTGTTTCGCCACTAGCGATATGATTGAAAACGCTCACCTGAGCTAGAGCACCATTATAACAGAGTACGGTCATAAAGTGCGCCATCTAGTGGATTTCATACGACAACAGCTCGCCGTTCCCATGATACAGATATTTTTGAAGATCGCAACGGCCATTCATCACTTTTGGACAAACTAAAGTGCCTCAAATGTTGACTGAGTATTGTTAATGGACCTGTCGTGGTTATTGATTGAATTTATTGGTAAAATCCCTTTCAAATTGGCATAGAAATCTGACTATTGAAAAGGTAATTCAAGCATGATCTATGCCAAAATTAATCAGAAAAACACTTACAGTACTATTTGGAGTTCCACCATCAACATTTTAGGCACTTTTGTTTGTCGAAAACTGATCAATGACCGTTGCAATCTTCAAAAATATGCGTACCATGGGAACGGCGAGCTGTTACCGCATGAAATCGACTAGATGGCGCACTTTATGATCGTACTCTTTAGTTATAGTGCTCTAACCGGAGCAACCTTTGTGCACTTCCCATTACGTTCAATTTTTGGTTGAAATTCTCAAACCGAGTTGCCTGGACCAGGGTTGGCATCTAGTGGGCCACAGCTAACATGTGAGCTCAAAGGTAGTCATTGATGGGCCCAGAAGCTATGGGGAAAGTCCAAAATAGTGGGCCCTAGAGCATCCATAGAACTTTATTCGTAAGCACAGAGCTCTTTGATAGTAGATATGTGGGCCCAAGACCCTACCAGGATATGTTTGCATGGCACCTGACCACACGAAGTTGGTTATTGAAATTGACGTCGGTTGTTGGGTCAATGATAGAAAATTTTGATTCAAAATCATGTTAGATACTGTTAAAAATATAATGGTAAAAATTCATATTTTGAAGAAATGGTATGTAGGGGCCCACAGAAAAGGGAAAGAGGCCCCGAAATTGACAAGTATCCCACTAATATATTGTAATATCTCCTGACTTCATAGTAGATCACACTATTACGGGGATTTTCATCTTTCTTCAGTATTCAATGTCTTCAGCATAGTTCGTTTCAAAAACGAACCCTGCAATGGAACCCTCAACATTTTGGGCACTTGTTATACATCTGCAGAGTGCACTCAATTAGGAGGAACCGCAAATGGAGAATGTGCTTCAGGATTCGGTGTTTGTTGTTCATGTGAGAAACGTCAAATTGCTTTGTGTATGGTGGGCCAATGTTCATCTCATAGAAATATTTATCAGTCGAGATAGGATGCGGAGCCACAACCAATCAAAACAACACATATTTTACCAGCTCCATAACCGATTCCTCGCCATGCACAGCCAGGGTAAGGATTGACTATTTTTGGGAGAAAATCATCATGCCCACCTTGAAATTTAGGATTAAAATTCTTTCCAACATGAATTAGAGCAATTTCTTTGTCTCAATAAGAAACACACCCCATAAATTTCGACCGCTTTTTCACCATTTTTAACCACCATAACTTGAAATGTTTTGTCTTCATTCTCATACTTCATGTCTTGTTTCAAATCAAGAAGCGCTGAATTTCTGGAGAGGAATACTAGTGATGAGGAGAATTATTTCCAGTAGGATCGCGTTCTTAGCAAACGAGACCTTGCTTGCATCCAGTAAACTACGTATTTCAATTTTTAGCTCAATCGAAGGGCGGAGTGAAAAGTTATGCCTTCTCAAAGCTATGTACTGAATAGTACAGATGGGAACAAGCTGCAGCTTGAAGAGGAGTTTGGGCCAAGCAAAGATGTTTTAGGGCCAAGCAACAATTTTCAGCTGTGCTTGAAAGCTTCCAAGCAGTTTCAAGCACATTCACCCAATATCAGGTTTGCCAGTTAAACTTCAATTTGTTGTCCACCGGGAAGAGAGTAAAATGGTTTGCACTCAAGTTTAACAAAGCATGCTTCAAATAGCCCCTAAGAAGACAAATATCTTGACAAATCTAAGCAAATAAATTGGCAAATTCCGTAACAGGATAGGAGTTTTTGGTTCTACTTCAATCAAAGTGCTCAATATAGATAAAATTATGGCTTATATTATCAATAGCTTAGCAACCCTGCAATCAACTGCCAGTCCTCAGAGGTTTGTACCTTGAAACCTTGAATGCTTGGTTTGGTTTGAGACAGCTGAAATGGAAACAAGCCCAGCTTGAAAAATTGAAGTGCTTGATAGCTTGGAAAATCCCATCAGTACTGAATAAAGCATAGAATGTGTGAGCTCGCCCTTTCGTGGCAAAACAAGTACCAGAAAAGGGTTAGTTCATTGTCAATTTGCCCTAAGCTGGGAGGTAGCACAACTTCTGACAACAACTTTTGTTTGAGCTGAAAATTGAAATACTGATTCTAGTCACAATGAGCAAAATCTGATTTGCAGAAGAAAGTAATAATGGATTTGTTCTTACTGGAAATCAAGATTACTTTCTTTAACCTCCCAGTCCATGGAAATTCAGTGGTTCTTGTGCAAATGCTTTCTTCCTCAAACCCAAAAAGCTAGTTTTGCTCATTTTGCACTTATTTTGAAGAAGCAATTTAGGCATTTTCGTCTGTTTTTTGATTGACCTTTTTGCCTTCACCTATGCACCTTTTTAAAATTCAGGCTTTAATTTCTAAACTTTAGCAAACCTGGATTTGCTTGGTTACCTGATGATTTGGTTCGCGAAATTTAAGGCAAGTGAAAGAATAAGATTTTGCCCCCATTGATTTCAGGTGTGCCGTTGTAATTCAAACATATGTCAGCTTAGACTGGACTTCCAAAACTTTGATATTGCACAACCTAATTCAGACGAGCGTTTGGATATGCGAGCTGTACCAAGAACCCAATGTTTGGACGCTACCTTCACCGCCACTTCCAAGGGTGGGAACCCTCCCGTTATTTGTGGGACCAATTCTGGATACCATAGTAATCCAAATCAAGTGTTCATTGATGACTAGGGCCCGGAAAAATATTTGCAAAAAAGTGACAAAATATCCAATATATATTTTCTTCAAAAGGTCAAAATATTTGGAAAAAATCCGGATATTTAAGAAATATTTTTTTGACAAGGCCATTATTTGGTATTTTTGTCTGTGTGCACCAATTTTCCAAATTCGTTTCTGGTGAATTTGATGCATTTGGCCGTTTTTGGAGGCAAACTTGAATGTAATTGATTCAAAAATATAACTTTCAATTTGCCTCTATAGATGGCGCAGTTTTTTTCGTGGATGACAGTAGTTTTGGTTGCGAATGTCTATAATCTTAGTACAAATACCATTTTGTAGAGGTCTTTGTGTGTTGGGTGCATTTTTGGGAAGCCCTCTTGAGCATTGGTCGTTCATTTGTTTCTTCAATTTTGCTTGAAATATTTTTTCTGACTTAAGCATTCGAGAATATATTTAATATATTCTTGAAAAGGCCAAAATATTTTAAAAATCGACGATAAACGAAAAAATATTTTATATTTTAAAAAATACTTCCGGGCCCTATTGATGACCAAACTTGGTCGTTCATTAATTTTTCTTTTCTAGTGATTTTGGAAGCAGAGATGCCTTGTAACAGACTGAATTTTGACTGGTTTGAAAATACACCTCGACAATGGAGAATCCTCGTCACTCAAGTACCTTGCAATTCGCCATACAAAGGTATCAACTTACAATCACGTGCCCATAAATTGGTATTGAAGAGTTTTCCCTGAAAACATTTTTTTGGCCATTTCTAGCTAAAAACATGTTTTTGGACATTTTCTTAACTTCAAAACATTTTTTGGATACCTTTTAACTAAAAAGATATTTGTGCCCTTGTTTATCACTCAAAAACTTCCCTTTTGCCAATTTGAAACTTTTTCAAAGGATGAAATATTGTTTGCTTCTTAAAGCTCCACAAGGATGTACTCAGTATTTTACTGGGACCTCGGGAACAGTGGAATCTTACAACTTTCAAGGAGGAACACATTTAGCAAATCAGGATTATCTGAATTGTATAAGGTAAATGTAAAAGTGTGGCATTAGGAATTTGTTTAGTGGTCGATAATATGACCTGTTTTTTTGCCAGAACCGAGCTGGGATTTTGCAGGATCGAGTGGTCCCATTCTCCAACAGATTTTTCGATTTCTGCCGACATTCCCAATGGATCAAATGGTGATAATTGCTCCATTGATTATGTGGGTATTGTAGGAGGATTTCTACCCGGCAATGATCCATTTAATCAGCCTAACAACGATCGGTTTTGTGGAGCTGCACTAATGGCCGGAAACTCCAAAGTTGTGAACACCATATCTTGTAAGACTTTTCATGATGGAGAGACGCACTTTCGTTTTTTTGGAACCATGTTGTGTCGTTTTTACTTGATTTCAGCGATTCAAATACCTTTTGGGCTTCGTTTTGTGACCGATTTAGGGGAAACTGACGATGTCGATGACCTTCAGGGAGGATTTAAGTTGAACTACCAACAAATTCCCTGTTAAATATCAAATCATGCAAGGAAAAATAATGCACGAGTCTTTCATTGATTATGAATAAGGGGTGACATGTTATGCACAATCCAGCCGAAGTATTAAACATTTATGTTAGTAATTGAGAGTGCCAAAAATATTTTGATCAATAAAATAAAAAATCATGTATTTCATTTTAGAATTGTCTTCATATTCAATCAGCCGAAGCATTAAACAGTCCTTAAGCAACGCTTTAGAGCAAAGGTCGGCAACCACTTTTGGGTCAAGGCTAGGGGTTCCCTGGGTTAACGGATTAATCGATTAATATATTGGAAGGGAATTAATCCGTTAAACCGTTTCGTCAGATGGAATAATCGAACAAAATGAAAAAAAAATCCTCTTTCTGTTTATCGGGTTTCTCCTTATAAATTTCCAAAATTTCTCCCAATAAAGCTTAAAAGCAAAGATTTCAAAAAACTCATGGACAATCATAGGTGCATTTTTGAACAAGCAACATAAAAATGATAATTTTAGTATGATAAATTCATGTTAAAAAATAGTGGGATTTTCAATGACTCAGGATGGGAAATGTGCAAAATAAATCAAATGAAAGTTTCCGCAAGTCAACAAGAGTTTAGTTTATAATGCTCAATTCTTGCATTTTGTAGGACCATTCTTGGATCTCTTAACATGAAAAACAGTATTGGAATATAGAAAGTCTCTTTTAAATTATGAAGTCTTTGAATTGAAGTTTGATATTTATGTCTTTGTTGTCATCATGGATGTTTTGTATCAAATCTGGCCATGGAATTTGCACAATTTTCCCTATGAGTATGTTTCATTTCTCTCTTTTTTATGGTTTATAATGGGTTTGTGTGTTGAAGATTAAAGCAGATACTACAAGATTCATATAATTTTCAGGCCTGTCACAAAACCCAATGCTTGAAAAGTAGTATGTTAGCATCATAGCATTTATGCTTTTGATCCTTCCATTTCGTCAATCTTCTCCAACATTAATTTTGTTTGCATTACAAAAAAAACTCTGGCTTATTTGGTTTATCAATCTTTCTAATTTCAAGGCATTTATTCATTCATGGCCTTTTCCTCTTCACACTTAGAGCCTTCACATTTGGAGCAATTATAACACCCAGAAAAATATATCGCAGGTAAAATAATGAAACAGAATCTATTTTAAAGTTTTATTATCTTTGATTTTTTTTAAATTGTAGTATTGTACTCTTTGTTATCAGTACTACGTATCTCCATCTTGATGGCTCCCTTGTTATTGACGTTCACGATTCAAAACGTGGTGCGTACACACAAGAAAGAGACCCGGTCTATGTAGTAACTTCTTTCGCTTTTTATGCAAGTTTTATCAGTATTTGGTGTTTCCTTTTCGTTTCATTCTAGAGCCATTTATTCTAACTTCAAATGCTGTGTACTTGTAATGCACCAAAATTGCATTGGTTTGTCACAACGGTGTTTAAAAGTCCACTAGTCCGAAACCTTCCCCAACTCCTTTTTTAAGGTCTGAAATTGGTCGCTCTGATTTGGTTGACGGCCCCACTTGCCTTCTCCTTTTCCCTTTTTTCTCCTTCCTCATATGTAGAGGGTGACTAATTTTGAAACTGAAGTTGACGTTTTAAACGTGTAATAACTTCAAAACGAGGCAAAAATCTTGATGTCCTTAAAATTTAAGACTGTTTTTTGAAACAATAAGTAACAATTTGCTGTTAACTGCTGCCAATTACAAATCACAGAGGATGTACCAGAGGCACTCAAACTTAGCAGAGTGAAGAGCGTATTTTCGGAATTTCTCTTTTTTACACCACAGGTCATGCCATAAATGCCGCTTGAGGTCGCTTTTTACGATTGAATCGTGAACGTCGATTGATCATTATTAGGGCCCTGGAACGCCATCTCTTGAGGCAAATTGAAAATTGCATTGTTCAAATCAGTTGCATGACAAGTTTGACCTCAAAAACGGCCAAATGCATCAATTTCACCAAGAACAAATTTGCAAAAATCGGTGCACACAGACAAAAATTCTAAAAAATGGCCTTGCCAAAAAAATTATTTCTTAAATATCCGGCTTGTTACCAAATATTTTGGGCTTTTGAAAAAAATATACTGTATATTGGATATTTTGTCACTTTTTTGCAAATATTTTTCCGGGTAATGATAAGTAATGAATGGGTAAGGATCCGAAAAGTCGGATCCGATGCACAGCTCTACTCCACAGTAATAAAATGAGCGAGTGTTTTGTTTCAAACATGTCTACGAAGGATTGCAAATGAGCACAAATTTTAACGTCCAAGAGACAGATATATGCTGTCAAAGGATTATTTTGAAGAATTATTGTCAAAATATTGAGCAATTAACGATCTTAGAATTTAAAAAAAGAAGCGTTATAATGAGATCTGACACCCTGTTGTAAATCATCTGCATTGCAAAAGGTTCTCAGGAACCTCTTGCCACAGGATGTGAACTTATGCTGGCGCGTATCCCAAACCGACCCTGAAACCTGCACATGTGAATTTGAATGAAATGAGATATGACAAAGGTTGCTTCAAGTGAGCGTTTTAAATCATTCCACTAGCGGCAAAACAGGGAGGTTGGCTGTGCTGAGTTCCTCAGCCCATTTTGGTGAATCCAACTTTTTCCCATTCTGTTAGTGGTCCTCTTTTGCCACTAACAGTATGATTTAAAACGCTCACTTGAAGCAACCTTTGTCAAGTCCCATTGTCAAAAGTTGAACCAAAAAGGTATTTGATAGCAAACATCACTTCAGAAGAAAGTTGAACCATAAAATAGTGCTCCTTTTCCCCCCTTTATTTTAAAAAGGATTTTGCTAAAACTGATAAGCTACAAAGCAATATCTTGCATAATACTGACAATGGAGCTCAATGTAACAAATATTTCAATTTAATACAATAATACCAACTTCAGACAATGGGTAAAAGTATACAAAGAAAAAGTTTCATGAAAATTGGGCCTCTGCTTGGACAAATATGCCTCTGCTTTTTACAATAAAGTTTAGAGCCACAGTACACTCATTCTGTCCCATGAACGTCATTTTCAATCAACATTATATGGTCTAGAATGCAAATCAGTTAAATGCAAAATATCAACATATTGATAGGTTAAACAGAGAGGAAGCACTAGATTTTACAAATTCACTGTAACAGAATCCAACACCTCACTTAATAGTTGAGTTGTTGACTATTCCTTCTGCGGGTTTGTTCATGCAGAATGCACAAAGGAACAGGTCACCTCCATGGAGTGATTTATACTTCACTTTGATGGTGTTGCTAGGTACTTTTCTTCTGAAACCAATGGTATGTCTAAATAAGTTGAATCGGGTTGATGAAGTGTTGAGTGAACGTGATTTACCCAAGTGTAGGGTGCATATAATTATCTTTAAGACACAGATATGCATGCTTGAATAGGCCATTCAAGAACTGATTTGGTACAAAATAGTGAATATTGAGTTCAAGACATTTCCCTATCAATTTCACTGGGACCGTTTTGGGCCGTCAAAAACAACAAATAACAGGTGTCTTCGCACCCTTTTCTGTAACCATATCCATGGTTCTCTGTACCGGCATTGGGCTCTCTCGAGCTCGCTCTTCTCTCCTTTTCTCTTTGGCCAGGGGGTAGAAGCTAGAAATTCGTCCTGGATTAGTTTCTACCCCGCCTGGTCCGTTCCAGCCTGCGAGAAAGAAAGTCGGGCCAAGCCCTTACACCTTCAACCGCCTGTACTTTAGAAATTCCACCCTTTTCAAAGGCGCTCAGGGAGGTTTTAAAAAAAGGCTCCTACGCAACACAAGAATGAACTTTTTGATAAATGTACGCTTTAAGCATGTCGTCATCAGGCCCGTAAATCTCAATTTATCTTGATGATTCCGAATTTCTTCAAAATAGGGTCAGGCCTTCTCTCTTGTACAATCTAGAGAATCTAGTTTGAATGTAGTAAGTAGAGGGCAGAAAAATAAGTTGAATGAAACGGAAAAAAGAGTTTTTGAGTTAAAAATATGGCACGAATTTGTTTCCTTGCTAGTTCGAAAAGGGATACCCTTAACTGGAGGATTCGACATGACTTTGGGCGAAGCTAGGCCACTTTTTACTTGAAGTAACAAAGCCTAAAATGGTCGGAGATGATTCGTTGTAATCCCAAAAATAAGTAGTGCGAACAAATTGCGAGTTTTCATGTGATTGTTTAATTATTTTTATTACAGTAAAATTACCAGAAAGCTGTAACTTATGACGTAAAAAATCTAGAATACTAGATTTAGACGATTGCAAACAAAAACGAAAATGTCCCGTGGTAGTTCAAAAGAGCAACAAGGCATTAACTTTTAGTATTACGTCTTCCTGTAAAGAATAACAATTTTTGAATTAATTAACCAATCAATCTTACATGCAATTGTAATGGACAAGGTTAGTAAATAACTACATCTTGGATCCTACTGGGGCTTGGGATGAGTCAGACCTTTTTGGCTTGGGCATTTTGTCGTTTAAGTCTGTTTTATGAGGGAAGAGGTATTTGCTGGCTAGGTTCCAGTTCGTAAAAAGAACAAAATCTTCAGCCAAACCTCAGGATATTCTTATAATTTTTAACCACTTTCCAAGAGGGCTAGTTTGGGCTCTGACACATCCCTAGCCATTGGAACCCAAGAATCCTCAACGGAATTCGTTACTTATTCATTTCTTTCCATCTTTGATGATCCGTCCGTAATAACATTGTTCTTTTATATAGTCCTATTTTTTATAAGAAAACAAATTTTTATTCAAAAACATTCTCTTATGGAGAGCTATTCTAACATGAAGTTTTCTCATTTCTCCTCTTCTCTCCGTCACCCTGTTCCCGATTTGGTGGCCCTTCTCTTCCTTTTTCGTTCTTCTTTACTCTTCATTCGTTGTGCGTTTGGCGCCACAGCAAGACGTTAAGTGGAACAAGACTCACTTCGTTCTCTCGCCTTCCAACCGGCTATTTTACACATCTTTATATTCATCCGATCCACCCACTTTAAAACCTTAAAATCATGCGAGAAATCGTGCATATCCAAGCTGGACAGTGTGGCAACCAAATCGGAGCCAAGGTAATGCCCATAACTTGATTTCCAACTATCGATCCTAAATTGGCGCCGCTTTGAACCGTTACAATAAAGGCGGATCGATAGCAGACTTGCCGCCTCCCTCTTTTTCTTTAGAGCGCCATTCTCTTGGAGTGTCTAGACATTGGGAGAAAATGAGTAAATGAAAATTGAGGAGGTGAATAGCCTTAAGAGGAGTCATCTTGAAATGGGACGGTTCTTAATTAAGTTCCATCTGTTGCCATGCACCTTTTAACGGAATTTAGCAGCTGGACGAGGGAAGTTAGACCTCGTAAAAGGAAGTAGTAGAAAAGCTCGTTGGAATAATTTATGCTAAGTATGCATTTATCATTGGTTCCCATTATTACAGCCACACAACAAGTATACTGCACGTCTTGGTAGTAAATGAAATTTTTCAATACAACGGGGAGGAAAAAGAAATTTTCAAGGAAAAACGCGTTCGAGTTGTTGAGCAAAACACATTCAGAGCATAACTGATTACTAGGCCTCGGAAAAAAAAGTGATGAAAAGTGCCAAAATAATTAATTTTAAGTTGTCCATTTTTCCTTAAAAAAAGTTTGAAAACGTCAAAAAAAGTGAAAAAAAAGTAAAAAAGTGACGTGTAAAACACCCTTAACAATTGACTTTTGTGGCAAAGAAAAAAAATCCTCATATCAGGCCTTCATAATTGCCCGAAAGTAAAGAAATAGAAATGAAATTTTATTTTATTATCCATTCTTGGCCTAAAAATGGCCAAAAAAAGTGAAAATCCGAAAAATGACCAAAAATATTTTTTTTCTCAAAAAAACGCCAAAAAAAGTGAAAACTTAATTTCACGTAAAAAACCTTTTTTCCGAGGACTATTAATGACCCTTATTAGATGAGTACATTTTAACGAGTAGTTTCCGCGTCCAAACAGATGCAGGATTGCCAAAAAAAAAATCCTCATATCAGGCCTTCATAATTGCCCGAAAGTAAAAAAATAGTAATGAAATTTGATTTTATTATCCATTCTTGGCCTAAAAATGGCCAAAAAAAGTGAAAATCCGAAAAATGACCAAAAAAATTTTTTTTCTCAAAAAAACGCCAAAAAAAGTGAAAACTTAATTTCACTTAAAAAACTTTTTTTTCCGAGGCCTACTGATTACTTTTGGTTGAAAATGCATGTCATTTTGGCGTTAGGTTATGAACATATTCATTTTCAAAGCCAAACTTAGTGTTAACAGGAGCGGAAGAACAAATGTTCAACTTATAAAAACGCCATTTCTTGTCCTTGACCGTTCTAATTTGGACACAATTGAAGTATCTGGAAAACACTGCACCATAAAAAAATGTTTTATTTGAGTTGGAACTGGGAATAGACCGAAACAACGATCAAAGGAAACCTAAACTAGTCAAATAAAGGAAAGAATGGCACGTAATCAGATAAATTCGGCTAGATTTCTTTTCTATTCTTGTCATAAACTTAGATTCTAACCCAATTTTTCGGCTTTCGGTCCATCACTAGTGGAAAAAAGTCCGCGAGGTTTTATGGGAACTCACCATAACTCAACTTTACAAGCGCGCAAGTCACGCTATGCTCTGCAATACAAATTGCATGACAATTCTCGAACCACTTCTCTAGATGGAACCTTCTTTCTTTCCCCTCTTCTCATGGGACGCTTCCAAAACTGCATTAGTCATCTGTTTCCCCTCTCATGAATTGTTCCCGGGGGAAAAGTAGACAAAGTTTCGTCAATAGATCGGACCCCTCCCCAACTTCCAATGTATTTGGCATATGTGACATCCGGAAGTTTCCCCTCATTTCTTCCAGTTTTGGGAAATTATCTCCGATGAACACGGTATCGACCCCACTGGCACTTATCAAGGCGACTCTGATCTCCAATTGGAACGCATCAATGTGTACTACAATGAAGCTTCTGGAGGCAAATATGTGCCCAGAGGTGTTCTGGTGGATTTGGAACCCGGTACCATGGATTCGGTCCGATCCGGTCCCTATGGACAGATCTTCCGACCTGACAACTTTGTCTTCGGACAATCTGGAGCCGGAAACAATTGGGCCAAAGGCCATTATACCGAAGGTGAGAGATCGATTATGAATGTTCAGGTATTTCAGGTTTCAACGTGAATTAACATGATGGATGTAACTTAAGGTTAGTTGAACCGAAGCAGCGTTTTCGTCAAAGGCTTAAAAGCACATAGAACCCTTTCAGATTGTGATTCCTTAGTTACCGATGGTTACTCATAAGATGGACGTTGATTTCTGGCAAATTAAGCGTTTTTTGTTTTGCAATTTACAAAAAGCATGGTCATTTTTATCATAGACTTCATTGAGCCTTGAAAAGAACTGGCCTAAAACGGGATTTGGAAAATTTCATCTTTGGGGGAAAAACGTTAGAATTTGAAATGAAGCAAAAAGAGATTATAATTTTTTCTTGGCATCATTGGAAATTCAAATGTTTTGTCTTGCACAATAGAAATAAGCCTACTTCAAAATTTTGCTGTGACTTGTTCGATTTTCACTTGTGTCTAATTTTATGGCTCCAAAATAACGTTGCAAAGGCTTTCACAGAAACCTTGTGCAAAATTCTCCGCAACATTGAGAAGTCTGATGCATCTTGTGAATAACTTAATTGGATCTGCGGACGGGATACTGCAATTAAAAAAGATGCACTCTTCACTAAAATCTTTCATTTTGAGAAGCCCTTGAAATCAAATTCACTATTAATATGTCCCGTTGTGTTCCTAGAATATCTTCTCATAAACCTGACATCATAGGTCCCTTCAAACCCTTAAAATCCCGCCTCTCGTTCATTTCAGGTGCCGAGCTCGTGGACTCGGTTTTGGACGTGGTCCGCAAAGAATCCGAATCTTGCGACTGCCTTCAAGGTTTCCAACTGACCCATTCTTTGGGCGGTGGCACCGGATCCGGATTGGGTACCCTCCTCATCTCGAAGATCCGTGAGGAATACCCTGACCGTATCATGAACACCTATTCCGTCGTACCTTCTCCCAAGGTCTCCGATACCGTGGTCGAGCCCTACAACGCCACTTTATCCGTCCATCAACTGGTCGAAAACACCGATGAGACCTTCTGTATTGACAACGAGGCCCTCTACGACATCTGTTTCCGCACCCTCAAGCTCACCACGCCCACTTATGGCGATCTCAACCATCTGGTTTCCCTCACCATGTCCGGAGTGACCACGTGTCTTCGATTTCCCGGTCAATTGAATGCCGATCTCCGGAAACTGGCCGTGAACATGGTTCCATTTCCGCGTCTTCACTTCTTCATGCCCGGTTTCGCACCTTTGACCTCTCGTGGAAGTCAACAATATCGCGCTTTATCCGTGCCCGAACTGACCCAACAAATGTTCGATGCCAAGAACATGATGGCCGCTTGTGATCCGCGTCATGGCCGATATTTGACCGTGGCGGCCATTTTCCGCGGTCGAATGTCCATGAAAGAGGTGGATGAACAGATGTTGAACATCCAGAACAAGAATAGCTCCTATTTTGTCGAATGGATCCCGAATAATGTCAAGACGGCCGTTTGCGATATTCCTCCTCGAGGCTTAAAGATGGCCGCCACTTTCATTGGGAATTCCACCGCGATTCAAGAGCTTTTCAAGCGGATTTCCGAGCAATTCACGGCCATGTTCCGACGAAAAGCCTTCTTGCATTGGTACACTGGTGAAGGTATGGATGAAATGGAATTTACCGAGGCCGAATCCAACATGAACGACCTCGTGAGCGAATATCAACAGTATCAAGAGGCCACGGCTGAGGATGAGGGTGAATTTGACGAGGAAGAAGAGGAAGAAGTGGCTTAAAAAAATCCCCACCAAAGATATTTTGACATAAATTTTTTTTTCGCTGCTATATCTCTCTCAAAATGCCGATTTTTGGGTTCGCTTTGTTTTCTATCCGGATTTCCCGCGGGATTGATGGGTTACAAAGGAATGTGTATTATAATAAAGGCTTGAGTGACAGTCCGCTAAAATGACTGTGGATTCAATCATCAAGATGTGAGCCAGATGTGGACTCAAAAACATGACCCCAATTCGTCATCCCTCTTTTAAGCTAGTTGTGAAGTGAAAGAAGGTGGAGAAACACCCAGCTTTTGTATTAGGAAAAGAAATATGTGGGATTATGTGGGCGTGGAAAATGAAAACCCCCATTATAGTGCTCGCTTTTATCACTCCAATCCGGTGGATGAAGGATTTGCCGGATTTGATTTGGAGGGTAAGAGCTTTGAGGAAATTATGACTCATGACGACGCTAGAGGGCGCTGTTCATTGGGGAGTAACAAGAAGACTTGTGTTTGAAGTCTACGTGGAAGAAAAGTCACACACGCTCAAGGTGACTGAGAATAAGAAATGAAATTCAGCCAAAATGGATTTAGTGACTGGATTAGGACCTCGTTGCTTGCAAATACAGATATAAGGACAAATATTTAGTTTCAGTGATAACGGAGGGTGATCATTACTCAATACTAATTTGAACTCGTTAATTTTCAACGGCAAAATGTTGAAATCATTTTGATCATTTTGCCTTGCACATTCAGATCCTGGCTCAGAGTGGTTATCAGTTTTTTCTTAATCATTAACCGTATATGTTTATGACGGAGTAATGAAAACACTCCGAAAACTGCAATAAAACCAATGTAGATGATGAAACTACTAAAAACTCTTTAATCCGAGACTTCGTGTGGCAGATATGAACAACCTTGAATTGACGAGAATAGTATTTGAAGGGTGCTTATCCCCGCCTTAAAGCTCGCTTGTAGAGTCTTTATCTGAAAATAAGATTCGGTTATTTAGCGGTCAGAAAGATCACTTTCATGATTCCTTATGGACGATCTCTTTTTATAAAGGCTTATTCTCTATGACTTCAAAAGCAATTTTTGCAACCAGGACTAAAAATATGTCTTCCGTTCTTAATCAAAAAGACTAGAAATATATCGTTAGGATTCCATCATTGACCTCCAATTTCTTTCGCGGTAAACATGGGGTATGGGCCTAAATTAAAGTAAGCCAAGGTTTCTCCGTGACTCTCAGTCTCGAAATACACGTATGGCTAGCTTAATCGAGTCACCCTGCCCTTTGGGAAGTCTGTCAAGTGCAGCTTGAATTTTGAGCCGAACGAGAAGTTACATCGAGTCCGAAAAAGTCGTCCAGAGGTAAAAAATCACGCCGCTTAAAACTCCATCGGGATTAACCCTCTTCTTATCTATTCTTTTTCGTCTTTCTAGTGCCCAATATCGACATGAAGGTCAAGGAATTGGACCTGACGGCCAACGTGGCTTGGTCACCGGCCTCATTGAACCCGGTTTATCTGGCCACGGGCACGGCCGCTCAACAATTGGACGCCACTTTCAGTACCAATTCGGCCTTGGAATTGTATCGCTTGAACTTGGATGAGACTGGCTATGATATGCCCAAAGTGGCGTCACTGCCCGTGGAGAGCCGATATCACAAACTGGCTTGGGCAGCGCCCAATCTCAGTGATCCCAATCGGTAAGAGAGACACCCAATTTATGCTCTGCATGATTGTTTGGCCGATGATGTGTTGTTAATAATAATAATAATAGTAATGGGGAAGGGTTGAAGGTCGACACTTATTTCTAAGGTTTGGAGTCGTACATGGAGGTTTTAACGAAGTGGAAGAAATGATGGTGAATTATTGAAATTAAAACAATATGTTTTAGATGCGTTGGCGGTTTCTTTAAAATATTGCTTTTGACCAATTGCTATATTTCAAGAAGAACATTATTATTTGTGTATTAATGGTATGAATTATAAAAGAATATTTGAACTTCAATGAGGGAACCGTTGCTCTTTTTGAATGACAAATCTTGCTTTCTTTGAAAAAGTGTATCTTAATGAAATGATAAATTGGAAGCTATAAGGGCTAATAAATCATTCCAAAATTAATAATTGTTTTGTTTTAGATATGTATTTCTATATAAAGAACATTCAGTTTTTTGGGCGCGTCTTAAGGTATAATTCCAGTTTCAACGGGAACTTGAATCGTAAAAATCGTAAATAAAACGTGCAAATAAAAGTGAAAAGTGCAAGAAGGCGGAAAAATGAATTTATGTTACCAAACATCTTTTTTTGCCCGTCCCCTTTCATGACAAATAACGTTTGTGATTACATAATACTAATAGCATTTGCAGAAAACAGTTTTAGGTATACTCAGACAAAGTATCAATGAAAATGATTGACCCGCTATAAAACTAAAATTTTGTTTTTAAAGAAAGGCACCCTCGCTCAAGGTCCGCACGCACTATTATCAAAATACATCCATACTTTGAGCGCCAAGTAGAAGGACTAATATTGCCGAAATTCATTAGACGCCAAAAACAAAGAGTTGGGTATACAACTGTAATTTTAAAGTTATTTTGACCTATAGTTAACTAAATCGTTTCCTTTTGTCGCAATTTGCCATCAAACTTTGGGGGAATCTAAATTAAAACAACCCTGTAATCTTGAAAACTCATATTTCAGGGCCAGTGGTGTGATTGTGGGAGGTTTGGATCAAGGCGTGCTCACCATGTACGACGCCCACAAGCTCCTCAAAGGCCAAGACAATCCCGTGTTGTTTAGCCAGAACAAACACACTGGACCAGTCTCTGCATTGGACTTCAATCCGTTTCAGAGCAATCTCTTGGCTTCGGGAGCCTCAGAATCCGAGATCTTCATCTGGGATTTGAACAAACTCACAGCGCCCATGACTCCGGGAGGAAAAAGTCAACCCGCCGATGATGTCCGATGTGTGGCTTGGAACAAACAGGTGGGACAGAAAGCTGCTCTTGGCTTGTTGGTTTTCATGTTTATCGACATTTTCTTGCGTGGAAGTTTAAATTCACTGGTTTCTTCACGTTTGTGAGAATCATCCTGTAAATTGAGTTTGGCATAGCTTTAATGAAGTTAAACTTGACCAACACAAATTGGAAATATTTAGTTCCATTGTTCAAGAAGCTGAATGTCCTGGAGTGGGAGGCTAGTAACAAGAATTATGATTTCCAAATCAACCAAATTCTTTTTTAAATGAAACTTTGCTTGGATTGGATAGAAAACACATTTGAATTTTAAAAGCTCCATTGAATGTCTGAGTAGAAAGTTACGCCGTCTCAAACTTATGAACTGAAGTAAGCATAGAATGAATAAGCTCGCCCCTTTTGTTGTAAACCTATGGGACAAGCAAAGTGAGAAAAAGGTTGTTAACTTTGTGCCTCGTTGTCTTGCGCCTCCTTTTTTGTGGAGCGTCTGTTCTTTCTACTCTGCGCTCGATCAAAAAATTGTTGCTACACGCGACAAATGGTCGAGAACGAAACGCAATCACAGAATTCTAGTGAAGCAATGAGGCACCAGAGGCCATGACCGAGCTAAGCCGTAAACAGTCAGGCACAGCTGATGTTTACTTAGCTTCCCTCGACTACTAACTCGTTCATTCTCAGTATGGTTCTTTAAGACGGCCAAAATATGCTTTTGCCCACTGTAGGGCCTAAAACAAATTTTAAACCATAAAAAGCATATTTTTGTGATATTTTGAGTTTTCGTGAAATTTGAAGAAAACTCGATAAAAAGACGGCATAACTTTCCACTCAGACATTCAATGGAGCTTATAAAATTCAAATGTGTTTTCTATCCAATCCAAGCAAAGTTTCATTTAAAAAAACGCTTCAAGTCGCCAAATTTGAGCCAAAAACATCCTGTCAAATTTGGCCACGGCTCTTTTCGGCTTGTTATTGTTCTTTAAGTGATTGCTTACATACGTCCATGAGTAAGTATGCAAGTGACATTTCCTTGAAATCTTTAATATGTGTTTTGCCAAAAATAAGAATTACTTTCATCGGCAAAAAAATACTTTAGCTGATCTCAAACCTTTGTTTCTTCACACACACATTTTACGATCCACCATCATAAATTTGTTGCACATCAAGCTTTAGCTGCATGTATCAATAAAAGTAAATGGCTGATGAAGATTTTTTTTACTGCTGCAACTTATTAAAAGGGCTGGGAATTTAAGTTTAACATTGGGGGGTAAATCTTTTTGATGTTGCCTCTGGTAAATAGTATTTTTAATGCCATTGAGATTGAAGAATAGAGTTGTGCGAATAAACAAATCCTGTTTCTCTTAGCCCTGCTATCAAAAAGTTTAAAAGGGTTTAGAGCAAATTTTTGGTTCCTCAGCGTATTTGTTAGCATATTTTAATGTGTCATGCTGTCATTTCAGGTCCAACATATCTTGGCCTCATCTTTCGCGTCTCGATGTGTGGTTTGGGATTTGAGGAAGAACGATCCCATCATCAAAGTGAGCGATTCGACCTCTCGCATGCGATCCAAAGTGGTGGCTTGGCATCCGGAAGTGGCCACGCAGCTCTGTTTGGCCTCTGAGGACGACCACACACCCGTGATTCAGATTTGGGATCTCCGATTGGCCTCATCGCCTTTGAGGACCTTGGAGAGTCATCAAAGAGGCGTTCTGTCCGTGGCATGGTGCGATCAGGTGAGATTCCTTTAGGTCTGATCATAGATCAAGCCCCAGACTATTTAGTTCTAGCAAAGCAGGCAGAACAAGGTGACAGTAGTTTGGTCCGTGACCTCTAGATGACTCTGTATGTACTTTCTGGATTGACTCTGAGAAGCAAGCTTCATGAAGGATATTTGTGTTACACACAACGTAGCGCACTCTATGAGCTGTTGGGCGTTGTCAAAATTGAGAAATCTTTGATGAATTGATCTATGGTTTGACAGTCAAGAAGCTATCTGGGAAGACCCTAAATAATGAGGGTTCAATTGTAGGTCTTAAATAGCCTTCAGGATGTGTCTGGTGTGCTATTGATTGAGCAAAATCTAGTTCAATTGGCCCTGACACCTGAGAAAGGAATTTCTGCAACCATGAAATTACACGTACTCGATTTTGTGACAATGGGATTGGGAAGTAAAAAACCGAGGATTTGTCAAAAAAAAGACATATCAACATTGCAATCATTTCAATAATAAGAGAAGGCACTCAAGACAACGTGTGACTATTTATGTAAGCGCCATCTAGGTGACGAAAATGCTGGCTTTTCTTTAAGTTGCTCAATGTGCTTCCTTTAATTTTTGTTAATGCTTTTTTAGCATTGTGACTTTCCAAAAGACATCTAAAGCATCTCAACAAAATTACCTTTTGAAAACCAAGAATTGATGCCCTATATCCAAACAATATTTCAGGATTCGGATCTGCTCCTTTCATGCGGAAAGGATAACCGTATCCTTTGCTGGAATCCCAACTCTTCTCAACCTGGAGGAGAGGTTCTCTGTGAATTGGCCTCGTCCACCCAATGGAGTTTTGAAGTGTCTTGGTGTCCAAGGAACCCGGCCGTGATTGCCAGTTCAAGTTTTGATGGCCATGTGGCCGTCTATTCCCTCATGGGTGGCCAACAACAGGTAAGAAAAAGCATCGCCCATCATCAATCTGAAAGGATCCTTGAATGCAATTGAATCTCCCCTTAATCCGATTTAGGCCCAACCAACAATGGCGATTGCGGATTCTTTCCCTGGAATGGAGGCCATGCAACCCGTAGCTCAACAACCGAGTGTCACGATGCAACTCAAGAAACCGCCAAAGTGGTTGATGAAACCGTGTGCCGCCCGATTTGGGTTCGGAGGAAGGTAAATGGACAAGAAATTCGATTGTTTACCCACAAGTTGTTGCAAGTGCTTTCTACTAGATAAGCGAAATCAGGGTGTGTGTGTATATGGAAGACAACCAATTTTGATGTAAGAATTTGCTTAAAGAGCCATCAAATTTATTGCAAAGAATATTGTAGTCAAGGTAGTTTGAAACCGTTTTAAGATTGACAACCAACGATGATATCCAATGGATAGTATTTCCTACTTTTGTTCCCAAAAGTAATAGGAAATGATTCGTTAAAATATTGGTCTTAGAGTGATGAAAAGGTATTTGAAAAAATACTGAAATAGGCAGGTTCATGTGAATTAAGATAGCGTGTTTTTATATGGGAAAAAATCAACAATTTATACTCCAAACAAGGTTTTCACTCTTTATGTTCCTCAAATGTTTGTAAAAAGGAGTATGGTATTGTCCTTTAACGAATTCAAAAGTATGCCGTAAACAGTGCTGAAAGTTCTAAAGACCAAGCAACATAACAAAAGTAAAAGTTTAACCAAAGGTTGCAAAAATCGCTACTAGATGGAGGCAAAACAGGGGCAAGGTCTGTTGATTTCAGAGCTATTATCATATTAAACTTGTTGCCAAAATTCCAGTTTCCATCTTATAGTTTAGTTTTCTTCATATTTCGAGTTTTTTTAGAGCTTAGCTACGATGTCAATGTGTTCTAAAATAAAAAAAATTCACGTTGAGTATGTTGAAATATGTCGGATGGAACAACCTTGGGACTTAAGGAACTTCGCACAACTATCTTTATTCCATCCGACGTATTTCAACAGAGTAAACACAAATTAAGGCCAACAAATAAACAAAAGCACCCACAACCGGTTCTACCAAAAGATGGCGTTTATTGTCACTTTTCTCTTTGATTGAAGCTCAACATTGCTTCCTGCAGAAGGATGACGGCTAGTTGTTCATTTTGAAAACAAAAGAGGGCGCCCAAACATGATGTGTTGAGGGTGTTTTGGATTGTGTGACGGCCATCTAGGTGACAAGAATGTTGATTTTCTTGAAAATCCTCTTTTGTAGTAACACAAATAAAATTAGCTTAACAATGGTCTCAATATAGACAGATTCAGCCAAGAATTTTAGGGGCTAAATTTCAATCCAATTCTATCTATAGATCTATAAATGACAAGAGATGTGCATTTCAATTATTGAACCTTCTACATGGATGGCATTTTATTTTCCCTTCCATGAATTGAGTCAAGATCAAAGAAACTTTGTCAAATTAAGACCCAGCTTGTTGGAGCCTTATTCTAACTTATAGCTAGTCATTTGATCATGAAGTTTGTCTAGACATCCATTTCGACTATTTACAATCGTTCCTGTATCAGATTGGTGAGCGTTGAGACAGTGAAAGCTCCTGCCAATTCTCAACAACCCAGTCCTCCCAAATCGAGTGTGTACTTATCCAAAGTGATCACAGAACAAGAACTGGTTGATCGGTCCATGAGACTCGAGACCTCGATTCAAAGTCAGAATTTGGCCGAATTCTGCGAGAGCAAAATCCAAACCACTGTCCGAAATGAAGATCAACAAATTTGGCGGTTCATCAAGGCCAATTTCCAGGCCAATCCTCGTTTGGAGTTCCTGGATCTCTTGGGATACAATCCGGATCAAATTGCTTCTTTGGTATGGAACAAAAAACGATTTTTGAAGGTATGAATATTAACTCATCATTCTTTCAATATTCAGGTTGAAGAAATCAGTGGTGTCAAGTTGGAGGATCCTCAAGAGGAGCATGAGATGACCAATGGTTTGACTAATTTGGATTCCACTATTGATAAAGAAGGAGCTTTTGAGGCCATCGCGGCTAAAGCTGTGGAGCTCAAGGATGTCTCTAAGCCCGCAAATATGTTCAAGATTGCCACCGATGAAAGTCCCACTGGCCTTTTGACCAAGGCCTTGTTGGCTGGAAACATTGAATTGGCCGTTGAATTGTGCTTGGAACAGAATCGAATGGCGGATGCTTTGGTATTGGCCACGCAAGGGGGTGAAGAACTAGTGCAAAAAATCCAGAAAAAGTAAGTAGCTTTCATTGGGTACTTGATCTTGAAAGTATTAGTTTACGTATCTATTGGTTACCTTGAATATTGTGAAACATTTTTAGTATGGTATGGATTTGTTTGTGTTATCATGCATGGATTGCCTATCAAAGTACATAGTTGTTAGGAAAGTGAAAGGTTTATATTGTATAAACCACTTGAACATCAGAAATGATGGTAAAAGAGTATAGGTATGGTAGTAAAGAAGGATTTGAAAAAAACGAGACGATATGAGAAGAACAGAGTGGAAAAAAATCATGATTAAGAGGGAAAAAGACTGATTGTACAGATTACACGGAACTTTTTCGAGACCATTGTAAGATGTTTCTTTTGAATGCAGATAATTTGTTGGCAAAGAATAGTTATCTGATATTTTCGGAGTTGGGTCAATTAATTGATCAAAGTAATATGTTTCCCTTTTTTACGTTTAGAGCGTCAGAAAATCTAATAAGCTAATTTCTTAGCTAATTGTGCTGTTTCAAAAGTGCAAATCCTACCGAGAATGAATTAACCAGCCCTCTTATGGTAATTGTTCACAAAAGGGCGACTTCATCCAATCCAAGCTCTCTTCAGTACATAGCTTTGAGAAGTCATAACTTCTATCTGTGACATTCAATTGAACCTGGAAACTAAAATGTGTGGTTTACCCAACATAAGTAAGGAACTGATTGTATTAGAAAAATACTATTGCTAGCCTCCCACTCCAGGAAATTCAGTGCTTCTTTGTTTCTTGATATGTGCAAGTGATCTCAAGTAATCTAGGGTTCATATTCAACAAGGTAGAAACAACTGCAGCAAAAAAAATCCCGCAAAGTTAAATAATCTTATTGGTTCAGTTTGCTTTAAAAATTCCATCATTCTGAAGGCTGAGGGGTTCTTCATTCAATTTTTGAAAATTAATCCATCATATTGTCCATTTCAACAAGTTCATACTAGGTACATGTACATTGAGATTTGATGGGATTGCCCAAGTGTATTTAATTCCATGTACATGTCTCTGGTAGAACGAATTTGTTTGTAACGTAGTAAAATGTTTCTAAATTACAATCAAATTGGAATTCTCAATAACCCAATAACGCTGACTTCGTTTTTTTTTCCTTTACAAATTTGGACCAACATTGATTGTGTGTTGGAACAATATCGAATTCCAAAAAGAAAAAGGTAACCTTTAATGAAGTCTTACACAAACCCTGGTTCATTTCAGATACTTTGCCAAGTGCCAATCCCAAGAGTCTAATCTCATTCGAGGCGTTGTAACTGGAGATTGGCATGATTTCGTTGAGCGATGTGATCCATCTGGATGGAAAGAAGCCTTGGTGGCTATTGTCACTTATGCCTCCAATGAAGAGTTTCCGTTGATTTGCACCAATTTGGGCAGTCGATTGAGTGGCTTGCCCGCCATGTTGTGCTTCATTTGTGCCGGCGATCTGGATAAGGTTGTGGAATGTTGGATGAAGACTAAGACCACAGATGATGGACCCAACGTAAGTTGAACAGGGATCCGTTTGGATGATGATTATGTGGTGAACGTATTGTTCACCGACCTTATGAGTCAAGAGATGGAAATAGACTTAGTTTATTATGGCGGAAACAGGCATATAAAGGAAGGACAGGAGAGAGCATACTACAAGGGATCAGATAACCGGATCTGTGGGCAGTGTCGCCACAATTATACAAAATGTGATTGAATTTAGGAACTTAAGGTACAATTACACGACACATGTTTAGTCGCATTTTAACAGCACTTATGTGAGTCACATCGCATTGGATTACACATTTGCATTTACGCGACGGGATCAAATTCCTCAAATCTCCTTTCCCATCCTAGAGCTCACCGTCAGGGATTCCATATAATGAAATTCTATTGACGCGGGGAAACGTGTTGGAACTTGCAAGATTGGTGAATCAATGAAATATACTTATCAACGTCATATGATATGACTTCATTATTCTTTCGTGGCGTTTCTTTTATAAACAGACAAATCTTTCCACTAAAGAATTTGAAATGACAATTCTGTTTTCTTTTACTTGAGAGTCAAGTTTTAAGTTCATTATTGTTGACAGATATATTTTAATTTGTATTTTGCTTGGCTTTCATTCTCGTGTATTCTTTTTCACTTTTTCAGTCATTGAAATTTTTATTTTCAGGGCGCATAACCTCTAATTTTCAACCTATGTGACAACACTGCTCGATGTCTTTCGAAAAGCCAAGTTGACCAAAGCGTCTTTTCTTAATTCAACCTTGATGTGATCATAACCCAAAAATTAGATCAACCAACTATTTTTAAATTCTATTTGAGACACTAGCTTCTTTTTTAACACGGAAATTAGATTGTTGAGTTCAAATGAATGAATATTGTCTTATATTGAGATTTGAGTTTTTGGTCACGTCGGACTTTCTCATGACGTTTTAGCACACGAACGTCACAAAATGTGCTTCACATCACACAAAATTAGAACATGTTCCAAGTCGGAAATGTGACACATTTGTAGCTCAAATGCGATGTGACTCACATAAGTGCCGTTAAAATGCGACAAAACAAGTGTAGTGTAATTGCAGCATTGCGAATAATTGAGATTGTTAGAGAGGAGGTGGCTGTACAGGGTCATCCGTATTTAGTGTCCCATGCCAAACATTGAATTACTTGAAGTACAATAATGGCACACAAACATTATCAATTAAAAGAAACAACTGTAGGTATACTCATAACAAGGAATGGTAAAATTGATCAACTCGTTAAAAAACTATGATATGGTATCGATTGGTGGCTCTCCCACTTACAGTATGCAGTCCCAGTTTCTCAAAAATCATGTTAACTTTCAGTGCACATTACAAAGCCTAAAAGTGATTGGATGACTTGGTGAATTAGTGAACTTGGTCTTAGGCAAACATCTCGACTTTTCTTGTTATTGGCATCTTGTTTTGTCATGAATTAACGCAAAAATCTAGGGTGCGTTGGTTATGGACTACCCTGTAGTTGCGTTTTTTGAGAAAGAAATAGTTTGAGAAGCAATTATGAGGTAATGAATGCTCTGTTTATCCAGTAGCTCGAATAATTGATTTTTAAATTTACACCTTTATCTGAAACAATGACAGTACAAAAAATCGGTTGTAATTTTGTTGCTTAATGGTGCTTTCTGCTTTTGAAAGGCACATTATTTCGAAGAATTTTTCCCTTTGACAAGAAAGGACAGAAGATTCTAAACTTTACCATTCAGTTTTATAGTTTAGATTTAAAATGGAGAGGATATGGATTAAAAAAGAGAATATAGACAAAACGTTTATCTTGAAGATGTAGCAAACAGTTGCAAAAAAAGGAAAATCGTGCGACACGAGTTGTTGATCAAAACAAGAAGACCAAAAGTCAATCACTTGCCGCCTAATTTCAACTTTTACCTTAAAAATACCTTTGACCTTTACCCCCGTACAATGAAATAGACTTCTTAACAATAACCTAGTCAATATAAACATTGTTTATATTGGTTAGATTGTGTTAATAATAGTCCCTGACCAACATTTTGAAGCAATGACATAAAAAAACCTCTCAAAATCGAATGTTTTTCTCACATTTCAGGCCTTGCAAGACTTGGTGGAGGTAGTGATGACCTTGAAGAACGCCATTGAGCAAATTTACGGCCAAGTCAACATAAGCAGTGGACCTTTGTCGGCCAAACTGATCCAATATGCCAATTTGTTGGCTGCTCAAGGAGCGCTTTCTGCAGCTTTGGGCTATTTGGGCGATTCCGAAGAGGATTCTATCAGAACATTGCGTGATCGATTGAGTGGAGCTTTGGGACGACAAGCCACCACGTCATCCATGTCCAAGACATATCAACAGAAAACTCACCGTTCGTCAGGTAAGTGGCCTTCTAAGTTCTTTTGGATACATTTCAAAGGTTGTCAATGACGGATATCGCAGGCTGGAAAGAAATTCGACGCGTACTTCTAGATCGAAATTCTTGGCTCTCAAATTGTTAGTTGAAGACACACATGGGTTCAGTTTCTTAGACGCAAATCGTAATGACGCAGATTAACTCAAGTTGATGAGGATATCAGATTCCTGTCCTTCATGAAGATTCTCAAAATTGAGAAACTCTCAATTAAGTTGTGATTGAACACGTTCGTGTTCAGTGCAAATTGATACTTGAAAGGGATGCATGTCATGAGGAATGAACTGTTTTTGAAGAATAGATTTGAGTTGCAGGTGTTGATTTTGAATTCTAAAGAAATTGTGAAAAGTATAAAGATTGAAAATCAATATCAAAGGGTTACTTTTAGTGGTTAAAGTTACTTCACGGTCCAAGAAGATTTTCTTGCGTCACTAAGAACATAAATTCAAGGAACTTTATCCTTTGGAGTTTTTGCTTCAACGACTTTGAACCAAGAAATAATGTTATATTAGGACAGCAAATCTAATTGTGAATTGTGTCATAGCTGTCTGAAAATTGAGTCAAGGAAAAAGCCTCGATATTTGTTTTAATTAAGTTTGTGCATCGTGAAACTACATACTTTTTTCTATGATGCAGCTTGTTTTGTTTCAATCTTGAAATTGGCTTCAAATATTGAAACATAGTAACATTTTGGCGCCTAATTCTGCACGATTTGGCTTGAGAATTATATTATCACTAGAGCAAGGATAAAAAAAAAGTTTTAACTTGAAAGTTTTTTTTTAAACTTTAAAAAGTTTTTTCGGATGTTTCCGTCTGAAAAAAACGTTTTTTGGGTTTTGGGACTTATTTTGGACTAATTTACTAATTTTTTCATTTGTTGGAATTATTGTAGAAAAAACTCATTTTCACGTTTTTCAGACCCAAAACAATTTTTTCGACATTTTATTACAACCTTTGGTTGTCAAAAAAAGGTCGTCAATTCTTTCTGGGTGAAAAACCGAGGACTGATTTTTTTCTAATAATCGAGATCAAAAAGTTGTTTGCTAAGAAACAACAAACAAAATATATTTTGCCCTATCATTTGACAAATTGAGAAGATAAACAACTTTTTTGGGTCATTTTTGTGAAAAAGCTGATTTCGTTCATTGGTTTCTGGAAAAGAAACATTTTTTGGTCCGTTTTCAGCTGAAAAAATATTGCCTATATTTCCAACGTAAAAACTTCCTTTTTTGACATTTTCCAACTATTTTTCCACCCTCTTCTTAACCGTCTCAAGCCAACTCGTACCAGAGGACTAGAGTAATAACAGAGTACGGTCATAAAGTGCACCATTTAGTGCAGGGGTCGGCAACCACTTTTGGGTCAAGGCCCACAAATTTGATTGCATGTTGCCAGGGGCCCATCAAACAGACGTTGGTAGGTTCAGGGGCCCACAAATGACAATCAAAGAGCTTTGGCCAAACGAGTACAGTACTTTGTATGACTCCTGGGCCCACTATTTTGGACTTTCCCCATAGCTTCTGGGCCCACCCTGGGCCCACCCTTGGACCCACTTGTGGGCCGCGGCCCACCGGTTGCCGACCCCTGATCTAGTGGATTTTAAATGGCTACAGCTCACACCTCCCATGATACACATATTTTTGAAGATTGCAATGGTCAATCATCAGTTTTGTACTAACTTAAGTGCCTGAAATGTTGAGTATTGTTAGTGGACCTGTGGTGGTTTTTGGTTGAAATCATTGATAACATCCCTTTCAAATTGGGATGGAAATCTGACTACTGACTCGTACAAGAACACTGTCAAGGTTTAGTGATCTAACCGACTATCTAACTCTATCTAACTGACCTAAATATTGCGACATTTAGACAAACACAACCTCTCTAATATTTCCTAGGCATGTTATTTAAATTACCCAAATGTTATATTTACTTTCTAGTGAGTGCTCGCAGTCGACAATCCAGTTTTGGTTATGATTCCGCCCCTCCTCAGCCCACCTTTGCTCCTACACCTGCTCCTCCTCCTTCAACGGGACCCATGGGCATGTACCCAACAAGCCAACCAAGTTACGGAGGCTTTGGTTCCAGCCTGGATTACTCTCATCCGTCATCCTCAGCTGTGCCTAGTTGGAACACCCAAGTATCCGCACCGTCACCCATGGTTCCAAGCAATGTTCCCGCTGCTCCACCATCTATCTTCAACCCGGCTTCAGCAGTTCCTTCAAGTATGGCTCCTCCTGTAGCTGATGGTCCTCCTTTGCCCATGGGTCATATTCCAGACCATGGTGGTCCAGGTTATAAGCCCCCTGTTTCGGATGGTTTTGGTTGGAACGACCCTCCACCCATGTCACTGACCAGTAAGCCCAAGGCCTCCTCATTGACCACCAAGACCACGACCTCGTTGAGCTCTGAGCCCATTACTCAGCCCTTAATGGGAGCCCCGCCCTCTGAGGTTCCTCCTACCAATCATGCCAATCAATATGGCATCATGAATCCGGCCAATACTGGAATGGCAGGCCCGCCCCTTCCGTCTCCTGCTAATTCTATGATGTCCGGTGGACAGGGCATGTATGGAGCAAGGTAAGGTCCAAGATATATGATAGATTACAAGGGGTGTAGATTTTTGGTGCTTTAAATTTTAACCTTTTTTCCATTTTTGAGCCCCAATCGAGTGTCTTGGTCCCTGAAGCAATTGAGGGTTTTGACTGAAAAATACTTCAAAATATTGGGGGAGAATTACCAATTTAAATTGAGCAAAAGTTTTAAAACAGGTTTTAGCATCAAGTGTGATTTTGTATGGCGGAAAATATTTTTCTTTTTCTTGGAAGGGTTGTTGAAAGAACCCTTGTTTTTTAACATTGTCTTTGCATTCATTGATGCAAACATTTTTTTCGGGCCAAGCCTAATTTCCAGGTATTAAAAAGACGTAAAATATTGGTAAAAACGGCGACACTTTTATTTAGTCGCATCATTAATTGCATGCATTGAATTGAAGGATAAATGAAGTAATACTCTCTTACGCTTTAACTATTAAGGTCTTTATTGATTCCCGTACTATGACACGAAAATATTTTCAATCAAAATTCCAAGGTATTCCAAGGGACCGCTTCTTCATGCAAGGTTCAGAAAACTTATTGAATTCATATGTTTCCAGTCGTCTAAGGGATGATCTGCAGTAGTAACTATTTGAAATCGTCATTTTAAGACGAGTTAAACCTAGACGACTTTGTAAAATCAAATTAAACCATCTAATTCTAAGCTTCTTGTGGGCGTAGACTTAATTTCTCGCAATTCAATGTCAGTAAGAAATGTTGCTCACGTACACGTACACACCAAGTTTTCATTTGAGAAGGTCAATCCAGATTCTGAGGAACTGCCATCTTATTATCCTACGCAATACGCACGTCAAACATGAACACTCTTGTACTCTCCAATTTCCAGTCCTTACGGATCAACTCCCACTCCCGGAGGTTTCGTTAATCCTGCTCCTCTTCCCCCAAGTTCTCAGGCCTCTTATGGGTTCAACCCCAACCCTGATCAAGGCACAGCCTATTCAACCCCCGCCAATTTTATGATCCCTGCCCAACCCGATTTACCCGCCAATATGATGACCCCGGCTCAATTCCAACCAAGTCCACCAAGTGGGTCTTCTTCAGTAATGCAACGAGAACCAGCACCGCCAAAGGAGAAAGGTCCAATTCCTCCAGAGCATCAGGAAATTCATGATGTGTTTGAGAATCTACGCACCAAATGTCTGGCTTCGGCTAATCATCCAGTGAGTAATGCTTTTATAATTCTCAGGAGCGGTTGTGAAGTGTAAAGAACCTCATGGGAAAGAAGCGTCAATTCCGTCACGTTGTTTGGCTTTATTGAAGCTTTAAATGTTTACCGTTGTTGTCGTGACCGTCAACCCAAGAAGTTCAAGCTAAAACAAAATTAGATTTTGCAATCAATTTATGTAGATCATGCCAATGATGTTGCCAACATGGGTTCAAGCCCTTGCATGGATTTATTATCAGTTAAAGGCTCCTATTGGCTAGGTTTTTCTCTAGCACTTCTTGTTATGTTTGGGTTTTTTAAAAGCTTCACGTTAATGCCACTGTCGCTAGTGTTCTGCTGATTCTTCTTTCCCATGAGCTTCTGTAGGAAAGTGTATGTCCTATTTATGTTTCTTTGGAATGTGATGCTAGGGCACCTAAAAATAGGACTAGATTGGAGCCATTGTACATACGACAGTACGCGCATGAGGTCGACTGGTACCTCTCCTTATAAGGTCATCTGGAGATAAATTCTTCTATTATTGTTCTTTTATTGGCATCGAACATTTTTGTGACCTTTTTGTTGTTTTCAGGGTTCTAGCAAATTACTGTTCAAGCTTTAGCTAACACCAGGAAGTCAAGCATAGATAATAATTTTAAAAGTAGACTATAATTGAAAAAAGGTTTGAAACCCTTGTAAATCCATGTTTTGAAATATTCTTGAAATATTCCTTGACCTAGACAAAATATATGAGCCACACTTACAGATGAAAAAGGAAAATAACTCAAAAAAACACAAGACTATGCTGACAAATAATTATCAAAAACACTCCCACGTTTTCAAATCTTGTTTTTTAAGAAAATCTTTTAGTTGTGTTCAATATTCATCAAAGAGCAGTGTTTTCACAAACTCAAAGCAACTTTTTTGTCAGACATCTATTGCGCGCACTCTTTTTCTATAATGGCTCTAAACTGGACAAGCTTTTTTCTTTCTTGGAACACATTAGGAGAAGAATGATATGTGTGTATGTGAGTGAGTGTACTCCAAACTGAAATTGGGGATTACCCTTGATATTGTGGTAACCGTGGAATGATTAACAATTCAAACCATTGACGACGTTGTCTAGATTTTGATCCTGATTTTGCTCTGAACGAGGTTGCCGAGGAAGATTGTACTATATTGAAGGTGGTTCAAAAATATGATCGGACTATTGTGTAATACTAATTTCAAGTATGTGCTCTTCTGCAAATAGGCCATGGGTTGGGCTTTATTTAATGAACAACCTTTGTGGTCAAGACAAAAACTATTGTTGGCTTAATTGCACAATAGGGTATTTATTTCTCTTAGGAAAATTATTTTTAGTTCTTTTTCAATTATGTTTCAAATACTTAGTAGTCTGTATGTTTGAGGGCCCATATCGTTTATTTTGAAAAATGGAATTATTAATCAACATTGTTGAGTGAGTTTGAGCTTGAGCAAACAGTTCGAAATTGTTTTCTCTCTAACCTTAGTGCAGAATTGAACCCTAAGTGAAAATGTTAACAAGCTTCTTTTTTCTCATTTTTTGACCTAGTCAATTGATTGTTATGAAAGATGCGCGATAGTTTTGCAGCATCGAGGCCAGCTTTTCGAAAAATGTTTGGTCTTTTTTTGTCTGGTTTTTTGTCTGGTTAATATGCAAAGAAGGCGAATTTGCCCTCAAAAGATGCAGTACAGCCTCTTTTCTGGGGGTTGATTAATCAAACTTGATTAACAGAATGTTAGAAGTTGACATTGAAGAAGTTAATACATCAATTGAGTCTTCATGAGGTCATAGTTTTTTCATCGTTTATCATTTGAATTGATTATAAAGTCAAACGTCAATCAGCCTCTTCAACTAGAATGTTAGTCTAGTTTCAAAAGTTCTTGCTGGTCTTGTAATGAATATGTATAGAAGAATAGAATGCTTTAAGGCATTAAAGCATTAAAAATGAGGATTCATTATCTCGTTAATTATTGCTGAATCATCACCCTGTATGTTCAAAATTGCTCCAACAATGGCGACCTTTTTGAATGGCGAGTTCAAATGAACATCCGGTTGTCTCAATAAACCTGGCAACACTTCGTTAAATTTGAGACAAAACCTTCAGAAAATAGATCTAATATTAACCTTGAACCTTCAACATTCTTTTCACATCCTGGTTTGTGTGTCAATTCCTTTAGTGTGAAATGCTTAAAGCTCGGTTTTTTTAAATCAATCCTGGCAGACTGGTATCGAGATGCAAGTCATGTTTACATCTCAGGTTATTTCCCTTAAGAAATAGTTTTCCTTGGTAACTGTCGTTATTTCCTTACAATGTGTCTTGTCCAGATAATGACACACAATGAACTTTTGTCCCTTCTCACTTAACACTGCTTTTCTTGTGCTATGTTTAGCATACCGTATATCGTAGTGTCGTTAGTCAACATCACTTTGCTCCATCACAGATACAGTATAAAGGAGCTTTGAGTAGAATATCCTTTTTATATGTAGCTTTGTTAGACATTTCCAATGTAGGATCAAATCATTTCATTTAGGGAATCCTTTGACTTTTAGGGTAAACTTGCAAAATACTAAAAACTCGAAAAATCCGCGTGTCTTTGGATTGTTGAGAGCATCGAATTAAAAGGCTCTTTTAGTCATTTACAATACACACATCAACCGGGTTAAACCAAGTGGTCCACATTGGTTAGTTTGACTACTACAAAGACTTTTTTAACGCAATTTACATATTCTTACCTTTTAGCACAGACCAAGTCCCAGACTCCTCAGTTCTAGCTAAGCGGGCAGACCAAGAAAACAGTAGCTTGATCCGTGACCTCTGGATGACTCACTCTTAATTTTCTGGATTGATTCTGAGAATCAAACTTGAAGAAAGATTCAAATTAGCGCACTCTATGAGTTTCCCTGTGAAATCCTGAGAATCATTTTTAAGAGTTTTGTTAGGTACTGATGTGTTTCGAGTTGAATTTTTGGCATAGGTTTGCCATTTTGGTCCTTTACGATCAAAAAGCTTACCACAACTTGACTTGTCAAAAGGCAGAAGATCCAATCTCTCTGTAAAATATGGCAGCACTGCCTACTCGAAGTCCATCACCAAGACTGATGTGTTTCGAGTTGAATTTTTGGCAGAGTTTTGCCATTTTGGCAAAAAGCTGACCACAGCTAAACTTTTCAACAACCTTATCTGCCATAAAATATGGCAGCAGTGCCAACTCGAAATCCATAAGAGTAACTACTGAAAGAACTCGAAATCGAACTAGTTCGAGTGTTGCCAAATTGGTGTTTTGGCTTTCGAATTTGGCTTCGGTCTTTTCAAAAATTTCGATACAACCTGCCCTTTTAAACAGTGATCCACTTCGAGTCAAAAATTCGTCCTTGTTAAGGTCTTTTGTAGAGGCCGGTTTTGGTGACGTCAGAGTTGAGACATGTACAGTCGAATCTCGATAAAAGAAATCTCAGTTTAAGAAATTTTCACAATATAAGAAACTTTTCCGTGCTGACCAATACTTTTACCTACAAGAATTCTCGATATAAGAAATTTTCCACTTTTCCTCAATCTCGATGTAAGAAACATTTTCAAAGTTTTGGCCTATTTCTCTTGCTTAAATTGGTCACAGCACAGAACAAAACGAAGCATTTCTAAAAGGGTCGATGCAGTACTTCCATATTTTGCGCTTTTGCGCAAACTTTGCGCTTTTTAGGGTGTCTTTGGCGCACTTTTTTGGGCTCTCACGCCTTGCGCCTCTTTTGAAAAACCAACTTGCCCTTTCAAGTTTCAGTCAAAAGAACAGAATATTGAATTTTGAACCCAAAAATCGCTAAAAATTGTCCAACATGCCACTCAACAATAACTATTTCTTTAAAATTAAGTTTAAAAAAATAATCTGTCGACAATTAAAAATAAATAAATAAGCTCATTTTGCCAACAAATTTGCAATACTTGAGAGTGAAAAAAATTGTGTGTCTGCCAAAGCAAAACCTCGTGGAAAATAAGCAATCCAAGGAAGTGTCATGCGAACCCAAGAAAGTCTCTCAAATTTAAAGTCAAACTGAGAATAGAAGACTTGCAGTTGAGATATTCCAAAAAAAAATAGCAAAAAAACTTCGTCAGTATGAAAGCGTTGAAGGCTCAATTTTTTTTAAAAAAGTTGGTTGTCCTTGTTTCAGTTCGATAATTTTCCAATCATAATGACAAAATTGTTGTTTCTCCTTTCATTTTTCTGTCAAATTGAGATTGAAACAAGTTCTAAAGCTTTGTAATAGAGATATAAATGCATGCACTTGTAATTTAAATTTGTGTGTTTTAATAACTATTTTTTAAAAGCTAAATTTTTGAGTCATTGTCGGATTGTGTTGTAATAAAAGTAAGTATATAAGGTTATACAAAGGTGACGTAAACTCCTGTGGTTGTTTCTTTGTATTTTTTATCGTTTCTTGAGCCAATTTTCTTGAGTCTCGATTTAAGTAAAATTTTGCCGCTGACAGAAAAGTTTCTTATATCGAGATTCGACTGTATTTTGAATAATCTGTAGTTTGGACAAGGCGAAAGTACCCCAGTATTTGGGCCCCTTGTACCGGAGAAAATCAAACGATAAGAAAATCTTAGAATGTACAGTTATACTGTTAATAACCTTGAAATTTAACACTTTATTTTCACGCACAAGACCAACTTTTTAGAATAGAAGAAATAACGAAATCATGTACTCCGGATTTCAGTCTCCATGTTAGAGAAAACGAGCTGATATTGAGTTGTCGAGGTGCTATTTTTTCTCCTCTCTCTTGGGTGAACCCAATAGACAAACAAACACAAGAAGGAACACAGGGTCATCAGAAATTTGTCCCTGGGTTGTTCTTCGTCTCCAATAGAATCTTGAAGGCCGACCTTCAGCAACCCTGACGTTTGTCTGTCTGCTCCTCACTCCCTTGAGCCACAAGTCAATTGAGTGAGTCCTTTACATGAAAGAGCCTTCAGCTCTATTTTACTGTTGTAATTCAAGTTTTAAACAAGCTATACCCAAATCTTACCTTCTAGTTTGTCAAGGACCATTTATGTATTAAACGAAGAGCTAGCCAATTTAAGGCTCAATTTGTGTTGTTGGAATTACAAGTCTCGTCTTTGTACTACACAAATTGGGTCTAAAAATAGCTCCCCTGTTGCTTGCTAGCTCGTTGTGTTTCTTTTTTCTCGACCATTTACGTCATCGTATTTGGCCGAGTTCAATTTCGATTTTTCCTCTCGTGGAACTCGAGTTGTACTTTTAGACTACTTCTATTGAAGTTTGGTTGCGAGTTCTTCTAGGGAATCATTTTATTTTCATCAATAATGCAATCTCACTTCAAGGGCTCTTTTTTAGCTGTTGGAATTATTATTTAGCTTTACGTCATATTCAGAATTGTCATGAAATGCTGGCAAATGTTCAAAATGTGTAATCAAAGTTTCAAATATGATCATCATCGCTTTTAATGGCATAGGTAAAACAGACCCACAGCGAATCTCTATTTTTGAAGAATACTTGTCGAAAAAGTTTCAAATTCTTTTTTTTTTTGTAGTTATTAATACTCTCCATGACCTGTTCTGGAATTCTTCTTGAATATCTTTGTCCCTGTGACGTTGGTTCTAATTTCTTTAGAGAGAACGTATGTTCATTGGGGCTCAACTGAACTATCTTAGTCAATGGATGTTGAGCTCAAACAAGAACGACTGAAATGTGGACCAGAAGGCTCTAGCGCTTTGAATGATTAATTCTAGTGGAAGAAGTCAGTTGTGTTCTTTTGGAAATAAGACCATGCATGGATTAAAGTGGCCATTTCGATAATCAATTTTGTGAAAAAATGAGTTTTTAGACCTTTTTGGTATTTTTTCATATGAGGGCTAGCTTGTTGCTTTGTGCTCTGCTCTGTTCTGAGATTAGAGAGGACAAAACTTCTAACTCTGCTATTCAATTGAGTAGTAATTTGGTAGATGCGTTCTTTTTAAATCAGAATGTCTTTTACTTAAAGATAAGAGCAATTGTTTTATTGAGATGGATAATTGCAAACCCCATCCCTATGATAAGAGTCCACCTTTCAGTTATCCTTTCACAATGTAAGTTATTTTGACAAAATTTGTTTGGGTCAAGTCATAAGTAATTCTAGTAGTATTAGGGAGAAAAATATTAATTTGTGAAGGCAATAATCCATTCGTATGATCTTCACAACAATAAAATGAAACTTAAAAATAGATGGATAAATGGGCCTCGTTATGTCTTGCGGGGGAAACAAAACTATTTCTATTGGATATCTGGAATTTGGAGAAATTTCAAATATTCTCAGTTATTTTGCACCTTGCGGAAATTTATCCATTATCTATAGTTATACGTTTTTACAATTCTTCTTTTATTAAAATATTCAAGATTTCGATCCGAATAAACACTGTTTTCAACATCACCGAGCGAAACAAGTCAGTCGTTAGAACAGAGGTCGGGAACCATTGTGCCGCGGCCCACAAGTGGGCCCAAGTACGGGTTTTGTGGGCCCAACTGTCATCTATAGAACTGTATTCCAGGGGACAGAGCTCATTGATTTTTAATTTGTGGGCCCATGAACCTACCAACATTTGATTAGTGGGCCCTGACATTACGTAAACAAGTTTGGTGGGCCTTGACCCAAAAGCTGTTGCCGACCCTTGCGTTAGAATGCGAGCAAACAATCCAGTTAATGAAGCTCTTTTAACTAGATAAAAAAATGTGCTTCGACCTTGGTCAGCCATCTCAATTAGTGAATTCAAAGCCGTTTTCTGTCTCGTCGTCCATGGAAATGTGTGGCCTAAACAAATGCAAGCACAGGAATGTGCATTGGTTGGCCTCAAATCCGGTGTTGGCTTAATTGAGTCCAAGGCTGGCTGTTCTTCCACCATTGCTCAAGTCATCTTTGTGACTTTTGACGGTGTAATTACTTCATCCGAAAAGGGAAGTTAATTCAATTTCATTGTTACACCTCTCGCACATGTGCGAAAATGGATGGTTTCGATTGTCTTCCAAAAAGAATTTTCCACCAACGTACAGTACCACAATTTAGCTCAAGCGGTCGTAATATCAGGGTTGCTCTTCGATCTCTAATTCTTGGATAGTAGTTCTTGCTTCGTCATGAATTTAGGATCAATGAACATGGGCTAAAAAAGTGCAAGGTTTTGCAACTCGAGTTGTCGATTACTTGATTTGAGAGATGTTTGTTGGTTTAAAGTACGAATGAGTTGCTGTTGTTTTGAAGATACTTTTTGAAGAACAAGGTTCTTTTCCCTCAGGCCATTTTTGGGAAGTCGTCAAGATGTCAAAATTGAACTTGCAATGCAATCAAGTTAGTGTGTCTGATCCATGGTAAATATTTTAATACTGAATAAACATACCGTTTCTAGTAACCCAAGTAGTCCAGATGCGATTGTATTGTATGGTATGATATGAAAAGAATCCGAAGCAAAGGTCAAATAGCAAGGTTAGTTGTAACAATGACGGGATGGAATCGGTGTTGTCAGACAAAACGGGAAGTATTTTTTGTCAATCAACGTGTTTCTATCCCAAATCCCTAGCTCAACATAGGAAATGTTTGATTTTTTGTAATGTCCTAATGACTTGGATTGCCAAAGGTTCCAATAGTAGAGCAAACAAATTGGCGTCAAAACAAAAAGGCTAACTTCTTTTTACGTGTGAGTTTCTTGATGAGCCAAAAGTGTGAAAGTTAGGTTCCATAATTTTGAAGGCCACGTTCATTCATTCCCAAAATTGGTTTAGAATTGCGAAGAATCTAAATCATTGTGTTCTTGTTGAACATGCCTTCCAAATTCAAAAATGGGCAAAGGTTGCGTTTTAACGTATGTAGATGAGTTGTTAAGGGCATGAGGATGTTTGGTGGAAGTATATCAAAACACACGACAAACAACCGTCATTGAGTATATTGTCAGAAAATATGCCGCGTTTCCTGAGCTTGAAAAGGCGAGTAAAAGGACACAGCTTGATTGCACAAACTCAAATAGCTAGAGTATCCCAAATATAATTCAAATTAATGATCCTCCAGTACTGTTTTGGGACATTTGAAGCATTTGAAAATAACTACTTGCTTTGAGAGTACACTCTAGGGCTGTGAAACTGACTTGCCTTTGGTTAGTATACCAAAATCACGTTAGATTCACTGTCCTCGAATATACAAGTCACTCTCTGTGTGTTTCAAACCCAATTAATGACTGAAAGTGCACTTGAGGGCTGCTAATCTAATTAGACGTTCGTACAGTCTAAGTTATGCTTTATATGCGTTACCATGCAGCTCATTAATGTTTTTAAAGTTTACTTTTGAGTCATGACCTGTGCTTTAAATGAAACAGTTGGGCTGAGAGTACACTCAAGAGTCTTTTCTCTGACTTATTCCCGGACATATACTATAGTTTATTTCATTTATACGTTAACATGCCACCTTTATGGCCTAACAATTTAATATCAACCCAATAACAGAAACTTCAGAGTGAGTTTAAGGACCACCTGTTAGACTGGATGCTGATAATTTGCATTAAAAACATGTGTTAACATGTTACCTTTATTTCAAGATTTAAGAGGAAAAAAGCAAACCAGATACTTTTTTGGTTTAGACGGTAAGGGGACCAAAGCAGATTGTAAATTTATATTTCAACATATAAAGAAACATTTCGAATGAGTTCAAAATTTCAGTTCTTGAATTTGTTTTTGACTATTTTTTTGTGATTCTCCACCATATTCATGACGTAACATGGCCTTTAAAAAAAGTTCACCCTAAATTGAAAGACTTTTCCTTGAGATCACTAGATCAAAATAGAATAAAAACTCTAACCTGATCATCTTTGTGCACCAAGCAATTTTCCTGGATAGAGGAAGCCTTCCAAAGAGATCACAACTCTTTGATGATGACGATCAATGTTCGAGGCCTTGTCACTTTTATCTTTCTTTCTTTTTTTACCGTCATCGGCATTCTTTCAAGTTCCTGTTGCTTGGCTGGGGTCAAGGTAGAAAAGTAGAAGAATCACTTTCATGACGACATTGTCAGTAGTCTCTGATTATCAAAGTACTTCAGAATCGAAGCTTCTACCACTCTCATGGGACATTTGATCTTGGTTCAGTGGCATTTTCTCCTCGAATGACATCATCATTTCACATTTTGACAACATGTCTCCCTTGCTCGCTCTGATATCTATGTAGTACGTAAACCATCTGTAGTCAGACACTGTGTATGTACAGGGTCATCCGTATGTAGTGTCCTATGCCGTACAAAAAATTACTAAAAACACAATAACGGCACACTAACATTGAAGAAATAACAATTAAAGTAGACATCTTTAGGTATGCTTGTAGCAAGTCATGGTAAAATTGATTTCAGAAACTATGATTTAGCATCGAGAGGTGGCTCTCCCACTTAAATTGCGCACGCTCTGTTCTGAAAAATCTTCATAACTTTGAGACCACATTACGAAGCCTAATAGTGATTGAATTGTTTAGACGAAAGAAACAAAGTCTAAGGCAAACACCTTTACCTTTCCTGTTAATGATACCCAAAACTCGCTTTGGCATCTCGTTTGGTCATAAATTACTGCTAAAATCTAGGGGACGTGAATTACGGTCCACCCTGTAAGTACGTACTCGTACAGTATATTCCTACTAAGTGTAGATGAATGTCACGTCGACTTTTCCCCCTCTCTCTCTCTGTTTCCCCCTCCCTCCATTTCATTTTCAAGACAGGATGGTGGCAAAGTAGCCTTGAATTTTTTCGCCATTGCACAATGACAATGTCGAGAGACAAAGGCATATTTAATTGAAAACTTCATTCGAACTCAATTGAAGTCTGGGAAGCAATTATTCCTGACGCCTGTTTGAATTTCACGGGAAATCATTGAGTTGGATTCTCTTGAAAGGCCTGTTGCAAAACGGGGACTTCCATTTGTCATCTGGCTGACATCAATCAAAGTAACCTTTTTGGGAGGAACAGAGTGACTCCATCCATCCAGTCAGTCATTAATGAAAGAGTCCTAATTTGGCTGATCTTAAGAAAGCCTGATGCGTCGTTCGATGGTCGATCAGAATTTCAAGTGAATCGTATGAAAAGGCAAGGCATTTCAATTCCACCTATGAATTCATGTTTGCAATGGTTTATGGAGGTTGATTTACCCAAATGCTTGAGATTTAATTGTGCTTATTTTTCCGTACAAGATCTTTCATTAGCAATGCCACATTGTACTTTGATTGGCATCAGTTTTGGCTTTCAAAATTCATTAATAGCGTTATTTACCAGTTGAATGTTTGAAGAGAAAACAAAAATGGGGTTTTATTACGCATAGATCCCAAAATCAAAATTGAGGGAACATGTTGGCGAATATTATTATTTTGCAAATTTAAAAAAGGCACATATGAAAAAATTGGGGCCTTTTAAGCTTATCTACGTTATGTAAGTAAATGGATGTATAGTTTGAAAAGTAGATTGCTAATGGAAATGGACTGCTATTTTTACATTTCGTGCTTCATTTTTTCGGTTTTTAAGAAAAATTGTGTGCTAAAAGTTTGATATCTGCAATTCTCGTCGACTAAAATGTGTTCGTTAAACTTCTAAAACTTAAATTATACTCTTCAGAATATATTTGCGCCGTTAACCTAAATTAACTATTTTCTAAATATTGTTTGTTGAAAATCAAAATTTTGATATATCTACATATCTTTCGTGCTCTCGAAGATATGTACCTAGACTAATTTTTCCAGTGCGGACCTTTTCAAAATCATCCATTGTCAAAAAAGTAATCTCGCCTAAACATACACACGCAATTGAGGCTAAAATTACCAACCATTTCCGAGCTTTGATCTTACGAAAAAAAAACTGCAAAATTTTAGCAAACCTTGCATCCCTCTCTTCAGAACTACGCTTGATTAATCACTCTTTTAGCTAACGTACATCCACCACATTTTTTCATATCTGGATGAACTGCTCATCCAAAAGACCTTTGTACTAACCAATCAATTTAGGCACTTGTCTCATGTTCAGAGTTATGATCAAATCCAAGGACGGAATCATTGATAATTCCCGCTCTAATGGCATTGTATTTAGCTCCTGATCATTAATTTCCCATTTCAAAAGAATGTCGCGTTAGTGTTGTCAAAGTTTTTAGATCCACCAATCTAACGATGTCAAAAGTCAACCTTTTTCTGAAATTATTTTTTAGTTTTTGTTTAAGGCTTTGTAGGTTAATGAAGTTTGTCGTTTGGCCAATTTGTTGTAGTCAAGGTTACCCATGAATGAAAACTACACATATTTGAGGGGAAGGAATGAAGGTCGTTGATTCTAGGATAATGTGGCACTTTTTTATTGTGTTAGTGTGTGACAATGCGAACGATAAGTCGAGATTTCCTGCATTCAATTGTCAAAAAAGTGAGATCGTTTCTCTTATGTTTGCAGCAAACCCGACGAAAATTGGAGGACGTGGGCAAGAAGCTTGAAATTCTCTATAATAAGCTCCGAGAACAATCGGTGAGTGAGTGTGAGGAAGTACCGGATGCGTTTCCTCCTCCTCCATCTCTTTCACTTGAAACATGCTGCACTTATCTCTACTCGCCATCTCTTTGGCAATACATAATCATGATGTCCTTTATGCATGGCGGGAGGTTTGTCGCGTTTTCATCCAAAAGATAACTTCTGAATTCACGACCATGCATTTTTCATGATTAAAATGTAACATATATATTAATAACTAAAAAGTCTATTGTGACTCCCCTACCAAAACCGAGAGCATTTGGCTTCCTGAGATGAAAACAGACTCCTATATGAGTACCAAGGTTTGACACAACCTCGTCCCTTTTGGGAGGTCATTCTAACGCAGTGTGACGTCATCGAAACTTCTTGTTCAAGTCCCGCTTCTGTACTACTTAATACCAAGACGAATCCAATGTGCTAGGGATAGGAACGGGTTTAGACTTGGGCTCGAAAAAACTCGAGTTGTAAAGGGAAAAGCGTTTTTACTCGTGCAAGATTGGTATTGTAATTCACAGGCTTGGAATCATTTGAGAGCCTTGAAATTGAATCAAATACTTGATTTGTTTAAGAACTCATTCTTTTCATACAAGTTCATTTGACGTGGCAATACCGCAAATAACTTCAAAGATGACGTGAATAGTGGATTGACCAAACTGTGTCCTTTAGATGCAAGATTACCCTATCTTTCGGAATTTTGGTCCAGTAAGTCGAGCCGAAATGTTTGCATTACATTTAAAATTAAGGAAATTCCTTGATTGGAAGTGATTCTACCACCAGTTTTTTAGCACGCATATACTCTTTACACACGGTAACACAAGGTTTAAATTCAGCCACTCAAGTTTGAGTTTCAAAAAGCCTAAATTTAAAGTCTGACCAAAGTTTAGTCCCTTGGTCTTAGCAATGAAAATTAAATATCGCACTTCCTTTTCTTTCGAATGCTATGGCCGAAAGGCTCTCGGTTTCGGCAGATCACTATTTTTAACCGTGGTTGCTAAATCAACCCTCAGGGTCTTTGGGATTCTCTTGGTGAAGGTTCGGTTTCCGTGATTTCGTTTCAGCTTCCCGTGGCCACAACGAGTGGTCTTCATCAGATTGTTCGTTGCATATGTTCGTATGATTATCAGTCCTGTTTGGTGACGGTTAATAAGTTGGTCTCAACCGGTTCATTCACCACCTTGTCCGAGTTTTTGCCTGGGGTGAAAGTGCTCTTGCAGGTGGCCACGCAACTCGGGGTTTTCCCTGATCCTCGATGATTTTAACAGGTATGACGACGTCGACGAGTCTTTTGTCCCTTGGGTAATAATAACCTTTGGATTCTGAGTCGTGGAATTTGGAACTGGATTCAACCGGGTATTTATGGCTAGAGCTCAATTCTCGTCGCTTGAGTCTCTAAAACCTCGTTGGAGGAACCGAATCAACAAGTGTAATCTAGCCCCAAAATCTCTATGGTCTGTGCTGGTGGGTTAATATTGGGAAGTGCATTCGGGATGAGGTGCCATAGCGACAAGGAAGAGGGGGATTTTTTAATCATATGAACCTGCTGCCTCTTCTTCCTCTGACGTCAAACGATTTGATTCAATTGGAAGCATAGGCAGGGATCCTAGAAAGGAATTTGGTCCCTTACTTCCTACATTCGGGGGAACTTTGGAAAGAACTTTCGTATACCTTTGGGGTCAAGGTAGCCAATTAATCACATCTCTCTTGTTCCAGTTGACCCCAAGTACTTTGGATTCCCTTCACCAATTGATTGGACATCTAAAATCATCTGACTATGGAAATGGCATGGCTCTCTACACAAGTATTGTCTCTGGGCCAAGTTTTGCTGAAATCGCTGGGTTCATGCCCTCACTGAAGGTCTTGATCCAGTTATCTCAACAACATCAAATCGCCTACTAGTTCAGTTCGCCATAATATTTTACTTGTTCTGTTGTTTCATATGTTCAAGAACTAAATAAATCTACGGTTTCTTACTCTCATCGCTACATTAATCTCGGTTTATTTATTCGAGTTTGACGGAAAACTTCACACATGGATGGATAGATGGGAAGAGAGGAAGAAATGCCAGCTCTTTTCGTTTTGAATGGTATGACCTTGGTTTCCTCTCACTCGTTTTTCTTGGCTTGGAAACGCATCCATAGAAGCAAGGAGATGGAAGAGCAGAGAGTGCGAGCGAGAGTCTTGAGGAATCTATTTAGAGAACGGCACAAAGGAGAGAAACTCCCAGAGGGCGCTACTTGAAGGCTAGCAACACACGTTACGAGCATGGACAGGGGGAGGAAAACGTGGTTTTCTGTGGATCATCATGGAGATTCTCTGACGTCAGCAAGTCAGAAATAGGCTCTTTTTTCTTTCTTACTCTTGGACGGGGAACGAATGGGCTAAGAGACTTGACAGAAAGAAAGGGATCTGGAGGGAGGACAACGTCGATAATTTATCAATCACACTGGATCTGTTCTTGGGTATATTGACATTTTGGTTGAAGTATTATTCTAGAGAATCAGGAGGGTTTATTGCAAGCATTTAGATGACCATGGTTGCACAGGGGAGGCTTGATACAAGCTTACATTTGTCGTGACAAATCACTCGACTTTTGGCTTGCTTCTTGAACAAAGCTACATGCTCTTGTCAAGAGATATGGAATTGAACTGAGTTGATGTAATGACAGGGATGACAAAGAAAATAGAGGGCATTTTTCTCTCAAAAGAACCCAGTCAGAGTAATTTGGAAACTTATTGCTTGTCAAAGAAACAAGGATAATCTGTACGTTAGAAGGGACATTTTGGCATCTTGACATATGATTCCAGCAATAAGCCCTCAAGCTTCATTTTGAAGGGAGAAAATAGGTACCCGATTATACAAGTAATTGTATTCCATCCTGCATCAGACACCAAAAGTATCCATATTCTAAAGAAGCAATGTTCACCCCACTGTGATTTGCAGAATGTACCAAATGTTGAGTAGGCAACAGCTGACATTGTTAATGTAAACAAAGAACCGGACTCCAGTGTGGCTGAAAGTGACAATTCTCTTCTTCGAGTTCCCTAGCAGACAACATAACAAAAAACGCCTCACTGACATTGATCAAAAGAGATGAGATTCTGAACGTGATTGTTGCAATGATTATTATTTTCTTATTTCTTTTGAGACAGGAAGAGGAGTAAGTTTCTGCGTTTGAGGCACATCTATTTTGATGCCGCCTGCCATGTCTACACTTTCGTTTGAGTTGTAGACATATTGAAATGAGATGCCCTCTTCCATCAGAGACTTGTCCACCTCAATGCACTGATGTCCACCCCCACAGGAACTTGAATCCTTGGACGGCTTATTCTGGAACAAGTGAAAAACATTAATCAAAATCTATTTAAAAGAAAACTAATTCAATTACAATTCCTCACCGAGACAGAAGCCAGACTTCGACGAGCCTTTCGTCTCTCCATGGCGTCAATTTGAGCAAGTGGTATATCAGGTCCCTCGTTGGGGCTCGAACTCCGCTTCCGAAGTCCCATGGCGTTGGGATGTGAACCCGATGAGCTATCACAACAAGTGGTACAACAAGATAATACACAGAAACAGAGTCGTCTCAACCAAGGCGAGTTTATGAAGTCACACTGTTGACACGGGGAATCACTGGATGAACATTTGGAGCACTTCAGGATCTCACAGCATAACTGCTGTCCCATTGAATGGGAACAATGAGATGAGCACGAGGGTCTCAAGCTCTGAGACAGGGTGTCGATCCTGTAAAAAGGAAATCGGGATTGGTGATCTTTCTAACTTAAAGAGAGGATGAGTTTTACAACCTACCGATCCAAAATGGTGAAATTTTGATGGGTGGTCTTTGTGAAGGTAAAGTTCCAGCTTTCGTCAAGGATGTGTAGGGGAGTGTTAGGCAACGGTTCTACAACTGACGTTCATCCAAAAGAGATGGTTCCACTTTATAGGACTAACGCTTTCCCCCTGGTCTCTGTTTCTCTCTTCTTTTTTCCAGCTTTTCTCTTTTCAACCATCTTTGCGTAGTTTTTCCTATGAACACGCCATCCAGTCTTCCTGGAGCTTTCCTTTCTCTCTGAAGGATTACTTGACTCCCTGGACATACCTTTTTGCATTGGTTTGACTTAACGGCGGCTAAAATATACTCAACCTCGTAGAAAACAAAAGTACGTATTTCCATGTCGTTAAGTTAAAATACTATTCAAATTAGCGGCAGCGGTAAAAAAAAATACGCAACCCAAAAATATGACAATGTAAACAATATCACATTATTCCAACTCCCAAAGGAATTCTCCAAGATAATAATATAATTTATAATTGAGCTCATTCATTTCAACTCTCGATCGATTGTTTCAGGGATACATTTTAGATCAAACAGTTCTAGGAGCAGATAGATCAAAAAAAGGTGCATTTTATTCAAAGGCATTATTGAAAATACCGAGTTCGATAGATGTACATTCCACTTGACTAATTAAAAAAGAGAAAGGAGCAAAATTTGATACTAATGGGTCTCGTCTTTCCCAAGAAATTTTCATGAATCATTTCAATCAGACAACTTTGAGTTTCAGGTTATGGTATTAAATTACGACTTTGTCGCAAAAAATGTATCCTGGGGTTAGTAATTGGGTTGAACATATTTCGCACAATTACATCAACAAATATCGATGATGTAACTTGAGCCAATACCAAACAAAAATTCGACCCAACTTAGAACAAATTTTCGTTCAATTTAGGTTACTCCAGCCCCAAATGAAGGGATTAACTTGAAAGATGGGCAATAACCAACGAACGCCCTCTGCTCACCGTTACGATAAGCCATGGAGATGCTTGGTTAAGGGCATCTATAGTAAAGAAGCGTCAACACGGTGAAGTTGTTTTTTTTTAAAGCTTCAATTCCTTGCCGTTGTTGTCGCCACCGTCACTCAGGAAGTTCATGTTAAAACGAAATTCGGTTTTGCAATCAATCTATATAGATCATGCCAATAAGGCGTGATTTGGGTTTATTTTTGGATCATACTTATTACTGGATCTTGCCAATAATCCAGCCATTGGATCACAAAATATGTAATATTTATTTATCAAAGAGTCAAAAGGTGAACTTTTTAAAGGCTATGTGACGTCATGAAGAGAGGATGTGAACTAAATAAATCGGGGGAGCAATTTCCCCCACAAGTGTAGACAAAACAAAAGGGCAGTAAAGATTGAAATTCAGTCACATATTGTTACTCATTTAACAATTGCCATATTAAATATGCTAAAGTAAAATATTCTAACCAGCACATAAGCTTTAAGAAAAGGCACTTAGTGTTACTAGCATCGGAGATTGATTTGTGTTCATTTTTCGACAAGGTTCAACAAACCAGCCAATTGAACACTTGCTTACCTTCTCATTTTGGCTAGAGACGTCTCTAATTTTGGCTACCCTACTGTTCCTCTATACTTTGGCCTAGTTGACCGGCACAGATATGAGGATAAAAGGGCTAGATTCCACTAGATTTGGAATTGTTCACAACTCAAAAAAAAGCACTCAAGAACTGAAATTTTGAACTCATTTGAAATGTTTCTTGATGTGTTGAAATATAAATTTACGATCTGTTTTGATTCCCTTATCGTCTAAACCTAAAAAGTATCTGGTTTGCTTTTTTCCTCTTAATTCTTGAAATAAAGGTGACCTGTTAACGCATGTAGGAGGGAATTGTGAGCATCAAGTCTCACATGTGGTCCTTAAAGTTACTCTGAAGTCACTGCTTTTGGGCTGACAGTAAATTCAAAGGCTGTTAAGGTCGCATGTTAACGTATAAATGAAATACACGTAAATTAGAGTATACCATGAATAAGTCAGAGAAATGGTTCTGAAGTAAGTATAGCTTCAGCCCAGCTGCTTCATTTCAAACACAAGTCATGACTCAATAATAAACTTGGTCTTTGGTCTATTTTGAACCGGCACTATTTTGATTCGCTCTATTTTGTAGACACTCTCTTTTGATCCGCTCTAATTTCATAGGATCCCGTATTTACAGTAAGTGATGTTTCACTTTCTGCATACTGTATGATTCAAATCAAGTTCATATAAGATACAACCTGAATTAAAATCAATTGAATGATTTTATGATATTTGAATAAATGTTATTCTTTTCAGCTGTTGAGCTACTTAGATGTAAAGGGTCCATTTTGAACAAAAAAACTATAAAATAACGGCAAACAAGAAACAATTTTTGGTTAGATGCACATTTTTTGCCACCAATGCCATGAATCAGATTCTCTTCAAATAAAATAATTTTTACAACAATGTGTATGGTTCAAATTTGAAGATTATTTGGTTTTCAAAGTAAGCACATCTGTACAACCCTTGAATAGTGGGTTGGTCAGGAATAGTATTCAAAAATTTGTCCAATCCTGCCTTAAATGCTGTTAGAGGATCAGCTCCAACATATTCCCGACGAAGACTAATGGGTAACAAATTGAACAATGAAGGAGCCCGATAAAGAAGAGAGGAGGACTTCATTGTTCGAACTATTCTCGATTCCCTTGGATTGGAGGTGCTCTCAAAAGGCAAGTAAAACCTCTACGATCACTACAACTGATCTCAAAGCCTGGGTTAGGACAGAGCCCATGAATGCTCTTGAAGACATACAGATACTTTTCATACCTTCTCTGAACACTGTCCAGCCCTAACTTATCATTATCCAAAATGCACATTGGGATTCTCGGAGGGCCAAATTTGATTGGAAAGTCTTTCCTCAAGTCTTTTATTTGGTAGGAATGACAATCACTTTGGCATATATGAATGAATTAATCCAACAATCTGTCATAAAGCTTCTTCCTTCTCTGCAATATTATTATCTTTTCAATAGGTATATTCTGTTCTAAATGAACAAAATAAGACGGGGTGAAACATTAAATCTTTGACTACTTTTGGACATTTCAAGGCATGATACACAACCGCATTTTATTACATCACAAAATCATCTTTTCAACATTTATTGACAAAATGACAATAATTTATTCACTTATAACATATCTACTGCACAAATGATGGACTCATTCAAAGCCGTTTGCTTCTTCAACTCTCGAGAAGGGAATGCTTGAATTTTTGGAACCTCTATTAGTCCACCAGCCAAGTCAATACTCTAATCTGAGTTGTGGACATATCGAAATGAAATGCCCTCCTCCACTAAAAACTTGTCCACCTCAATTCCTTGATGATCACCCCCACTAGAACTAGGATCCTTGGGCTTCTTATTCTGCAACCAATTAAACGTTTAAAAAATAACACTCTTTACTTAACTCAAATTCATTATCTCACTGAAAATGTGCCGAGACTTCGTCGAGTTTTTCGTCTCTCCAAGGCGTCAATTTGAGCCAGTGTTATATCGGGCCCGACTTTGGGACTCAAGGTCCTTTTTTGAAGTTCCATCTCATTGAAGTGTGAACCCGATGACCTATCACAACATTGAGTGAAACAATATGAAAAGCAACAACAATCTGGTTTTAAACAAGGTTGGTTGAGGCAGTCCTCTGGATCACATATGGAATCGCCTGAGGAACGTTGGCAGGTTTTTGATGCCAAGGCAGATAGTTGTTGACCCATAGCCTAAGAACAAGCAAGCCAAGAAAGTTAGACAAATTCGGAGGAGTCGATTGTTGATCCTGAAGAACAGAGGTTATTTGAGTACGAGGTTTTGCTCGAAAACCCAGGCAAAGACCCATCAAGTGCTTAGAAGAAACAATGAAAAGTTATTTGTGTTTAAGTGATCCATTTTTGGCCAAAAGAAACGAAATATCGCTCCAGGTATGTGTAAATTCAAGTTCCAAAGGAAATGATATACAGTAGTTTTCCGATTTTTTGAAATCAAGTAAAAATCATGCATTTCGTTTGCTTTATCATAAGAGGCCAACGACAATAATATATATTAACTGAAACTAGTGATAGACCGATAGGACTTTCGGCCGAAATTTCAGTTTCGGTTTCGGTTATGCCAACCGAAACCTAAAGCAGACATATACTATAAAGGATGGAATTGACCACAAAATCGAATTGAATCTTTTTTTGGTCCAAAAACCTCAGAAACATAAATTTTCAGATTCAATAAATTTTCAATTGCCCAATATCAAACACATGAGCAATTTAGCTTTTTAATGCGAATTTGCTATATTTATGATTTTGTAGTCAGCTGCTTTCGTTTTCGCTTCAGAGCCCTTTTGGCCCATCACTAACTAAAACACACTTAAACTATTAATGTTAAAATATTTTCAGTTATCAAGACTTCACCGAGTTGGGAATTCATTGAAAATTGAAAATACTCCACTGAACACGGTGTCTTTGTCTGTACTTTAATGAATGAAGTAAATCAAAGTTGTCTCCCTTGGTTTCCCGAGTCAGATCATATCTTATTGTGTTTGGATATTTTTGTACAAACTTGATAAACTTGATATTTCCCCATAATTGCAAGATATCCAAAATATTTTTGCTTTTCGAAGAAAAATTAAATATTTTCTCGATTATTTAGGCAAGAAAAAATATTTTTCAAACATCAGGCTTATTTTTCTAGTATTTTTGAAAATAAAAGTTATTTGATTGTGACTTTTTGCACATATTTTTCCGGGAACGACCAATAACAATTAGATTAAGTCTTAGATTAAGACTTAGAACAATTAGATTTAGACAGAAATGGCGCGGTTAAAAATCAGTTATTTTCCTCTTTTTGCGCATATGGTCTATCCTAAATATAAAAAATTATCGTTTTCATATTATTACAAACTTTTTTGTCTTTTTACTTATTCACATCATCCCTTGCAGAATAAGAAATATAAACTAGTGCTGGATAAAAACTACTGATGTATTTCGAGTTGAATTTTTGGCGGAGTTTTGCCATATTGGTTTTTAGGGTAAAAAATCTGACCACAACTAAGCTTTGCAACAGGCATTTGACCTTATCTACCACAAAATATGTCAGCACTACCAACTCGAAATCCATTTTTATAACTATCGATGGAACTCGAAATCGATCTAATTAGAGTGTTGCCAAATTGGTCCCCGTTTAGGTCTTTTCAAAAAGTTCTATACAACTGCCTTTTTTGCGATATACTTTACAGTCAAAACTGGCAGCACCCCTGGCTCGAAAAACATCACTAATAAAAAAACCTCATAGGAAGGAAGCGTCAACTTGGTCAGGCTGTTGGGCTTTATTAAAGCTTCAAGAGTCAAAACATAGTTCAATCTAGTTTAAAAAAATGCCAGAATTGATTCAGCCATCATAATACATAAGAAGACATGTCCTTTCATGGATACTTTTCCGGTCAAAAACACCTTTTGGATACACTTTTTGATGTCTCACCTTAAAGCCACGTGTCAGTAATGTCAAGTTGACGCTTCTTTCCCATGAGCTTCTCTTCTTTACTGATGGACCGAAAGCGCATTCGGCCAAAGTAGATATGCGCTTCAAAGAATGGGTTTAAGGAGAAAAAAAAATCAAAGTTTTTCTGAACAAATACCTTTGACATCAAACAATTTTCATAATTTACAATATTCATCTATCTATCCCAGAGAGAAATTAAATCAAAGTCCCAAAATGCGTTACTCAATGGAGGCAAAACTTTGACAAAAGTTCAAAAGGACAAATATGAAAAGTTCATCAAATTCCTCGGCTTGACCCTTGACGGTCATTTAAATTGGAAAGAACATATTAGACTTGTCAGTAATTCAGTCAGAAAGGTAATGTTTACACTTTTTATGGCCAGGCAAGAAATACCAACCAAGTTGAGGTTGACCCTTTACAACGCACTAGTCAAGAGTCGTCTAAACTATGGAATTGAATTTTTTGGCAAGAGTTCGGCCGTTGACAGCCTAGTCATTCTACAGAAACGAATTGTCAGATGGATAGTCGGAGCAAAATCCAGATCCCCCTCCAGTCACATATTCAAAATCATGGAAATCTTGAAAGTTGAAGATCTAGTCAAGATAAACCAATTAAAACTTATGTATAACTGTTTTTATCGAGAAGTACCTGACATAATTAACTCTTTTACTTACAAGGAAATGCGTGGCAACTTTTTACGTTTCAACATTCCCCTAGTCAAGCTATCCTGGTTTCAACGACTCCCAGTGATTTCCTTTCCAACTTGTTGCAACAATTTTACTTCAGCAAATAACATTACCCTTCTAAACATGCCTAGATCTCTTAAGCGATGGACCAAATTATTAACGGAAATGATCACAAGCTCATATGCAACCAAATGTACTGTCACTAATTTCTTCTCTTGTTCCAAATAAGTTCAAGTATTTCAGATATCCTGGTGAACCATGTCAAGCCTGAGCTCTGTGACAAATGTTTTGCCGGCTGCCAAGTTTGAAAACACTGACCGGACCGACACAGGCCCACATATGTGTCTAATCTAGTCAAGGTTCCCCATGAAAACAAACCGTACGGTTTTTGGGGATCCTAAGGATCTCACTATCTTATTTCCAATGACGTGTTTTATCTTATTTTACTTATTTATCACTTACAAAGCTATTATGAGTCCCTGAAATAAATCTATCTATCTATCTAAGTCATTTCATTTTTGAGGTATTGCTGCAAAAATAGTGACTTAGATCTTAGACTCTATTTCTTTTCATGTTTTGAATCTATTTGAGTTCTTCTACGATGATATTGTGTTTAATATTCAAAAAACCATGTTGTGCAATCAAAAGATTTTACTGAAACACTGCATATTGTACATTTTGCTCTTGGATTGAAGCTCAAAATAGCTCCTAAATGGGTAATAAGAACCTTACGGCGATTCATGGTAGTATTTAAATTCCAGTTTCACTTTCAGTGAAGAGCCCTTTCGGACCATCACTAATTCAAACCAAGCTCTACACTCCATTGAAACCATTGAGTTCTGGTAATACTAGATTGGGTGTGAGCCTAAAAATGTGTCTCTGGTCACCAACTGCTGAGCGGACAAAAGTGTAGGAACGTTTGCCTATGTCACTAGGTGACCATGCCTTGGATTTGAATACTACAAGTAGGAACATTTTTGCCAATACATTGAATAAATCAGTGGTAAGAAGAATACGAATTTAAGCTTTTGCATTATGTTGGGTTAATCCAATACATTTATGGACAAAAAATAACTTGTGGCTTCAAGTACTAGTTTAAAAAAGTTGGTCTTGATTTGCATGTTTGGTCACACTAACTGTCCGCTCAACAGTTGTGCTGGCGACATTTTCCTCAGAAATTCAATGGATTCCGACCCGCTTGCCAAATCAGCCTGACTAAAGCTTGTACGCTATCTAGTGATTAATAAATGATCTAAGATTGAAACTATGAAGCTGGCCAAATTCTGGAATGGATAGGGCAGATCAAGAAGCGCTAAATTTCTGGAGTGGGAGGCTAACGACGAGAGTTATGATTTGCCGCAAGATGAATTCGCTCTTCTGCAAACCAGACCTCACTTGAATTGAATAAATTAAGTATTTCAATTTTCAACTTAATCCAATCCAAGAGTGAAAAGTTATGCCTTCTCAAACTAAGGAAGTGAAGACAGTATTGAAAGGTTGAGTTCGCCTTTTTGTGATAAAACTTGATCTTAACAGGAAAAAGTTCGCTCATTCATTTTCAGTAGAACTTGCACTGACCATTGAGAGAACATAATTTTTGACTCAGATGGTCGATCAAGCTGAAAATTGAAATACATACCCAAATCAACACTTGGCAATTAGCAAAAAGGAATCGATTAATTCTTACTGAAACCAATAAGGTTTCTTAGTCTCCCAGTCTAGAGACATTAAGTGGTTCTTGGGCATGATCAACATCTTCAATTGAGTGCTAAATAATTGTCTTATTTCAAGGCATGCTATGTACTTAATGTATATTTCTCGTATAAATAAAACATACGTAATAATGGGCTCCGGAATGGCAAAAAAGAGAAACACTCTGGACTTTGAAAGGTAACGAAGTACTTTTTTAAATTTAGGTCGTTTCAAAGAACGATTTACAAATTTTGTTTCGTCAGTTTATTATGAATATTCGCGTATCTCCTTTATAAAAAAATACTAGATGTTAATGGCTTTTCCTTTGCGTCCAAACAACTTTTGGCTTACGGCAACGAATTATGTTCGAGTGAGCTAACCATTTACCTTTCAAGAACTGTCTGGTCGCCTATTTTAACGAGGAAAACCTTAAGCCTTTTTTTCACATTGATTGGAAAGAGAATGTTCCACAACTAACTCGCTTCTGAGATGGTGCCTTAACATTTATAAGGCTAGCCAAGTATGCCTTTACAATGTCTCGTGGAACTCGTGGAACAAATCCAACCTTGCTCATTAGGGATGTTTGGCGCCGAAACTTTTAACTTCGGCACCGATGTCTATTCTGACGTTGATACTAAACACATAACTAGCAATAAAATTATGACTATACCGGTCGAAATTTTTTAAATGATATTTTAAAAAAATCAGATTTTTGAAAAAAATGCTTAAGGCACGCCCAAATATTTCAAAATATGTTCAAATTGGAGAGAATGTAGGAGCAATATATTTGGTATTTTTTTCAAAACTTGTCTTGACTATTCCCTTTGAAAATTTGAAAATACTCGAAGGGAATAGTCTAATACTATTGTATTGTTTCCAAAATGTGGGAGATTTTGTAACGCTAGATCATTAGAAAAAATCAGATATCTCCCTCAAAATTTCTAAGCATTCTGAGCAATTGTAAACATGCCTGAAATAATTCAACGAAAAACAAGAATTTTCGTTGCAGCTTTGAAGAAAAACGCCAAATATTTAAAATATGCTTAAAACTGCAAAATATTTTTTTTTCGTTATAATTTTCGGTTGCTCTAGTTTTGATCAAAAGTTAGTGAAACACGTAACATGTTTCACAAGACACCGTGAATACATGCATGCATTTATTTACAAGCTAATTTGTCCATATCCGTTGAACAACAAATGGCAGTGGGAAAACCAGTGTTGCTGAGTTTTATCTCGGTATGTTTTTCAAGTTTAGAGCATAATCAAGCCCAGAAAAGTTCAGCCGAGATCAAGCTCAACAACACCGGTATCCAACCATTGTCAAGCTGGGCTTTATCATATTCAAACATATGAAGTCCTGAAATAGCTTAATTGGGTGGAAAAAGATGAAGTTGAATGAAGACAGTGTCGTCATTGGGACTCGGATGAAATTGCTAAATTGTTGTGGAGCAAAAATCCCACTCGTTTCACAACGTTGAAGTCAGCTGATGGTTGACGAGAGAGATCTTCAGCTGACCATACTCCTTGAAATGTCTGGAATTTCCGCTCCATAGCCAGAGTCTCCATATCAAAATTTTGTTATTTTCAAAAATTTACAGACAAATTCCACCAATGTATGTCAAACATGACTACAGGTCCTTGAAAATAGATATCTTGTTGGCAAAGATGGGGTACTTGTGCTTCTGTAGACTTAAATGTAATATCTTTTCTGTACCTTTTTTGCTAAAGAAAAAATATTTTTCAAAAAATAGGCTTTTGCAATCTTTGCAATTGCCATTTTATATTTCAAACAATGCCATATCGAGCAAGAATTGTTTTTCCTGAATTTCTATTCCAGGGAGACATAATGTTAGTAAAAAGATTAATATTTACATCAAAATATCTATTTCAAGGAGCTTGTATCAACATCGAAACCCGGAAAAGGTGTCGACACCGACTTTCTTCCAACTCTACGTCAGGTTATTTGCTCTGTTTCCTGGTTACTCTTTTCTTTTGCACAATATTTTCCGTATTTAGTCAGTTTTCAAAATACAGTCAACTTCGGAAATAAGGGACCCGGATATAAGGGATTTTCGCTTATAAGGGACTGTTTTGGAAGGTCCGGATGATCGATTTCCATGCAATTTCGGTCGGATGTAAGGGACGAATTTCGGTGGTCCCGCCGGGTCCCTTATATCCGAAGTTGACTATAAAAGATTATGGTGGTAATAGTTCTTGCACCCCTTGGCTGTTTTGCTTAAAGAAGAAAATGTACTCTTAGATTTTGAAAATAATCAGGTTTCCGATTAAAGTCCAAATTTACATTTTTACTTACATTTAACTTGAAAAATAATTTCTCTCTGCCTCTTCTAATATTACTTGATGTTCTTACTGTACTGTAAATATTCCGAGTGTGACCGCCCCCTCCAAAAACTTTTTTTCACTTTCTCAAGATCAGAATTTCGTTAATAAGCAGGAATTTTTTCTTTGGCTAGACTCGAGCTTATAACAAAAGAGTACAGTCATAAAGTGCGCCATCAAGTGAATTTCATGCGACAATAGCTCAAAGTTCCCATGATACACATATTTTTGAAGATTACTACGGTCATTCATCAGTTTTGGACAAACTAAAGTGCCTAAAATGTTAGCTCTAGTACGGAATTCCATGTAGAACTGGAGTGGTTTCTGATAAATTTTGGCATAGATCATGACTGAATTATCAAAATGTATGAATATCTGTAGTCAGATTACCATGCCAATTTGAAAGGAATTTTACCAATAATTTCAACCAAAAACCCCTACAGGTCCATTAACAATACTCAGTCAACATTTGAGATAAAAAGATTGTAGCATCAATTCCGTGAGTCGTCCAAGTTCGAAATAAATTTTGAGAAACTATCACAACATTGCGAAAATTGCAATAGTAGTCATGAATTCGGATGGCTACCATATAGACAAATTTGCGGCTGAACTTTGCACGCGTTGTCCATCGAGAATTCTTGACAAAACATTAAGAAGAGGAAATTTCATGGAGCCCTTTCCTGATGTTGTTCGTTGACCATGGAAATAAGGAAATAAGGAGGATTAGTTACACGAGTAGAACACTTATTTGCTTGAGAATGGTGCTCGGTGCAACTTGGGAAATGTACCTCTTAATTGCAATTTTCGACGATTAAAATCAGCAAGGCCGATTGAAACTCCATAAGTGTCGGCCATTTGTGGACAGCTTCGACAGTAGCTTTTATGAGATGCTTATTTGTCAAATGACTATTTCTTCATCAGCTTCGACCATCGAAAGAGCAATAACTTGGTAATTGCCTCCCATCATTGACAATTTGGTAAGTGGCAAATATTTTAACGCGAATTTCTCCAACTAGGGTGTCGTTGAATGTTTCCTTGGTAGATTTGTTCTGCTGGCATGGAAGTGCCTAGATTCCCAACCTGGAAGCGTCATCTGCCGTTTACTACCGCCATCTAGTGATGTTTACCTTGAATTTCGGTACCGAGATGAACTTTGTCGTTTTGAGCCAAGTGTGCTTGTTTGTGCATGTGTGCAATAGTATGAACGTTACATGGATTGAAAATCCACGTACATAGAAGCCGCCGTACATAAACAAATCCAAGTGGACGGCAAAGTCAATCAGGGTTGCCAAAAATGCTAGGCACTTTGCCATTACTATTGGCACAATTTTCTATAAATTATTATGTTTGGTATATGTACATGTTTCAAAATTTGAAATGCCAAGGGTGATATTATCTCCTAAAATGTAATATTTTATGGAGGTTTTTTATATCCTATTTCAAGTCACTGAAATTCTAATGACTTTAGTAATGAATTTGCCTTACAAAACAAATAAAGTTTTTAGCAAACAACTTTGAACAAGCCTTGATATTCCTTCCAGATTCTTTGCATTTAAGGCAGGATTGTGGACAAATTTTTAAACACTTTTCCCGACCAACTCACTATTCAAGGGTTGTATAGATCTGCCAACAGTAACTCGTTGGTAGACCAAATATCATATAAACATTAATTGTCGAAATTATAATAATGATTAACTCTCTTCACAGGGAATCCCATTCCTTGTAGCAGTATTTAAATATCCGCCCTCCCCCAAAATAATGAAACCATATTTCCATGTTTGAACAATTTTTTTCCTGAATGTATAATAAATCACAAACCCACATAGAGATATTTTATTGGCCTTGTGGTCAATACTTGACATACGGTTCTATTCTCACAACCATTTTGGGATTATAAAAACCCCTAAAAAGAGGGGCACATCATCCTATTTGGCACCTCTAACACACTTCCAAACTGGCAAGACTACCATACCAGGTATATAGCTCCCCATGACATCATAACTCATTTACCATTTGCAGATACATAATGTTGCCAAGGTCAAGCATGGGCTAGGAGCTGAAATAGGTTTAGTCTTAATCTACCTACAATGAAGATCATGGAGAGAACTTGCGTAATTATTCAATGAATAAAACAAAAATATTATTGCAAAATGATTTCTGAAAGAAAAATGTGTTTCTACTAACTGCCATGTGTGTAGCATATTTTAGCAACACTGATTGACTTTGCCCTTCACTTGGGTTTGTTTATGGACGTCGGCTCCCATGTACGTGGATTTTCAATCCATCTAACGTTCATAGTGCAATAGCTGTTTTTCGGTTTCAACTTCAGAGGTGCTCCGCTAGGGTCCCTTGTTGGGCTGGGAGTCTCCCTCACTTGAAGTGTGGCCAAGCCGCCTCTGGCATGGACTGTCCTGGTTCTGTCCTGATTCACGACATCTGGTAGCAGAATGTGTTGGAGTAAAAGCTAAAAATCAGTATTGACTTGCTAGTAAGTTTTCACGGCTCTCATGCCACCCCTAGGCCTTGAACTAACCTGACATGAGGTGGAAATTATAGGAGATTGTACTCAGATTTGATGATTGTATTTCAAACCAATAAATTTGGCTGATGAAAATAAATTTAGAGACGTTATGGTAAGTTTAAGATACAAGCTTTACCCCTACTTTCACTGGTCTTTACGAGCCTAGATGGCAAACGTGGGCATCAAACCCTAAATCATTTCTGATTTGATATTTTCATAACTTTTTCAAATTTAGTTTTTGTGTTTCTGGGTTGAACTGGCCTGAACCTTGTCTGATCATCGATTGCATCAATATTTTTTAAAGATAAGACAATATTGGTTGGTCTACATATGCAATATTTTGGCTTGATTGCTTGTCAAATATTTCTGTTGCGTCGACACCTGAACAAGACCAAAAAGAATGACAAACATCATTCACATTCATAAAAGTAAGGAAGCACCAGCAGCCCTAGGTAGTGCCTTGAAATGACTAAAAAGACAAATCTAGTAAAGACAACTTATATTTTCATCTAATCCTAAAAAGCCGAAGAGTTGTAAGAACATGAGGTGCAGAGAGACACACAGGGCCCCTTGAATGATGCCATGGTTGGTGACTTGGGACGTTTACGTACAAAAATAGACATATGAGATTGTAAAATGTAAAAAAAAACACCTGAATATATATGTGATATCCCAGATGAGATGACCAGAGTTATTTCAGTGAACAAGAAAGAAATGAAGAATGAATAAACAAACACTGTATATTTTGGTTAAAACAAAAGAGAGGTTGGGTCAAATTGAATTTGTCCTTCTTCAGGTTCCATCATTGGTGGAATTGGGCACAAAGCCAAACATAGGTGAAGGAATGTTCAGCAAATGATCAATCTGATGACATCAATTGTTTCCTTGGAAACGGAAGGCAGCTCAAGATATTTTAAAAGTTGGTGAGAGTGATGAAACAACAAAACCTGTATTGCCTCATTGATATTTTCCAATCATGCTGAAAAACAATATGCTATCTGCAATAGTGAAACTTGCATCTATTTCCTAACAATAAAAGCAATGGTTTGGAGCCAACACAAAAGTCTCAGCTGAAATAGGATTCTGACGCATTTGAGATTTAAACAATGCGGAAATGGTCACACTAGCTCCATGTAAGCACAGACTTCCCAGAGAGGTGAAACTAGAGCAGGCCGGTTGTAAAATTTCATTGACGGTAGCAAAGGCCATTTATCATCAGTGACTAGTTGAAACTTGCCCAAACAAACATATTTGTAGAGGACAAAATTTTGAAAAACTTAATGTTTTCAACCTGTGGCCTCCTCTCTTATATTCAAATATATTAAGATACTCAATGTAAATGAGAATTCAATTTATAGGCGTTGATTTGCACATTTATAGGATTTGGCATTGAAAATATGTCTTGCCCCACTTTTATTTGTACTGGTTTTTACCTCTATTTGTATTTGTTTTTGATTTTATCTTTTACTTGTTTGGGCAAGCTTTTTACAAAATATTTGGAAATATTTGCCTTTTCACGCAACTTCTCGCCACTTAAGAGCAAACAAGGCAAAAAATGACGATAATGGTCTCTCTATAGACCTCTATGCCTGTAAGGTGCATGTACCAAAGACAGATCTGCAAATTGTGCAAAGTTTTGTCTGAAATTTAACCAAATATTTGCCTTTTTCACATGTAGACAACTCTTAAGACATACATAGTAATTTTTTTGCCTTGAAGGACGGGCTGAATCAAAAGGTACAGAAAATGGTTAATTTCATTGCTTTGTTTTCTTCATCAAAAAAAATCGTAACAACGGGAACTATTTCATTTATCTAGTAGTATTTCCATACATTATTTAATATTTTTGTAATTGGATTACTGATAGCATCATTATTACTTGGGTTAGCAATGCCCACCTTTGGATATTTGACGTAACAAAACATTCCATCTCTTTCAAACTCTCTCTAAAATTTCAATCCCTACATTTAAAGGTACTTAATTTAAAAAAGATAACTACTAAATCCTGGAAATACAGCTTTCAACAATCATATTCTCAGCTACGCATCCCTCGATCAAGAGAAATGTTGCAGATGCGTTGGACATATCCGATAGATAATCTCTTTCCTCGATTCTAGTCATCGGTGTTTATCTCAGCGTCATACCCATGAAAAAACGTCCCGTACATACCCTGACGCATTTGACGCACCAAAGACGCGTCATTTTTGGCGTATTTCACCTCATCCCAAAGAAGTATGTCGTCAGTGCGTTGCTGACTGTCTTGGTGAGACATAAGTCTACTCTGAACATTTTAAACTTGTCGGACTTGCGATGGTGCAGTGTTCTTAGGATGGGATCGTGTTATGGGAACTTGGGCCCTTTCAGGGCCATCTTGTTCCTCTTGGAACTGACTTGCATCGTGCAATTGAGCTGTGGAACACCGTTTATTGTTCAATCTCTGTCCTCGCGTTATGCCATAATTCTTGGAGGATATGGACCGGGATATCGAGAGCTCAAAGATGTGGAGGTGGTCAAACACGATCGGATCTGCAAAAATGCCATCAGGTACGATTAAAACTTTTAGAGGTTAGTTGGTTAGTTTTGGTGCGTTGTTACGTGAAATGTCATTGTGTGAATGATATGATAGTTTGGCATCGAGTACGCGTTTGAGAGCCTTGAACTTTCAATCAAATGCAAGTTTGGCCAATCAATCCAATCATGGAATGGATGGGATGGTGACAAGAAATTGAAAGTTTTTTTTTGCGAGTTTTGGACACTAAAATGTGCAAGACTTTGTCTACTTTCTTCACATTAAGAAACCGTATTTGATGCCATGAGTACATCTAGTTTTAAGACAAAAAAGGATTGTTTTTACCGGGTGATTCATTAGAAATGGAACAGAAAACCATGGCCGTAATTAGAAATGGTTGATCTCACAAAAATGGATGAAGCTCAAAAACATGCGGCAGATAACAGTTCTTAAGATACATATGGTTTTATTCCATTAATGTTGCTCTGAATTTGAGAAGGGGTAAATTTCGGAAGGTAGAAAAATGTCTGAGTCACAAACGCTCTGTTTTAAAAAATGTCCCTTCACACGAAAATTTGTCGTCGTTTAAATATTAAACTAGGGTGAACTTGCTTTTTCTAACTCTTTAAGCCAAGAGTGGGGCAAGTCACATCCAATGAAAGTGAAATTCATATAATTTTTTAGTCACGAGTTATAGACGACATAATTTGGTGTCCCGTTTCTTTTGAAACACCCTGTATGTTGAAATAAGTGATGGACCAAAAGCGTTTTGGCCAAAATTTTGGTTTCGGTTTCGGATATGTATATCGAAACCGAAACCAAACATGAATAGGAAAGAATTGAGTTTGACAACAAAATCGATGTTGTTTGCTCCAAAAAGCCACATTTTTCCAATGTTTTGAAATATGCAATTTCAAATACACGAACAACATGAATTTGAAAGAAAATAAACATGTACTAAAATATATTTTTGTGGTCTGCTGTTTTTGGTTCGGGCAAACCCCCTCATTTGCTCGAAACTTTTCTGTCAATTTTGTTTAAATCAAACAAAAAACTGCTTTCGGTTTCGGTAAGCATAACTGAAACCGAAACCGAAACCGAATTTCGGTCGAAGGCCCTTTCGGTCCATCACTATTCAAGGGTATTTTTTCTTTCTTTTTGAGAAATCTTTTTGACATAAAGTCCGCAAGATACAAAAGTAATCAAATATGGTCTGGGCAAATGGGAGAATTGTTTCTGAATTTGGCAATTTTGGCCCTACCTAAAAGGACCGTTATGCACTTTGGCTAGTATATTTTGTTTGCACCACAGTATGCTAAAAGTATACTTCCAGTGTTGACTTCAGGCATACTTTACACATTGAGACTCAATAATTTGAATTTTTAGGGTTAGATCATACCAAGTCTTAAAGAGTGATCCTCCTCTATAAGACTTCTTTAAGACTTTAGAGATCCAAGAGAGTCTTATAGAGTTTTGTCAGAGCCGCAACATCGCCAATCTTTGGAAAATTGAAATGAATTAAAAGAAAAATTGTTCTCGAGGCACAAACCGTCAAATGTCCATTTAAGCTGGTTTGAGGTCCAGATCTTGCATTGTCATTTCCCATCTTTTTCCATTTTTTACCTTTGCCTATACCCTACATGCATGTTTTTAAACTGTTTTTGGGTGGTCAAACAACAAAAAACAGAAGAAAATATCACGACCGCAGGGAGGAGATGTGGCGTCGTGGTTAGCGCAGTTTCCTATAGTGAGAGAGGTCTCAGGTTCGATTCTCCTCCCCGACCTTTCTTCAAGGAAACTTTTAGACGCTAATTCACAGCCACAGAAGAAGAATCATTCTGATACTGGAGAAGACATTGCCTATCGGAAAAGCTTTAGACAATGTGATGGCTGGCTGGCTTCGCTGGCCGGGCAAGGCTCAACCCTCTGACCCTAGCACCAACAATCCAAAAAAAAAAGAATTGAAAATATTCCTTACAAACTGACTTTTTTGTTCTCTTTATTATTCATATTAAAAAAAGACATTTTCAACGAAAATTCTTGACATTATTGCGTGTTGGGGGCAACGCTCTACGCGATTATTTTTCTGGGTCACTATATACTTTTGAGTAATAATAATTTTGCCGACGTTCAAAATTCAGTTATTCTTTTCCGCTGACTGCTTCCCAGAAAGATTAAGGTTATGACTAGGGCTCAGAAAAAAATACCTCTTTTTAAATTTGGAGTGGAAACCCCAGAAGTTTCAAAGGGTAAGGTCAGCTGACGAAGTCGCTCTTCAACTGTCAGCTGAGCAAACACAAAGAAATTCTGGGATATCTGCTCCACAGAAAAAACCCTGGCCCTTGTGATGACAATCTTGGAGCACTTCAAGGCGTTCAATCAAAACCATGGAAAGTGATTGAGTCAAAGCCAATGGTTATTCAATGCCAATCGTTTGAATTGAAAGTGCAGATCTAAGTTGACCTATTTGGACTTGCGATGGATTTTCTTTCCCGCTGTTGCCACTGGACTTGATTTTTGAAAGAAGCGAAAGGCATTCCTAAACAGATACTCCAATATCCTCAAATGCAATCGTTTTAGATGAAGCTGATTGCCTTAAATTGCATTTCTTTGCTGGCAAAATTGCCAATTGATTCCTAGTTTATTGAATCCATCTTGCATCTCCCATCTTGTGAAACGAATCACGTGCGAAACTTTCGAATTGTTTAACATTATTTACCTTATTATGAAAAACTTTTTTGAGGCTACCAGAATTTTTCTGCACCCCAAAAAAAACCAACGAAAAACATAGTCTGCTGATTGATTATATATTTATTGACGCAATCCTATCTTTATAGAGTGAAGCTTGTTTTGAGTGTTGAACAAAGTGACGGACTCACATTGAAGAGGTTAATTGGACCCTATCGCACTCAATTATTGGACATTTCTGCAAACTTATTTTTGATGAATCTTAGTACAGGTATTAAATATTTCATCAATTGCATGGGAGAAGAACCATCACTGTGAACTTAGCTCATTTTCGTTCCTTTGACATCGCTTAATGATTCAGAGGATGCACAATACGGTGAATCAAGCACGAGGTAGATGCTAGGGTTGAAAGTAAGTCATTTTGGCGATCACCAAATTGACTTTTCTCAATTCCAACATTTTGTCACAAACGTCGTCTTGTGAGCTTTTTTCATGCAAGTAAATTTAACTATCAAAGCAGATTGTTACCTCGTCCGGTTGTGTTGTTTACAAAAGCGAAACTTACCTTCGATAATATTCATTCTTACTGAATCTCCAAATCACAAGATAAGTTATAACGTTTTCAAAGTATTTTTTCAACTATTTAAGTCAATTCTATAATCGCGAAAAAAAGCACAAATTTTGTCAAACTCTTCCCAGGACTCTTAATTGTCCTAATGGACTCATTAATTGTTTGTCATGGAAAAAGGTTACATTTGACATTTAATTTCCTCAATGTAACTAATGCCATACTCATAACTAGGGCCCGGAAACAATTTTTAAAGTAAAATATTTTTTATAATATTTAGACGTTTTTCTTCGATTTGTTATTTTTTTGGCTATTTCAAGGAAAAAAAAATTATTTTTCGAACATGTAGTCAGAAAAAATATTTCAGGCAAAGTTGAGGAAAATAAACGAATGGCCAATTCTCAATAGTTCATACCCAAAATGAACCCAAAATACAAGTCTCCACAAAATGGCATTTGTACTGAGATTAGACATTCACGACCAAAACTATTGTCATACACGGGAAAAACTGCGCCATCTATTGAGGCAATTTGAAAATTGTAATTTGAAATCAATTACATGTCAAGTATGCCTTCAAACACGATCAAATGCTAGTGATGGGAGGCAAACAGGAGCTTGGGCAAGCGGTCCGGTACAGTACCTTGGACTTGCCGAAACTTGGGTCTACTTGGGTGCCTGTACAAGTATTTTTCCCACCTTACAGGTTTGCCAAATTTGCTAGGAATGAAGACTAAACCTTCGGCATCAGAATTTCAATTAACCAGAAAGTTTCAGCGAAATAGGGCCCATGCCCTTGTTAGGATGGATTTTTAGATGAAAATACACAATTCAACGCTTATGTATCGAGAAATGCAAAAGCTTTTGAGAATATTTAAAAAAAAAAAGAGTTGGCATCTTATATTTCTTTCTAGCAACTCTGAGTGACCGAGCTTGTTCCCAAGTGTGACTATTAAATCTCATTCTTGATTGGCCCGAAAAGTGTATTCATGTGTGGCTTAGAACGGAAACTAAAGAAAAACATGGTTTTGCAAATGCTATCCAAATCAAAATATTTTTTGTTTCACTTCCACTGTTTATTGCTAAATTATTAAGGTCAAAAGATCATCGAAAATGCAACTTGACATTCTTTTCTTCTAAGTCACACTGCAAGCATCTTAACTCTTCTAAGAGCAACTGCCGGCAACTGCATCTTCCAATGTTCCTTGAGCTTGCCAAGTGTATTGGTGTATTGCCCAAGTAATGCTTGTCAACAACTTGTGCTTGGGGTGTCCGTGATGACTCATTACTTGCCCAAGTCACATCACTATCAAATGCATCAAATTCACCAAACACCAAAAAAAATTCGGAGAAATCGGTGCAAACACATAAAAATAAGAAATAATGGCATTATCAATAAATATATCAATGATATCCGGCTTTTTTTAATATTTCGGGGGTTTGAAGAAAATATAGATTTTATTGGATATTTTGTCACGTTTTGCAAATATTTTTCCGGACCCTACTCATGACTTATTCTTATCTGTTATCACTTTCATACCGGGTTATATTTTCTTTTAGTGACATTCCAACAGATCCAGCCCGTTTTTTGGGCGACATCTCAGGAATGGCGGAGTACGTCAATAATACAGGGGTGCTATTTTGCCGCCATAGCACTTGCTGGATGCTCACAGTGGGTCCAAATACGTGGAAAAAGGTAAACCAAGCATAAGATTGTCCATTCTTGTTAAATTAATTTGAATTGAATGCCTTCAAAAGGTGGGTGGATTCCAAAATCGGCGAGATCGTGCCGCTTCAGCAGCCGTGGATGACACAATGGTTGTCATGGGAGGTCGTGATGCGGATGGTTTAGATATTATTGGTTTTGAAATATTTGATTTGAAGAGCAGCTCGTGGGTATCTAAACCGGAATGGAATATGGCTCAAGGGAGATATAGGTAAGAGAAAGTTCTTCAAGCTATATGGGCTACAACCACAACCTAGGGGCTTAGTATACGTACCTAATGGGACACGCACAAAGGTTGCTCAAGTGAGCATGTTAAATCATACCGCTGGCATTTGAATTGCCCTAGTGTTTAAATTAGGTCAAAGAACCAATATTTCGTCTGAAAGCGCTTATGGTCCATAATGAAAACTTACCAAAACCGATACCATAAAAAATATTTGGAAAAATGAGATAAGTCCTCTTCTGTACCATTTTACCCCTTTTTTCTCCATACTGTTTTGCACAACAAAGTCTGTGAAAGCATGAAAACTTCGTAGAAATTGTAAGACAATAGTGATGTATCCAGAAAATGCAAACTTCTTGGTAAGCTTTTGAAAACACATCATGTTGTGTTACAACATGTTTTGTTACAACATATGTCAACATGTTTCATGTTGAAAGTGGTGGAAGTTCTACTCTAAACCTTTTTTCCTAAAACCATGCAACAAGCTCGCGGAGTGCTTTTTGGAGATTTCATGGCCAAGAAGTCCAGGACAAGCAAAGGAAAACAGAAGCGGCCTTACTTATTTTTCATTCAATCTCATGTGTGCACATTTTTGATTGCATATAATTTTTATGCATAAATACTCACCTAGCTAAGAAAATACAATCCCCTTTTCCTGGTTAAACATACGTCGCAATTTGTCAAAGAATATTGGCGGATCGTATTCTGAAACTTGACATATGAGCCTTTGGTTGTTTGGGAAATAAAAGTTTGTTTATGAGAAATGGATTTAAAAATCAAGGATTAGTTCTATTTTGGCATGACCGCTGGTTCTCGTTTCTCATATGTATTTTGAAAATTCAAGATTAGGCATATTTTCATCATTGAAAACCTATGAGTAGGGATGAACTCAATCTATTCAAAACTACCGAAACCGAAAACAGTTGACTTGAAATTGACATGAAACAGAATGACCCTAAAATAACTTATTTATTTGCAAATGGAATGTTTTAGAGCTTTTCGGACAAGAAAAGTGCAATTTTGGGACTGAATTGAATTATTATAATAATAATGTTTATTGCGAGAAATGTCTCATTGGATATACATCTGTAAATGTTTTACCCGAACATAGGTCGGTCGCGCGTTAGTCAACTGCGTTACACCATCTTCCCTTTCCTGTTGAATTATTGATACTGGTTATTTGGTTTCGGTTCCGGTACGCTAAATCAAAACCGAAACATATGGTCAAATCGTTTCGGCTCAAAGTCCATCACTAACTATAATCAAATTTGAAACACGACTATCTGTGAAGAAAACAACTCCCTCACTAAATTCGCAAATTTTACAAAAATGAGGATTATTCCAGTTAGCTTTGTTCCTCTGCAACCGCTCGATGTTGTATAGACTCCTTTAAGCGCAACCAGTGAAGTGGAAAACACGTGCAACCTTTGAGCTTTAATACGCAAAATTTTTGTCCTTACGTGTCCAATATACATTGAGAAGTTCGAAAATATGTCAAACGTGTATGTCAGGGTGCGCTATTTGGAGTTGTATTATTAAGGTAACCTCCCAGTCAGCTGCTCGTTAAAGGACCCAATAGGATGCATGAAAGTGTCCCAAAAACCAATAGGATTGCCAATCTGACAAACATACATTGGGAATGAGTTTTAATCAAGAGGAGTACGTTGATTTTGGGCTTGTTTGGGCGGCCAGTTGGCTGTCTTCTCGAACTTAGCCGGAATTCTGAACAACTTTTCAGCTGCTTTTTTAATACGTCGTTGCCTGCCTCGCATACACTTACCTGTGCATTTTCAACACAGTGCGCCATCTGGCAAAATGTTTTGATCCTTGTACTGTGGCCTTACTGTGCCTCCTTATGCCAAGGATCACTAAATACTTGGATGCCTTGGTTATTGGCAAAAGTGGTATTTCGAATTCTGGGCTAGCCAGAGAAAAATCTGATGAAACTAGTTGTCTGGTTGGTAATATATAGCTTACATGCTTGATTTCAACTTGATGGACAGAAATTTCGATTGGCAGAAGCACCTACAATCGTCTTTTTGGACCAAAACGACGATTGCAGGCACTGATGGGAAACAAACAAATATTAAAAATAACAAACAGAGTCAAACAAATGACAGCGAAACAAACAAATCGGAAAAAGAAGTCATCAGATGTTGAATGTTTTTTGTTCTCCCAGCAAATCAGGGCTGCCAAAAGTGACGCCCCTAGGCGAGGAAAAGTGATCAAAAGTACATTAAGGTCTTGAAAACCATCTACAGTTAAAACCAAGAACTCCAGCTGTATGAAATATCTCTTTCGAACCAATCAATTCTTCACAAGCACACAATTGTGGCGAAAATGATCCTTAGATACTTCCGTTTGCAAATCAACTCAAATCATGACGGCAACACTGTTATTATTTGGGAATGATACAAATTTGCCCCAAACAAACAAATATTCTGAAAACCCTTACAAATTTACAAACAAACAAAGAAATGGCCAATTTGTTCACATCAGTAAGGTCAATTTGTCACTTGATTTAACGTGTTTGTATTGCGACTGTAGCAAATTTCAAAACGTTGTTATTTGTGAACTTAGAATCGTATAATGCTCAAATTCATCAAACGACATCCTTGAATGTTTGTCTTATCACTCTTATGAAAACAAAATCATTTACTTGAATAGAATTCGATTTATAAAAAATCCACAGCTGAACCTGAGTGAAGGTCTCCACGTCTTAAGATTTCCTTGCTTAGGAAGCCAGAAACCGGCAAATGCAGCATGGTCGCCTCAATACGTTCTTTGAGACCAAAATCAGAGTTAAAACTTACCTTTTTTTGCATGTGTCCTTGTGTCCCTGTTATAGTCCTAATGCATTTCGAAATCTAACACAAAACTCAAAAACACCTTTGAAGAAAGTTCGTGAAAATACTAATTTTTGTACTATGGATAAGGGAAAGATTTAAAAAATGTTACAGCAAGAAAAAAATATAGAAATGGCTGAGCAAATAATAAAGATTTTAAAAATGCACAATTTTAAGGAATTTTGACCCAAATCCCCAGAAGAGTCCAAACGTTGTAGCCAATCAAAAATCATAAATGCTCCGATGTGACGTGACACGAAATAGAAAGTTCAAGTGAGCTCTCAAAAAATCTAATTGTCAGAGAACTAAGCAAAGAAAATTGCTGATTTGCCAGGGGAAGGTGGCTCGTGAAGAGTTGTAGAATATAGAGTTCTGTCTTTTTTAATTACTCCTTAATGGGCCAAACGCTTTAAAACGGGATTTATTTCAAGTTTAGACCCTTTGGGACAGGATTTCAAAAAAAAAATACGCACTTCATTTGTTTGTTCATACATGAAAAATCCCTCAAGAAAAGACCAGTTCTACTTGGATTCGAATTGTTTTAGCGTCAACATAAAAGAGAAAAAATACACAAAGATAAAAAAGCGCAAGATGGGTTGGAGGAGTCTTTCCTCTGAAGAATTTCGCTTGCAAGTGTGATTATTCAATATCTTGTTGAGAACATATGAATAATTTCAGATATGTATCTTAACTCATGCAAACCATAAGTACTAAAAACTGATGAAGATTATGCGATTTTGATTTGTTCCAGTTTTTGCGCCGTTCCCTATAATCAAACTGCCCTCTTGGTGATCGGGGGTTACACCAAGGATGGAGCTATCAGCTCCGTGGAACTTCTGGATACGAAAAGTGGACGATGGGAGACTTTAGAGGATCTCCCTCGTGCTCGATACGGCCATTCCTGTCTCCTAATGGAATGGGCGGGCCGAGAAGGGGTCTTGGTTTCGGGCGGGGCATTAACAGGCAATGATGTGGACTTTCTTGATCTCAAAACTGGAAAGTGAGTTGAATGTGGATTCTTTTTCAAAAAGCTAACGATAAAGTCCATGATGTCTTGATTGTTAAAAAATGGGGTAAAAATACGAGCAGTTGACGTTTCGCTACAAAACTCTTTAATTAATCCTTTACTTCTCACGGCAAGAAGGGATGTCCATTTCAAATGCTAAGACAAATCCATCATTTTCGTTTTATTTTTCATTTTAATGTCCAATATTTTAATGATTTCAAAATGTTCATTTTGTTGAAGAAGATACCTCAATCCCGAGTTAAATGTTAAATTTTGAAGTACCAAAAAATATTTGCAGTTTCATTGATCTTGAATGTAAATGACAAATATTAATGGAATTTTGAAAGTGGGGAAATTTTGAATGTTTACAATCCTCAGATATTTTGTCCGGTTTTGTCTTTGCCAACAAAGTTCAACTTTAAGTGCATCTAGTTCAACTATATTGGTATAAATGTAGAATATTGAAGCACTTTTCAATTCATTATTTCATGTGTTGAATATACACAGGGCATTGAAGCATCTTTTTCTAAACAACTCCTCCGCAAAATATTGAATTGAAAATATGTTCCCACTCTGGGAACGTTAGGAAGTAAATGGTTTTAACTTTATTTGGACTTTTGTTTTGCTCAAAAGCTGTGCCTCTTTTAGGCAATTTTTAACAGAAAATATTGCAAGTTTACGGCAAAAAAACTTACGGGCTAAAACCTCCGGTTTTATTATATTATTAAAAAAAACCCTTTTTTAAAACCTACCTTAAATAAATTTGTAGGTAATTTTGGAAGCATGCTTGTGCCATGCTCAAAACGCCGAGCTAATGTCCAAATAGGCTTTTGGCAGCCAATTGAACTTTTCATCAATGGCGACATCTATTGCATTATTATTAGACATTATTGGCGACATATCAAAACTTGAAGGATCGCCTCAATGGTTAAAAAAGTATAGATTTATTCACTTTTAAAAAAAAAAAAACTTGGTTCTTGCCTTCCTAGGTGGGAATCCTTTGCCAGACTGCCCTTCAGTACCGATGGTCACAAAATGGTCTTAGTGGAGGGAATTCCCACCGTGTTTTCTTGGGAGAGAATCGATCAATTTGACGGGACCAAATGGATTACCCTTGACAAACGCCTCGGAAATTCAAGATCCGCCTTCACGGTCACAACAATCCCCGGTCATCTGGTGCCTAAATGTGTTTGAGGAGCCGTTCTAGTCGTCATTGTATTTATTCAACATCAATCAATAATTCTAGTCTACATATCCGATCAGATTCACTACACAATAAATTAACAGATTCACAAAAGAACGAAATTGTAGCTGTTCCAGTTATAGAGTAACGATCTTTGAGTACCTAAATATCTTTCTGAGTGCGAAAATTCAATATCTGACAAGGCAAACGATTTTATGATTTCCAAATAAATTTTTGCGCTCAAATCTAAGCAACAAAAATAACGTCGTGTCAATTTGCCTCACTTTCTATTGTCAATCTTGCATTATTTCCTTGGGTGAAGGTTGTTATTAAAAGTTGAATCAATAATTACTGGGGCACGATGGAAGATTCACTACAAAGAACACATTTAGCTCAAACAATATAGAAACCGTTAGGAAAATGGCATAGATCACTAAACAAACAAATCCCAAGGTTCTAGAGAGCACAAATCGCGAAGCTAGTAGAATGACATAGAGTAAAATTAGGCTAAGTAATAAAGAAATAACAGTGTAAGCCAATCCCTCCGAATTGACCCGTATTAACCACTCTTCATCTGTGGTGGAACCTTGAATTATGGCCTTGATTAGCCAAGGTAAACCTAAACATAGAAGGATATCGAACGTGTTTGAGCCAATACTGTTGGAAACAGCCATGGAACCTTTGCCTTGGCGAGCTACGATCAAACTGGAAATGACCTCTGGAATCGAGGTTCCGACAGCCAAAAAGCTCAGCCCCATGACTGAATCTGGAATGGCTAAGGTGAAGCCCACAATAGTGATCATCCAAGTGACTATGTAAGAGATGACACCGATCCAGGCCATGCACATAAAGAAGGTTAAGGGATAGAATTTGGCGCAACTTGGATATCGAACATCTGGAATGCTGATGAAGAGGAGGAAATTAATGGGAAGGAACAGGATCCACCAAAGCGTCCCTGGAAAAGATAGGTAAAAAATGTTTTTGAGTTTTGAATTGCAAGAAAGAGAGGCTAAGCGATATGGAACCAAAAGTGGAAGACTAAAGATCATTCGCAATGCCCGATTGACTCTACGGTCCTTTAACAAACAGCTGACTGGGAGGTCACAATACATAAGACTGGGAGGTCACCGTTCTAATACAGCTCCCAAAATTGCACCCTGACACAAAAGTTTGACCCATTTTCGAACTTCCCAATAAATATTGGAAACGTAAAATCAGAAATTTCGCGTCACAAAGCTCGAAGG